>JAWNMH010000388.1:11300000-11644714 GCA_035044325.1 Drosophila nr. medialis 2 BK-2023a
AGGCGATAGCTATACAGCTAGAGATACCCTATAAAGTACATGCTTAAGGTTGGAAAGTTGCTTTAAGTTCGAACGGATAAATGAAAAATTATTCAAAATTTTTGGAATTTCGAGTTTTCTCGGGAAAATCGATTGTTATTGTTAGCTTAACAAAACTAGAGACTTTTGCAATCTGATTTTTGGCCTGACACTAATTGAATTTCTCACACAAAGTAACAAAAAAATAATATAAATAAAAGCAAAAAACGATAATCGATATACCCGTTGGCAGTGCAACAAATGCTGGGTATCAATCACATATAATAGTTTTCTCATTACGGGCCACTAGTCAAGTGAATGTTGCGGATTGTCTCTCGGACTATTGGCTCTGGCCGGAGTCTGTTGCAGGAGCGAACGAGCGGGGCTGGTGGCAGGAGGCAGGCAACTGGCCTCCTCGTCTTATGTTTAAATTGTTGCAATAATATTTGTAGTTATATTTTTCAGCTGCTTACCGTTTAATACACATTTAGTGCGACTACAACGCAGCTTTTGAAGCACCTGTGCTAATTTTCCCGCCATTGTCTGGGCCAACTTAGGGAAAACTGACGCCCAAAGCGATGGAGCGAAACGCTGCGCAAATAACAAATAAATATGTAAATAAGGGTGCACAAAAAAAAACAAATTATATATATATATATATATATATATATACTACGTCTTCATTGTTGTTGTTGTTGTTGGCGTGTGGCTGACGCTTTTTTATGCCCGAGAAGGTCGTGCATTGCCGCATTGCATCCGAGCTGAAGCTAGATAGTGATAGCTGATTCTGATTCTGATTCGGATTCTGATTCTGAGTTGTGGTACATATATGCTCATACTGATCATATTTGGGCTGTATGGCAGATTATTCAAGTTTTAATTGCTTGCCTGCTCGTGTTTGACTTCAATTTCGGCATTTTTTCATCTGACAACTTATGAAATTCATCATTTTGAATCTGGCTTTGAAGGTTCCTGGTTCCTGGCGATCTGACTGAAGTCAAATTATTACAATTACTGACTATTCGAGCCGATCGCCAAGTCTTAAATAAGCTTTCGCCAAGCAGGAACAAAAATGATCATAAACATTTAACGGGCCCGAAGATATCCCTAATTGTCCGCTGAATACATTACCACTCCCTTACTATAATCTTATGGCCAAGTTTAATATCCAATAATAACGTTTTTTTCTTCTTTTTTTTTGCAACTTTCACCATAAGTTGATTTTGTGTTAAATAAAACAAGACAATTAAATGGATGGCTAATAAATCGGGCGATAAGGATCCTTCCGTGTTTGCCACGCATGCGAAGCGGGTTCCTTTCAAATTAAATGGCTGCTAATGCCGCAAAAATTATACAAAAACTTAATATGCCAACATTAAGTAAGCCAAGTTAAGTATTAAGCACCTGCAAAAACCAAAAAAAAAAACCATAAAAAATAACTGATTGCCTGCATTTTTTTTTAGCCGTGGCCGTTCCATGTTTTCTGCATCGTCGCACGCGGCGTATGCGCAATATTTGCCCCGTTGCGCGCCAACCAATGCCCCGCAGCCATCGAGTTGGCCTTTGGTACTACCAACTACCAACTGGCAACTGGCGACTGCCAACTGCCAACTACCAACTACCAACTGCCATCAAACACACCTAAAAGAACGTCGCGCCTTTCCCACAATCTTTTGTTTAGCTCGTTGCCAATTCGCCTGTCGATGTTTATTCATTTGCTTTTTTTTTATATGTTTTTATTTTTTCTTTGTTTTGAGTTTGTTGCCGCTTTTTTCGCGACGCTTTTTATGAGCCAACAATAAGATTTTTTTGTGCAAGGCCGTTGGTGGCTCGTTTTGCTTTATCATTAAAAAACAAAATGTTGTTGTTGTTGTTGTTGTTGTTGTTGTTGTTGTTGTTGTTGTTGTTGTTGTTGTTGTTGTTGCTGACACTCTTGGAAGTCGGGTTGTTGTTCGATTGCGCGATCCTTTTCAAACTGGCCCAATTGAATTAAATTTTATTGATCCCACATTCGCCGCCATCATGCCTCATTAGTGCCCGATCTCGATTGCCTTTGGGCCTGGCCTCAAGGCGCTGCACTCCATCTACAATTGTGATTTTTATATTGTGCATGAGAATGCAACGCAGCCAAACTAATCAATATCGTTCATAAGAAATGCGCAATTATAACGAGTATTTTTTTAAGTGTCGTTCTTCGATTCTTATCACAAAAAAGAGCTCAAATTCGCCAATTTTATTAGCCAAGAACAGGTTGTGTTGACTTGTTTCAGCTGCAGTTACATAAATTCGATGTACAAATAAAAGTACGAGTTTGTCTAACAAAAAACGCAGCATCTCTTAGTCTAACATACCCGATTAGAACATTTTAACATGTTGTTTGCGAGCAGCCGACAAAGCGAGCGTTGATTGCTCAAATTTTTGAAAGCCTGGTTAATGTACGTCCCTGACCATCATAGGCTGCCAAAAGCAACCAACAAGCAACAAGCAACAAGCGAACAGCGACGATCCGAAAATATAAAACAAAATCAAGACTGCACTAGTCGAGCAAGCTCAACTAACAGATACCCATTACTCTCTCAATGCTACATTAATTAAATACCATTTTGTAGCCAATCTTGAATTTTTCCCCAACTCAACTTTTGACGCCGATCGATAATATTTAATCCAACTTCCCCTACTCGAACTATATAGCAAAAGCTCAAAGTCAAAGTCGAAATTAAATGAACAATTTTCATAATATTTGAACATTTTTCGCTGGCTACAGGGTATACGAATGTGGTGCACATAAGCGACTCGCGAATATTTTTGTATGCAACTGCACACCGACTCGAAATGTTGCGATTTGTTTCGTTTCGTTTCGTTTCGTTTGGTGGCATTTTATAGGCGAATCAGCTCCGTTCGAATCCAATCCAATCCAATCCGATCCGAGTCCAAAGAGGCCATGCAGCTTAAGATTTATTTATAGACTGCACTGGCTTTTAACCTCCATTCGAAAACACGCTGCGTATGAGTTACGCCAAGTGCCAAGAGATCGTTACAAATTGTTGGTTGCGGTTGTTGTTGCCCATGTTGTTGCCCATGTTGTTGCCCATGTTGTTGCTCTTGTTGTTGCTGTTGCTGTTGTTGTTGCTGTTGTTGTCACTCTTTTTGAATCGCATAGCAGTTACAGCAAATTAAACGATCGATAGCGTTTACTGGGCGCGTCCGTTTGGCGTGAACATGAATTTTGTTGCCCATGTCGATGTGGACTTAGTGCACCTTTATGATGATGCTGATGATGATGCTGATGACGATGCTGATGATGATGATGATGATGATGATGCTGATTATGATGATGCTGATGATGTTGCTGATGATGATGCTGATGATGATGCTGATGATGATGCTGATGATGCTGATGATTATGATGCTGATGATGATGCTGATAATGTTGCTGATTATGATGATGATGATGCTGATGACGATGCTGATGATGTTGCTGATGATGATGCTGATGATGATGCTGATGATGCTGATGATGCTGATGATGATGCTGATGATGATGCTGATGATGTTGCTGATTATGATGCTGATGATGATGCTGATGATGATGCTGATGATGATGCTGATGATGCTGATGATGCTGATGATGCTGATATCTGTTTATGTTAACCACCCCCTTTATCGCACATTGCTGTTAGTTTGGCCGGGATTCAGTAGAGAAGCAGCAGTCAGAAATCGTTTAATGCGCCGCTGCTGCGCAACTTCACGTTCCGTTGCCGTTCAGCGATTCTAGTTTGAACCGGCCCAAAGTGGTTTGAAGCCGTTTAATAGCCGTCACTGCTAACGGCCGCTGCTTGCCGGTTTTTTTTTGTTGTTGTTTTTCTTTATTTTGTTTTTTTGCTGTTGTTGTTGTGGTCGCCGCCGCTGGTGGCGCTACCGCAGCTTGTCATAGGTACAAAGCCAAAATACAAAGTCAGCACAGCCAAAGCCAAAGCCAAAGCAGAAAGCAATTGAAAGATTGATGGCTCTGCTTCGACTGGCTAATGATTCAAAGCGGGCCGAATTGACTGGTGATACCGACTGCGATAAGACTATTCCATCGATTCCCTTCCCCTTCCCCCTACCCACTCACACTGCCTTAATCAGCAGCACACTTGCTCTGCTGCTCAGTCTGGAGTCTAGACTCATTTTACCATTCTCCAAGCTGCCATGATGGGTAGGGCTCGCTGCCCAAACTGTCCAACTGTCCAAGTTAACAGCTTTCGATTTGACTAAGTTGCCAGTGAAATGGGGCAGCAACTTTCAGCTAAGAACAGTCGAATAAAATATTCAAATTGCACGTGGTTTTTTCCACAATAAATAATACATAATATTATTCAGATTTATTTGTTTATTTTATACTTTTTCAAGCATACATTTTTAAGCAGAAAAATCAATTATTTTTATAAAATTAATGTTAAAAAGATTTTTAATTAAGTGAATAACAATTTATTGGTTTAATTTGAATTACATTTAGTCTATTTAAAATTTTAAATCGATTGAAACTAACTTTAAGACTTCTTAATATTTTTTGAATATGTTTTTTTTAATTTTATTTAATCCTGTTTAAAAAGTTTTTTTTTTTTTTTTTAATGTATCAAGTAAAAAAATAGAAATATTAATTTGCTTAAAGTGGAATTTGTTTTTTGTAGATATATAAAATATTTAACTGATTGATAAAGTAATTAATCAACTTTGTCTTTAAACCTGGGATGATACTTGATCAACTTTAAGTGTCAGTTCAGATGCCGAATTGTGTGCTTAGCTTGACTCGAACTTTACCTGAAATATGTGCATTTATTTCACTCATTTGAACACCGAGTTTCCTTGGCCTATTAATGTGGCTTAGACTTAGATGGCCGAATGCAAACCAACATTTTCCGGCATAGAGCGGAAACTGGAGGCTGGAAGCTGAATGCTTCAAGTTGAAAGCTGGTCAAGTGATAATTGGCTGCGCCCATTTGGCCTGTAGCTTCTGTTCTCCCAACTTAATTGATTAAATTATATATATACACATATGTATATATAATATATATATATATATATATTTATTTATTGTGTGTATGAAAAGTTGAATAAGATGATGAAATTAAAAAATTGCCATTGTTTTTGGATGTTTGTTTTTGTTTTTGAGTTGTCAATGAATTTGGATGGAAAGCCATTCATTACTTGTTGACAAAAGGAAGTCAATGTGTGTGTGTGTGTGTGTGCAGGTGTGTGTGTGTGTAACTGTTCTGTATTTAACAAGCATTTGCATGTAGAGCTGGCGCTAAGTTAATAAACAATGCTCAAACTTGCCTCATGTAAACTGGGCCTAAACTGATAGCCAGGCACTGCTGCTGGCAGCCAGCGTTAAAGTTGACAGTACAGCTATCAGGCACACACACACACACACACACACACACTCGCACACACACATGCATGGCTAACAGTGAACTTGAAAAGGTTATTAAAAATTCAAGTGCGGTAGTTGGGTGCTAAGGTAAACAGACGACGGCGACAACTGTGACGACTTCGACGCTGGCAGCGACTGAGGCAGAGACAAAAACAGAATCGGTGGCAGTGCCAGAAGCAGAGTCAGTGGCAGCAGCAGCAGCAGCAGAAGCAGTTTCAGTTGGTTATATATCTATTGACCCATATTGCCGTAACTGTTGAGATCATGGAATTACCATAACAATGATTTATGCATGTACACAAAAGTGTTTACATGTGTCCAAGTGTAAGTGTGCGTGTGTGTAGCGGCATACGCGACTAGCACATGCCCTGTAATTAGTGTGATCAAGATAAAAGTGCTTGGCTCCATCCACCAAAGTTTGCTTACGGCTTTCAATTGTTGTTCCTTTCTTCTCAGAAAGATATCCGTGTAGAATCATAAAAGTATATATCTGTATAGATATATATAAGGGCAAAGTCATTCTTGTCTCAACTCGCTTAAGAAGCGTATTAAATTTACAAGCAATTGCGGTAATCGTAAAAATGATTAGCTTTCTGACTATTTGGGCATGAATCTAGTAAGATTTATCATATAGATATATGGCATGAGTAAATATAATTAAATTCTAGCAGTGCAACTTGTTCTTAGTCAGCAGCAATGACATTCAACTTTCTGGTTAGGTACTCGTATGTACACACAATAAACATTTGTACATATTCTCGTACATACGTACATCACAACGCCTCAGATTTGATTAATGAGCCATGTGCTTCAGCTGCAGCTAGTGGATTGCACAGCACTGATGTGTGGCAACAACTCGATAATTGATATCAGACGTCAACGATAAACGATAATTGCCCCAGGTATTGTGGAAGTTGAGGCAATTTTGCACTTGACTATTTAAGGGCTGATTTAGGTTGCTCTGATCAGCAACTCGGGATCTGGGATGGTTTTTGGGCAGAATTCTGCTTCTTGTCTTATTTGCTGTCATTTAAATAAATAAGCAATTAGTAGACTATATATACATATATATAGATATGTATATGTATATGTGTATAGTATATATTTGATTGACAACCAACTTTAATTAATGTAAGATGATGTAAGGGGCAAAATTGAACAATTACATGCAAACTATAAACTATAAATATCTAAGCGAAATTACAAGAGAGCTGGGAGAAAAGCAGTGGTGAAAATATGTATGAGAGAGCATAAGTTTAATTATGCTTATAATTAACTCATTGTTGGGGCATGCAACTAAATAAAATTGAAAGTATCTTAATTGAGAATCGTATAGAAGAGCAAACAGTGGCCCGCGGCAAAGGCACTTGATAGCACTTATAAAATAGAATAGTACAGACGTCTTATAATAATATAAGAGCACTGCCAGTGCCAACAGTGCCAAAATGTTATAAATTATAAGACGTGGTAGGCATGCTTGGGATGCACCCCCAAAAACCTTGCGCACAACCTAAAAATAGACAAATGAAAAGAAGGAAACATAAAAAAGAATGTCAGTGCCTCGCCACACACACACACACACACACACACACACATACATATATACATATATATATATATATATATATTTAGCACAGCTGACGCTGCAACGGCAACTGTTCGAAGTCTGTTTATAAGAGTGATATTTCGCCAGCAATTAACGAAGCACAAAATAACAAATAATGGACTACAGATATGGTAGATGTGTACATACATACGCTATATACATAGATATAGACAGGGGCGTATCCAACTTTTCGCAAAGAGTGGGTCTATTTTACATTTTTGTACGTATTTTTCATAAATTCCAATCCAATAAAATTCAAAATAACCTGCAGCTCATTTTGTATGTGAAGTAACGTTGTCCCCCCCCCCCCCCCCCCCCACCATCAACAACCACGGATGTACGCCCTTGGCCATAGATATAGATATAGAAAATATATTCAATACTTGTAGCTGCGCTTTGAGTTCTCGTGACGTTTGCTGATGACGACGATGGCAAAAGATGACGAAAAGCGAAGCCAAAACTGAAAACGACGACGACATCGCCTCCTTAAGCTGGCAAGCAAATAAGTAATTAACAAATTTTAAAACTGTGGCAAGACAAGAATTATTGGCTAGCATTTCGGACAGACAGAAAGAGAGACAGAGAGAGAGACAGAGAGAGAGAGAATAGCGATTAAAGATTTATCAATCGCGGCATACAAAAATGGTTTTTCATTAACGCCAATTATTAGCAATTATTGCCTTAATAGATGGCCAGACAGACCCGGAGGCAGAGCATCAGAGTGAGACATAGGCCAAGATCGGGCAAGGAGCGCGCACACACACATACATATATATATATATATATGTGTATATTGTGGAGTAGGCGTGGCTCTGCCGCAAAATTTCTAATGAAAGTTGAAAAGCGGTGCCCCTGCGATTGGCTGAAATGTGAATACCCGCCTCACCTTAACCCTCAGGCCGAAAACCGTTAAGCTACAGGCAGGCAGGCAACAAACGCCAGCACAACAACAACCGTATCGAGCAAGTTTGAAGTGAGTTCGACGCGGCAACGATGCTGCGCAGCCAACGTCGGCGTCAGCAGCAGCAGCGGCGTCGACGCAACGCAAAGCTCACCCACACTCTGGTCAAATAGTGCCCAAAAAAAAACAACAAAAAAAGCTGCGCTTTATTAGCGCTCATTCTCTTTTTCTCGCTCTCTCTCTCTCACACACACACTTTTCGTTCACAATACTGTTCTCTTGGCGCCGGCGCAGCAGCAACAGCAGCGCTGCGACGCCGCCGTTGACGGCGTGCAAACAGGATCTGAGCGTATATTACGTTGCGGCTGGCTTTGAGCCAACATCATTCCCAAGCCGAACGCCAACAACAGCTGCCGCAGTCGTCGCTCCACACACATACACACACACACACACACGAACAGCAACAGCGAGCAACGATCTACTCGATAACGAGCAGCTGTTTTTATTTCTTTTTTTTTTTGTTGGCCCGTTGTCAGCGAGCGTCAGTTATCTGGCCGCATCTCCAACCCAGCAGCAGCAGCAGCCACGGCAGCGCTCCCACACCCCCGACAGGCAGTTGAAGCAGCACCAGCAGCAACAACAACAAGTGCAAAAGTGAAGTGAACTCGAAATCATCGCTCTCTCGGGTCGCACTCGTGTCGCGCTCGTGTCTCTCTGCTAAGCGTTCGGCTCACACGCCGCCTCCAGTCCCATTGTAAATTACTTGCAAAGTAAAATTTAGTCTCGGCTTTTAATACCGTTTTAGTGCGTTTTCGAGTTGGTCGTGTTTTTTGTTACCAAAAAAAAAAAAAAAAACTTAGAATTTTTTTTTAAATCTAGTAGACAAAAACAGACAAAGTTTAATTCTGCGGCTGTGATACTTAAAAAAAAAAAATAAAGCCTGGCTCACATTTAAAAATATTCAAAACATATTTTCGGTTTTTTTTTCTGCTCAACTTGGGAGGAACAATCCAAAACGAAATAAACGTCCTGAACTAAAAATTATATTGGCAAAGCCTTGATACCGAGAAACACTTCAATTTAATTGATTACAACACTTTTTTTTACGTTTGAACATTTTAAAAATTTAACGGAAATGTAAACTACTCGCCCCCGCCAACCGAGCCTCGCTTCCTGTAAATTAAGAACAATTTTTCCACCGATCTTTCGATTGACATCGCAAAAAAAACATTGCATAATATTTAACTGCAAGTTCAAAAGTGTTTATTTAAAATTACCATAACGATTGAAAACAATAAATAACCATAATAAAAATATAAAAAAAAAAACATAAAATCCGAAACCAAATCAAGACGGAAGTTTTTTTTTTTTTTTCGTTTCGCGCAAAGCGGCGCATCCTGTTTGAGCTTTCCGCGCGTACACATACACACACACACACACGCACTCACACACGCACTCACACAGAGAGACTCAGACTCGCTCTCTTGCCGACGTATAAGGGTTGTGAAGACGGTAAGTGGCGCACTTGAATTGAAATTGTATTTATTTTTGGCACTTTTTGTGGTCTAGGAAGGATAAATGATGAACATTATAAGAGTCGGATGCATTATAAGAGTAGAGAGTAGCATATGATCAGCGTTAACATGACTCAAATCAAAACAGCAGCGGCAGCTGACAAACTGCCAACAGTATAAGATACGAAGGCGCAGTTGACTTCTGTATAAGAGCGGACTTTCAGTGCACAACGCCAAAATAAACAGGGTGGGGGGGGGGGGGGGTAAACCAGAACAAGCAACGAAATCGAAATGGCAGAAAGCACAAATAATAACAATAATCATTATAATCAAATATATATTACAATGTGCGCACATTGTGTGTCTCAGTAACTGAAACCATAAATAACAACGTCTTACCTGCAAAACAAAGTATATATTAAACATTTCTAATGAAAACAGAACCAACACAAAAGATATACAAATATGCATGTGTGTATATACAGATATATGGATGCATCTAGATGTGCAGTGAGTGCAGTGCATGTCATAAGAGAAAAACCCATAAAGCCCAACAACAATGAAAACAATTGCATTGCTCAACCAAATGCAAATTGAACTACCTGACAAAACAAAATACGAAATATTCGAAGCGCCCTAAAATATATACTCGATTGACAATTTCGGGCACTCTTCCAATAGCGTCGAGTCGAGTCGACTCACCAACAGAGAGAGAGAGAGAGAGGGAGAGATTGAGAGGGGGATAGAGATGCGAGTAATTGACATCTGGGCAGTTTGTCGCTTTGACGCCGGGTTTGGCAGTCCACACTTGACTAATAAAACACACAAAAAGAATATAGAATGAAGCATGTCGCGCTGTGAGGGTGTCAAGGGGCACGGGGCAGGCAATTGGCAAAGGTGTACAGCAGCTGTCGTAGCAGCGTTTTTAATTGTTTAGCAATTAACGAGCCAAAGCCTGGCAGAGCAGCTCCCAACGCTGCCCAATCGATAGCCCATTGCCCAAATGTGGCCATCTGACGTTCAATGGAGCAGGCAGACAGCTAGGCAAATGCGAATGCGAATTCGAATTCGAAAACAAGTGCGAATGCGAATGCGAATGCGAATGCGAGTATCTTATGGATATGTCCGCTGTTGATTTAGCTGTTTGTCGTTGGCATGCGCGGCTGCATGGGGCGTCTGGTTATTTAAGCGCTCAACGCACATGCGCAGTTTTTCAATGCCTACGCATAGACAGAGAGTCTTCACGCAACGCCCCAACCATCCCCCATGCTCAGCAGCGCCTGCTTAGGCTAAAGCAGCACCAAAAAACAGAAAAAAAATACAGAAAAAAATACAGAAAAAAAAACAGAAAAAAACAGAAAAAAAACAGCATAGAAAACTTTCACTACTCACGAAGTTCCAGTTTACCAGTTTCAGTTTCAGTTTCAGTTTTCGATTTGGTTTTTTTTTCTTTGACGTTTTGCATGAAGATGCGCCCAAAAGCCATACAAAACTCAGCGTATACGATATATACATCTATACGTATGTATATATATATATTCGTATTTTTTTTTATTTGTCAGGTATGTGCTTGTGAAGCTGCTAGCGGATTTCCGCCGCTGTAAATTGTTCACTTCCAAGACAATTTGCATAAATGCTCTTACGATAACCAATCGCCTCAAAGCACATAAAGTTCTAATTAAATGTAGTTACAACTGCGAACTGTAAACTGCAAACAGAAAGCAAAAAAAAAAACCAAAAGCAAACAAAAAAAAAACAAAAAAAAAAAATAATAAAAAAAACTAATTAGCATTTTTTGGAGAGAGACGAAAAGGTGAGAAAAGTGTTTCTACTCGACTCAAGTGCTTATTTGAATGGAAAATCAATGCACAATGCACTTCCGCAAAAGTCGCCAAACACACACACAAACGCACGCACACACAAACGCACACGCACACACACGCACACAAACAAACATAATTGCAGATAGTTGCTGACAGTTCGAGATACTCGGACACAGATACACAGATACAACACACACAACAGGAGGCAAACAAAACTTTTGAGGCGTTCACAAACTTTTTAATTATTTATAGCAGCAACGACGCCGACAGCGACAGCAACAGCGACAGCGACGTCAACGTCGACTGCAGCATTCGCACTGCGCACCGCATAAAATGAGTTAACAATTCGTAACGGCACTCTATACTCAAAGCCCAGTTTCATAATCACAGTTCCTCGTTCAATTCGATAATAAATAATTTCAAGTTCTTTTCAAAAAATCACTAAAAATAAACAAAAATCGTTTTTCGACTAGCACTTTTCTATATGTTGATTCCAAACATCCGTGTCTATATTGCCATCGAAAAGCCTCGCATTGCGTACAGTCAAAATCTCAACTATATTGTCAGAGACTTGCCATATCTTATTAATTATTATTTATGTTTGTTTTTTTCTTATTTTTTTTAAATTAATATTTCTACAAATAATTAATTTTGCCTGCCCAAAATTCAACTAAATTTTTGGAAAAAAACCAAACGATTTCAAAACCAATCAAATATATATTAACAAGAATACAAAATCACTCAGCATTAGTGTGCGTAATTCAGCAGTGTTGTGTAACGGCTTGTTAAGCTCTTTTTTCATATTATATTTCATCTGATAATATTCAGTTTTTGGTTTAATCTCAGCAATGATTTATATATATGCAAATGTTAACTTTAATGCGGCAAACAGATAAAAGGATTCCCTTCCCACACCATCTCTATATATACATGTATATAATTAGTCATACTCTTCATCCAATATATATATATATATATATGATATATGTTTATCAAGACTCTTTGTTCTACTTTGGAGCTTTCTGCTCATTCATTTGCATATTTGCAAATTTCAATTAAATAATAAATATAAATCATGTATATATATATATATATGGATATATACGATCTATATAAATTCGGTCATGCAATCCCCCCCCCCCCCTTCTCCTCCCATTTGTTGATCGTATGCAAATTCCTTGCGAGTAATTCGGATTGCCGTTAAATATATTTTGATACAAAAAACTTTCGCCCTTTTCGCTGAAATCATCTTTGTTGTTTTTTTATTGCTTGCCATTGTTGTTATTATTATTGTTATTATTATTATTATTATTATTATATTTTGTGCACATTTTGCGCAATTTCTTGTTGACGTCTCCTTTCAACTGTTTGTCGCTGATGGTGACGTGTGATTGCCATTGTTGTTGCTGTTGTTGCTGTTGTCGCATCCACAGCAACCAAATGTTGATAATAATTTTGCTGTTTGTCTCTCCGTCCGATTGTTGTTGTTGTTGTTGTTGTTGTTGTTGTTGCGTGTTATCATGGCAATCGTTTGCACAATGCCGCCAGTTACGCTGCTGCTGCTGATGATGATGCTGATGATGATGATGATGATGATGATGATGCTGCTGACAGATTGACTTTATTACTCATACGCCGTGTGTAGCGCCTGCGCCTGCGCCTGCGCCTGGCCCTGCGTCTCAGTGTCTCAGTGTCTGTTTGTCTGTCTCTAGTGTCTATGGTGTCTTTGGTACGGCAGGTGCCAAACAAGCGCGCAAATATTGAAACAAGCCCGATAACACAAATTGCAAATAATTTATGCGCACTTTGCTAGAATGTAATGAAAATATCTCAAACTGGAGCGGACCGACAGAGTTTTTTTTTGTCGCTTGTTGTAGCTAGTTTACTCGCATGTTATCACTTCATTAACAGCCAAAATGTTGCCGATAGTCAGACATATACATATATATATATATATATAGCTGATCGAAGTTTTAAGATCGTTGCCGCGCATGATGTCTTCAAAAAGCAAATCAATGACTTGAAATTATAAAGACGTCTAATTTGCATGTCAAATAGCCAAGAAATATATATATATATATATATATATATATGTGTGAAATATGATATCTCTAAACATATTCATGACAAATTGGTTTAATGAGCAACGAGAGAGATACTGAAATATATATGAGCATCAGCTCAACGCACTAGAATTGGCCACTTAAACCTGTCAATAGACGTCCAAACCATTTAGCCTTATCAGCGCAAATCGTACAAATTTATCGTTATTGGTTGGCATTGGAAAACACCCAGCAGCAAATTGTTGCTTGTGACACATTTGGGGCACTCAGCATTTCAAATGCTGCACACGAATTCAATCAAAATGAAAATATTATTCAAAAATCAAAAAATTCAAAAACACACAAAAAATTCCTAGAATAAGTCGAATTGAAAACAAAATTAGGCAAATTTTCGAAATAATTACTCAAGTAGCGAAAAACGTATTTGAATTCAGGCATTCAGAGTCATAATTAGCTGCAGTCTGCGCTGCCCTTTAGGGACTCTCCCGACCATGTTGCATAAGCCACCAAAATATGAACAACAACAAAAAGAAAAAGAAAAACAACAAATATGAAAAGCAGACAACAAGTGTGCCCAGCAGCAGCCCTGATCGCAAACTTGTTTTTTTTTTTTGTCCATATTATTTATTTTATTCAACTCTTTTTTTCCTTTTTGTTTTTTGTTTTCTGTTTTTTGTTTTCTTTGTAAACGAAATGAATGCGAACGCGACCTTAGAATGGAATTCAAGGCGCTCGGAAAACCGAACGAGCCCAACTTGGTTATTTTCCATGTTGCATGCTTGGCTTGTTGGCGTCTTGCGTCTGGTTGCGTCTCTCTCTCTCTCTCTCTCTCGCTGGGGGTCAGGGCTAGGCTATGTGTGAGCGGCTTTCACCGTTTAAGAGCTGAACGCAAGACTCATTGTGGCGACGATGACAATGACAATGACGCTGACAATGATGACGATGATAATGATAATGATGTTGATGATGTTTATGATAAGAGCTGGCCGCATTTTCAGCCAAAAACTTTTATTGTTATTTATAGCCAAATAATTGCCGCCGACTAAGATAAGGCAAACAAGCCCCATGACTGTGCACAGTTGGTGGCAAATGCCACGTTTAAGTGTTGCTACCAGAAAATCCATACTTACATCAGTATGAGAAACACTTTGCACCGCATTATCTGATTAGATTTCGCATTTCACAACAGTTATCAGAAACAGATTAGTCAGCGCCCAGACAATTCTGTGTCTTTCCACGAAGATCACACATTCACCCATTATATTCATTTGTTATTCACACAGTGTGAATGAATCTCTGAGTGCCGCGAAACCTGTCGACTCAATTTTGCCATCAATTGACTTCATCAATTTGGTGGCAAGTCAATAAAATTGTGAACGGAACTGGCTAGGATTTCGCGTCGTTCATCATAACCTAAAATAAAATTGCTAATCATGACATACATTATTTATTTGTTATCTTGTTATTATTATTTTGAATATACACGAACAAGCAACAATGATTGTGTGTGAGGCGTGGTCTAAATCAATTGGGCCTTTACCCAGAGCAGACGCATGGCGTGGCAATAGTTAGCACCTCTTTGTGGGTGGAGCGGGGTAAGGGTGTGTGCTGTCGTTGTTTGGCTGCCTCATTAGCATCGTGGCGATTGACACTCGTTACAAATGAGACGCCAATGAGAGGACAGAAAATGAATAGAACAAAAATAAAAAGCGTATCTAAAAAACGTATCTCAATTGAAATGGAAGCTTAAAAAGAGCTGAGCAAACACTCACTTAATGCCCAGTCATAATTAACGACACGGCCAGAACACGGCAAAAAGCCAGCCAAGAAAAGACAAAAAAATAATAAATGACAAACGAAATTTGATTTATATGCGTTGAAGGAAAAAAATTACGCCAAGACGTACAAAAACAAAAGCAGCTCCAAAAAAAAATGGCCAAATCCCGGATAGGCAAACACGGATCCGAGCCCAAACAGGTGCCCGGCTATACACACACACGTGACAAGGCAAGATTCGCGCGGAGCAAATGATATCATAAATGAATTACTGATCTCGCCGAGCACCGACCATAATCACATCCAAACTGGCGCGTACTTATCAGAGACAGCTACAGCCAAGTTTATTATTAAAGCCAACTGCGCAAACAGTAGTTCTGCAAACAAAAACCCAACATTTTGGCCAAAAAGTCAAATGAAGTGTGAACCTTGGCGCTGCCTAATCGACGGATGAGCGAAAAAAAACAAAAAAAAAACAACAAAAAAAAACAGTAAAAAACAACAAAAAAAACAGCAAAAAACAACAAAAAAAGACAGCAAAAAACAACCAAAAAAAAAAGGAAGAAAACAAAAAAAGCAACAAAAAAGACAGCAAAAACAACAACAAACAACCAAAAAAACAGCAAAAAACAACAAAAAAAAACAGCAAAAAACAACAAGAAAAACAACAACAAACAACAACAAAAAACAACAACAAACAAAGAGCAAAATGTAGCGAGGAGAACTGAGCTGAACAGAAAGCAAATACAGCCGAAGAAATATAACAAAAAGTGGGCTAAGCAAAGAACCCGGAGGCTAAAATAATAATTATAAAACATGCAACTTGTCGCACTTGTCGCACTTGTCGCACTTCTTCCGACTCGCTCATAAATAATATGCTATAGTAAGTAATTATTCTTACGATTGTTGTTCAAATTACGCCTGCTGATTATGATAAAAAAAAAAACAATAAAAAACAAAAGCAAAAAACAATAGGAAAAACAAATCAAATAAGTTAAATCTGTACGTCAAAGCCGGAAGCAATTATGAGAGAATAAAAAAACTCACTTTTAACTAACAGTGAGTTAATAATAATAAAAAACAAACAAACAAATTGAATCGAATCGAATTTGTGGCACACAATTCACACAGCATCAAATAAATAAATCGAAATTAAAACTGAAACTGAAACTGAAACTGAAACTGTGTTTTTGCTTAGAACTTTTGTGGAGTTTTGTTAATATTATTATTATTAATATTATTATAGTTGTTGCTGCTGTTGCTGTTATTGTTGATGTTGATGTTGATGTTGCTGCTGTTGCCACTAATTGCATTCTAATCGGCAACGAAGGTCTCGGTCTCGGTCTCGGCCGCGATGGCGGTCGCAGTCGCTGTCTGGCAACAGTACAAAAACAAGCGCACACACACACACACACACACACACACACACACACGCACACACACATAGGGTGTTAGATAGAGAGACAGTCAGACAGTCAGTTAGGTGGACGGCCGACTAGATACACTAGAATACTAAAAACTGCAACAAAAACAAAATTCATTCGTTTAGTTTGCGCTGTGGGAAGCAGTTGGCCAAGACGCATCTCAGCTGCAACTTAGCATCGGTGACTGACCACAAGAAAAAACCACGAACAAAAAAGAAAATAAGAAATAGCAGCAGCCACACGGTGCGTATGTGTGATTTGAGCAAATATACATGTATATATATATATATATATATGTATATAGCCAAGTAAAGGTTTGTGGCATGTGCAATCATTACATACACCTTTCTCCCACATTTCACCCAGAAACCTCTTTTGTTTTGTTGCCCATTGTTGCCCGTTGTTGTTGTTGTTGTTGTTCTTTCTTTGCTGTATGCGCCTCTTTGGGCACACAGAGCGTATGCGCAATGCACTTGCCCTAGAACAACATAAACAGCGCCGTCTTTCTCTCTCTCTCTCTCTCCCTCTCTCTCTCTCTCTCTCTCGCTCTGCCTGCCATTGGCTGCTGTCCAACATTTCTTGTGTTTATTTTGATGCCTTGTTGATAAAAATCATTGGGCATGCCACATACTTCTCTATTCGCTATATAGTATTGCCACACATTGAGAATTGAACTAGACACAGTTTTTACAGTTGTTACAGTTTTCGCCGACACTGGCAAGCAAGTGTAGCAAATTGCAAATGCAAGCTGCAAGTTCAAATCAAATCGTACATTTTGTATTCATTCTTTGCTCTTTTCTTGAAACTGGCCAATATCAATTAGACCAACAGCAAGCAAACTTCAATCACAATTCCAATTAGAATCGAAATCCCTTTCTAATTCCAATTCGAATTCCAATTCCAATTCCATATTCGAGTTGATTGAACTTAGACACGGCTAATACCAGTAAGCACAACAATCGGCAACAATCGCAGCCATAACAATTATTTAATAACAATTGTCAAATTAAACAAAGCCAAACAACCATTGATACATACATGTATGCATGTATTATGGTTGTTTCAGTTGTTTCTGTTGTTTCTGTTGTTTTTGTTGTTTCTGTTGTTTTTGTTGTCATTGTTTAATTATTAACATTAATTAGCTGTTGGCAACAGTTTGTTGTTAATTATTGGGCTTCTGGCCCATTGGCTATAAATGCAGCAATTTGTGCCGCAAATAGATTTGGCCCATGCCCATTGCCAGGGTTGGGTAGTGGGGGTGGGGGGAAGTGTGGCACATACTTTAGTCACAACGACTGCAACTGCAACCAAAGCAACTCGAATAATGGTTAATCCACACACAGATCGTCATTGGGTTTTGTGCTGATCGCCAAGATACGGCTAAGTGCTGAGAATTGGCAACAGGCGGAGGCGGCTCTTTGGATGTGAGCCATTTGCATTGTGTTAACAAATTGAAAACTACAACTACAACAACTACAACAACAGCAACAACTACAACAACTACAACAGCAACAACAACAACAACAACAACAAGAACATAACAACATAAAAAACAACAACAAACAATTCTCTGGCGAAAATTACAGAAAATTAACACGCAACTGTGCACACAATAATCATATTAATAACAATGGTTTTCTATATATATATATATATATATATTAATCACATGCACAGTTCACATATGATACATATATATATATATATATATATAGATATGCATAGGTATGTGTTTTTTATAGCCAAAATAACTGATATTTTCATTTGTTGCTCGCGTTCTTCGAGTGCTTTGCGTGACTTTCGGGTCATAAACTACTGTGTGTGTCTGTGTGTGTGTCTGTGTGTGTGTGCTTTGTAATCCTTGGCCATAAATAACATTTATTGCATTGCCAACATTTCGTAGGTGAAATCAAAACATAATCAAATTTAAATTGATTGATTTCACTGCCATAAAGATTAGCCGCCTTCAACTCTACCCCTTTTCGCTGCTTATCACGGCTGAAACCTCGATAAGCCAAAAGAGTTCAATATATATGTATATGCTTGCATGTTGCTGCCACAATTTATGGCAGCATACGCTTTCAGCTTTCGGCGGTCAGCTGACACCTCAAAACTGACTCAAACCAGTTACAAAATGAGTTAAGAAACACCAAAATAGAATTCGATGCAATTTATTGCTGGCTCAATTCTTCCCATACATATGTATATATATATGTAATATTTGTCATGTACACATAGTATATTTGATATTAAATCCAAACTTGATTCATAGTTTTTTCAGTTGTTACATTTTCCACTGCTTCTAATCAAAAGACATTTTTCAATTCTCAACTTTGCGTTGCCAACCGATGCCACACGCTGCTTCTCTCTCGCACACGCATGCGCTATCTCTTTCTCGCTACGCTAATTGGCTTTCTGTAACAATCTAATGCCAATCCACATACATATACAAATGCTTGCAACTTTAGAAGCAGTTGCTCTGATTGTATAATCAATGATTTTTATATAAAGAAATGACGGCTAAAATAATTACGTATACGCATACGTAGACGCATACGCATACGTATACTTAATTGAAACGATTCTTTGATTACAGTCGTTGAGCCGTTGTCGATTTAATTAAAAATTCAATACGAACAACAAATGACCAGCAAATACCAAAGGCAACAACGCATTCAAATTTGAAATAGCACTCTTAATGAAATGAAATCAGCAGCTAAAAATGTCGGCTAAAAATAGTCAAAAATCAGTACAATCAAGTACACTTGAGACACACACCCACACACACACGCAGACACACCAACACACACACCAACACACACACACACACATAGATAAGAAGACAGTTTGCACGTGACTGTCTAGTAAAAAGTAAAAAGTACCAAAATGCTCAACATGACAGCGTCACTCATCAGTCGCAGATAAATTGATAGAACACAAATACAAATACAATATATACACATACATATATATATATATATATATATATACATTTATTATTATATATATAAATTATTGCTATCCATTGCGACAGCTGTTGCAGCAACTCTATTTTAAGCTGTGCCACTGGAGTTAATGCTCCCTCCCGACTCAATGATACCAACTTCGTTTATATATATATATATATATGAAGTCTTATGCATATAGCGCTTCATTAGCAAGTCAATCTTTAATTGATTACAGCAATTATTTGATTAATGCCGCTAATCAACACACAATATTTGATAATTATGACACTTCATTCCGCTTCCCGCACAATCGCCAGACAAATATGTGTGTATGGAAAAACATTTTTTTGGGAAATTTTAGACAATTTATTTTCAAGTGTTTGTTTTTTAATTTATCGCATGGCAAAAAACTAATCACATTTCGTAAGGATTAAATTTGATTCAAGCGAACCTCTTCAGATTGGTCGCTTATCACTTGGTTTCCCTTAGCCTTCGACTGGGCAGCGCGTTTCTGTGTAACGAGATAAGCTGCGCAACAAATCAGACATTGACTCTTATATATATACATATATATGATATGCGAAATTTCCAGCATTTTCCATGATGTCGCAAATCGTCATCATTGTTTGTACAAAAAAATTGATTGTTTACATATTTTTTTTTTTTTTTTTTTTTTTGACTGCCAACATTTTCACTTTGTGCAAATTGTAGCCGCGTTTCAATGCCAATCAATTTTTGTATAACTAGGTCAGCTGATCATAAAAAACAAACAAGAAGAGCGCAAAAAAAAAATGATGACTTGAGTTGTGTGCGAGCTGAGCTTTACTGAAAACTTGGCTCTCTCTCTCTCCTGGCTTGTTTTCCTGCGCCAGTTTGGGCCACATCTTGCGGGGCACTTTCAACAGATGAAAATATGAGTCAGATGAGTCAAGTGGGTTCTTCATAGTTCTCCACATATTGTCCGATCCACTCACAAATTAAAGTCGAAAGTTTCTATCTTTTTTGTATCGACGCAATGCTACTGTATCACTCCACATGCCACCAAATATTTGTGCTTTGAAGTGCCGCCCATCAATTGAATTTATATAATATGTATTAATTATATATATATATATATAGATATATTAGTCATTATGAGTGAATCGAGCATTTGGTAAACAATAATATTTATGATCTGCGACAAATCACGGCGCATAATCAGGAGCAAATAGCTGGGCAGGAAGGCGATTGGCCCGCCCGATAAGCTGGCCAGCTAGCTGCAAGTCAGCTGAGCTGAGCTGAGCTGAGCTGAGCTGAGCTCCTCTATTCGCACATCAGGCAACACATAATTTGGGCAGTTTTTTAGCACTCTTTTTTATGGACTCGCGCAATTAGAATTTATGGCTGACAATCGCGCAACTGGCCAGTGACAATAAATAGCCACTAGATACTTGGGTTCTCGACTCGGCGGCTAATAATCTAATCGCTACATGGAAGAACCGTCCGCACAAAACTGAACACACTCAGAGAAATGCAGAGTTAATGCCCAAAGTTCTACAGCCTATCAAGGATATGCTTAAGCTGCTTGGCTTGTAGAAGTTGGCAAGAAATGGAATTCAATTAGGCCAATTTCGGAAGCAACTTCAAACCATCAAAAAAATGCTAGTCAACTGATTTCGATAGGTAGTTTTTCTGCGCGTGTACGCACATTGTGGCCGGCACACGCCCAGACCAAATTGCGGAGAGTTTGCGATTATTCCAGTGTCATGGAGACAAATTCAAAAGTGCCGCGTTTTTTCTGCGTTTGGTTTTTTATTGGTTTTTTAATTTTTCGACCCTCCGATGCTCGCCGTATCCGTGTAATCTTTTGAGTGTATACTGAGTTTGTGGCTAGCACACACACACACACACACACACATAAATTGGCAATCGTTTCTGGGGCCGAGCAAGAGCTAGTCACCAAATTCCCGGCCCTGATTATTTACAGTTAGCTGCCATTATTCACACTTGATATTCCAGCTAACAATAGATAGATAACTTTGCCACATTTAACTCTTGGCACGCTCTTGGATCGAGCCGTGCTACGATTACGCCAACAGCAGCAGCAGCAGCAGCAGCAGCAACAGCTCAGCAGCAGCAGCTGCAGCTGCGTCCACGCTGACTGCGACGTCGGCCACTAATCACTCCAATTAGCTAGAAAGTGTTTTTCGTTTAAAATTCGCACGTTGTCGCCGTTTCTTGGCATTGTATTGTGAGGCAGGCAGCCAGTCAGACACTTGGCCAGCAGAGATCCAGAAACAGAAACAGGACCATTGTTTTTACCAGTGATTGTGTGAGTGATCCTTCCTCTTCTTCTTCTTCTACTCTATACACAAGTGCAACAATCATCGACGGCAATTAACCAATAACCAACCAGAAATAACCATAAAAAACTATAAAAACTGAAACAAAAGTAAAAAAAAAAAAATCTATGCAAAAAACGAGCCAAAGTAGAAACGGCAAACTTGAATGCATGGCAAACAAAGTGCCAAGCAACAACTGACTGCTGACAGACAACAACAAACATTGTTGCAACGACACTTGATTACACTTATAACCACACCACAACTAACTGCAACCACAATTTATGTGGCAAGTGTTCTTAAAGTCCAAAAAAAAAAAAAAAATTGAAACTTGGAATTTTTTTTCAATTAGCTAAAATCCATAATAAATGCATAAAATAATTAATAATTAAGATTTTTCTAAATTCGTTACCAAATTGATTAATTAATCGATGTCGGCGCAAAAGAAAGAGCATTTGGGATGAGTGTGAAACTTGTTCAACATCAGCCTGCAGTTCGCCTCAAACGTGCTTCAGTTCATTATCTCAATGAGGCGATTTTTTGAAGAGTTGTTTTTTATTTTTTATATATTTATTTATTTATTTTTGTATTTATTTTTGTACTTATTTTTTTTTTATATTTTTTGCCTTTTTTTTTGTGTTTTTTTTGTGTGTTTTTTTTTTGAAAGGCCGGCTAAAGCGCGTCCGTTCACCAAGTGCCCAGTTATTGCCCAGTTGAAAAGGGCAGCGGCAGCCTCGTTTTGGCAGTCAACGAAACCAAAAACTAAAAACCAAAAACTAAAAACCAAAAACTAAAACTTTTGATTTAGCTTTTGGTATTTGTAATTTGTAAATTTGATTTGGTTTTCGTATTTTGTTGGACACGAGTTTCTGGCACATGCCAAAACATGGCCACTTAAGGCTCAATCTATATTGTGTGTGTGCAAGATTAATCGACTACATATATATATATATATGTATGTGTGTTCGCTGTTTTTCCGTCTCTTTGCATATTTTCGTATTTCTTTTTCTCTGTCTATCTGTGGTTTTGTGATTCGCAATTGGGCGCGCTCAAAAATGGCCAAAAGACAATTTGCCAAGTGACCAATTTGATGCCAAAATCAACGATTGAAACCGCCAACAAAATATGCAAATAAATCGACAAAAGTGTAGCAAGTCGCGGCAATCGCGAATGTATATATGTATGTGTCGTCTACTTAGAATAATAATTAATTTTTTGTTTCATTTTCGTTGCTTATAGTTAATAATAATGCCGTTATTGTTGTTGTTGTACTGCGACTGGCGCGTGTCTGACCAAAAATGAAAAAAAAAGAAACAGCTAAAAAGTAGAAAAGTAAAAATAATAATATTAATAAGCAGGCAGTAAAAAAACAAAAACGTGGCCCACACGCAGCAGCTATTAATCGAAATATAAAAATAAAAAATAAAAAAAAAAATATATTAAAAAAAAAATCATGCACAAATGAAGAAAATGGGCCATAATTGTACCATTTGTGGCAGCGGCTATATTCCAAGCGATACACATAATACACACACACACACACACATACATACATATATATATGTGTATATATATATATATCGATGACTGGTTGCTATTGAAATACAAATTAACTGCTTATCACGTTGAGTAGTCCACTCTATAATTAATTGCCAGCCAAAAACCCTTCCAAGTTGCGCCTCCTCCCGCCTGCCACAGTAGTTGGTGCTCTGCAAAAGCAAAGCCACAATTAAATACCAGAAATGAATATATAAAATAGCAGACACATTTGACACAGGCACGTGCAGCAGCAGCAGCACCAACAACAACAACAACAACAAAATTCAGATATAAATAAAATTGAAATAAAAATTCTCGTTTATTTGAGGTAAGGTTTGTGGTGCGTGGTAGCAAACACAATTGCTCGGTGTTGCCTCGGCCTGACGTCAGCCTCATTAGGTTCCTCTTAATTGTTATAATTATGAACTGTTGTTGTTATTGTTGTCGCAAGTTCTTCTTGTTGTGGCATGTTGTATTTTATAAATAGCCCGTTTTCATTTTGATTATTATTCGCTGTATTTTCGCACGCAAAACTGAAACTGAGGCTGTGGCAGCTTCAGCTTCATCATCAAATTCGTGTCCGTAAAATCGATCGCGTACTTAACTTGCCCCACAAGGGGCACAATAGACCTTACAGGTCGCAGTGCTGGCTCCCCAATCATCATAATAATAACTTGCCCCACCCGCTCGCTCGCTCGCTAATAACTTGCCCCACCCGCTCGCTCGCTCGCTCGCAACTTGCACTAACTTGCATGCCACCCAGTTGGGTTCCGTTGGAGAATCAGTCGTGCAATAATCTTATAATAGTTATACGTATTTCACAGCTAGCTAACAGCAACCTGGGGCACGGGATCACGGTCTGCATTTCTCTGTAACCATCATTACAGACACAGCTAAGTTGACATTTTCAAAAGCATAATAACCAAATTATCAGTTACATATATATATATATATACATATATATAGCCCGATATGTGGCATGTGCGAACTGAGCTTAACATTGGAGGAGTGACTCTTACAGCATGAGCCGAGTCACGTGTTGCAAGAGTGTTCAAAATTAAGTTAAGATTTTGATTTTGATTTTAATTTAATCTCCAATTTACTCGCTCTCATTATGTCCCTCTCTCTCTCTCTCTCTCCCTCGCTCGCTCTTTCTCAAAAATTAAATTTTGACTAAAACCTGTATATTTTGACGGACATATATATATATATATATTTATGATTATTGCCAAAAATGTGCCCGCATCAAATTTTGAATCCAAGCTGATCATTCCTCATTGGCCAACAAAAAGTATAAAAAAGTGTCTGTTTTTTACGTTTTTTTATGATGTAATTTTTGTTTTTGTTTTTGTTATTGTTTATTTTTTGTTGTATTTTATTGTAAGAATCATATCGATGCCAATTTGTCGCTTGTCTTCGGCGTGTTTGCCTAATTTAGCGCCAGCCCGTTTTTTATCGCTTCATTGAAGCGATATGCAGAGTTGTGAATAATTGTCGATGTGAAGCACTAATACGCAATTAATTGATGTTGTACCTCTGTACCTGTACATCTGCCCTATCTACCTGTACAAAACGACAAGGCGACAGCCAGACAGACAACACGAACAACAACAATCAGGAAAAACATCAAGTTGAACCGAGGCGACCAGCAGCTAATTACAACATTGCTACAGCCACAACAATGGCGCACAACGATGGGAACATAATATAATTAATAATCTTATGCCACAAACAACCATAATTAATAATATAATTAATAACATAATAATCACGTAAGACGCACAGACGTCATTTGAGTCGTGCGTAGAACTTTACTCCCACAGCAGACAAAGGACAAATGACAAATGACAAATGACAAGTGCAACACCTGCGATATCAATTGGATTTCATTACAGACCCTCCATGGTCACATATATGTATATATACATAGTATATATAGTTCCAATAGGTTCTATCATCACTTTAGTTATAACCTTAGTCCAAAATTGTAGTAAAAAGTTGTGCAAATGTGCGCAGCAGCAGGCAACTCCTATATATATATATATATACTTGATCAACATTTTGCCATTTATGATATATATGTATATATATTTATGCATAATTGCGTAAATTGTTTAATTATTTTTTTCGCTGATATTTTCACACTCTCTGATTCTGATTGAAACCGGGAATTAAATGAAATCAAACCAAAAATTAAACACACATATGGATATAGACGGGATCGTCACAGTTGACCGTCTGTCTGTCTGTCTGCCTGTCTGTCTGCCTGTCTGACTGTGTGCCTGTCTGTCTGTCTGTCTGTCTGTCTGTCTGTCTGTCTGTCTGTCTGTCTGTTCAGACTGCAACAAATCAAATCAAATTCAAACATTTTGTCTATGAAATTTCCGAACAATTTTGGTTGCCATTTCAATAATGAAATTCTCTTTGCTGTTGTTGTTGTTGTTGTTGTTTTTGATTATAATAATGCTTAATATTATTATTGTTATTGTCATGCCATGCGCCACTATACATATACACATATATATACACATATGTATATCAGCTGTCGCTGTTAGTTGTTGCTTTTGTTACTATTGTTGGCCATCTCGTTGCTGGTTGTTTATTTTGCACAGCACTCGAACAATTTCATTTGGCCAAAAACACGTGATTTTATTTATATTTTGTATTTTCTTTGTTTTTTGTTTGTTGTTGTTTTTTTTTTGCCCGTTTTGTTTGGAGTTGTCATCTAATGGATTATATTCAACAGCATTTTCTCCCTTTCATTTCTAATTACAGCAAACACTTAACTAGACTAATTGATTAAAACGGCACCTTTACCCAATTCTGTCGGACAAGAAATTGGAAAACTAAGCAACTGAACAACGCAACAACGCAACAACTCAACAACTCAACAACTGAACAGCTGAGCAACAACAACAGCAACACAGAAAGAAGCAGCACTCAAGAAAAGGCCAGCAAAATGACTGGTTTTACCAACGGCGGCTTTGAGAACGATGAGCCCGTCAAGGTGAGTCTTACACTGGTCATACATAGGCCTAATCATACATATATATATATATATATATATATATATATATATACTTTTTATTTAAATTTAGATAAAGTGCAGCAAACTTCTAATAAGATTATATATACTCCTGATCAGCATCAGTAACTAAGCATAGAAAAACATTATTTGAATTTTTTACGTATTGTCTAGCAAAAAACATAAGAAAACATCGAAAAACATAGAAAACAGAAAAACATAGGAAAACATCGAAAAACATAGAAAAACATCGTAAAACATAGAAACATAGGAAAACATAGAATAACATAGAATAACATAGAAAAATATGGAAAACATAGAAAACATTGAAAACATAGAACAACATTTAAAAACATAGAATAACATATGGTAACATAGAAAACATCGAAAACAGAAAAACACAGGCAAACATTGAAAAACATAGAATAACATAGGATAACATGGAGAACATAGAATAACATAGAAAAGCATCGGGAAACATCGAAAGCATAGAAAACATCGAAAACATAGAAAACATCGAATAACATAGAAAAGCATCGTAAAACATCGAAAACTAAACAGCTCCATTAGTAATTTAATGGCTTGCAACTAATGACTAAACCCATAAAAAAACAGCGAATTGAAGAGGTATTTGTAGGCAAGAAGAAGAATAGATAATCAGTCTTTGAGTTGGAATGAACAAACCTGAAGAGACCTTTCAAGTCACTTGTAATAATTGAAAGTTAACTGACCCAAATCGAATACATTGCTTGACCTATTGTTTTCAGTCAACGAATAAAGATGTACAAGCAGACATACATATATATATACATATGTATATATATATATATACTCGTATCAATTGCATAGTTATTATTATTATTGTGTGCTGTGGTGGAAACAAGTTTTCAAACAAAGTTATCATGACTGCAACTTATCCATATTTTTATATGAAATATACTCGTGTTGAAATCAAGTTTTCGGAAAATTCCTCAGCTGGAAGACTGGTTCACATAGAACAGCATTTGGCTAAAATGGTGTGTTAAATCATAAACCAATCAAAATTCCTAGCTAGAATACATGCAACACAAGATTATGAAACTCCAACAGACAATTTCATCCACTTGGAGACGTGGCGATATGCTTAATGACTGTGTTTGCCTTCGGCCAGAAATCATTTTTCATAAAAAACACTTAATGAAAGAAGGAAGTATTGAAAAGCAGCTGACTTGTCTAGATTAACTGAATGCATACATATATATATATTGATTTGACTAACACGAGATATTATGCTGATTATGAGTGATGAGGTCGTAGGCTAATGAGAGATAGAGCGAGAGAGAGAGTGAGAGATAGAGAGAGTGAGAGATAGAGATAGAGGGAGAGAGTGAGAGATAGAGGGAGAGAGTGAGAGGGAGAGGGAGAGCGGGCACTCCTAAAAAGCACATACAAATAAGTTTCTCCTCAAGAAACAGAAACGCAGCCAAACAGGCAAAAAAGAAATGTGACAGCAGAAAGTGCTTAAAAGCCAAATACAAATGCAAGATAACAAGATACACACACGCACACATACACATACTTACTTACAGACAGGTAGACAGACAGGCAGACAGACAGACAGACATTTGCCGCAGGTAAATATATGAGCCTGTCCTAATTGAAACTGAGCCACAGTTGGTGGACTTGAATTGCGTTTTCTGCGTGTTACTGTGTTACAGGCCAACAAATTGCACACACAAACACACACACACACACACATGCACAACACATAGCTGGACAGCGGCAAGGTTTCATATTAATAAATATTGGCATTTTATAATGAGTCTTGTAAAGCCAGCACCACCCAGCACAGACAGCCAGCATCCAAGTGTGCTCAACTCTTGGCTAGTTCCAATTACACTTCACAGAGAGTTCTCAATGGATAAACCAGTTTATTTGTTGTCGTTGTTGTTGTTGTTGTTGTTGTGATCCTACAACAACAATAAGTGCCGCTTTGGAGTTAAGAAACCAGAGAACGGCAACAAATAACCAAAAACTCAATAACAAATACAAATTTATGTAAAGTCCATATCTAAAAAAAAAAAGAAAAATAATAAAAACAATAAATATGGCGAGAAACATAGCGACAGACAGACAAACACACACACACACGCACACGACAGACAAGCAGACTGGCAGACAGGCGGGCAGACGGAGAGACTGAAAACCAAAAAGCAAACACGAAACGTGCCGAGTTTAAAAATAAAACAACGCAAATCTCGTGCGCTTCTACTACAGACACACACACACACACACATGCAGACACCCCTTCACTCTCCACTCTCCACTCTATTTCCCTAGCCTATTCCCCTTACGCCGCCCAGACTCCTCGTGTAACTGGTTTGCAGCCTGCTGCGCTGCTGCCGTCTCAAACAGTTATTTGTGTGTTGCTTTTTTTTTTCGTTTTTCTTTTTGCTTCTTTGTCATATTTTATTGTATTTTATGCATGCTTCGCACTTGCCACATGATGATTATTATGATTATAATGATTATTATGATTATTATTATTATTATTGGTATTGCACTCTGCTGGCGATGACATTTGAAATACTGCAATTATTATTGACATTTGACGACGCCAAACAGCGTTTGCCAAGAATCAGTACGAGCAAAAAAGTTGCTTTTTGAAAGTATTTTACTTTTAATCCTTCTACTTACTCGTACATCTGAATGTGCATAACTTATATACCTGATAAATATATATTCATTCTATTTGTGGGAATGATTCAGCTTCTCTAATAATAAAATCTACCAATATTTCGAGCTCAACTCTGATCAGGAAGAGTATTTCGTATTCGGCGTGTTTAACATTTTTGCATGTTTGAGAATTGCAGTACAACAGTTTGCCTGACTTTATAGGTTATCTAAGGTTATATAACTGTTCTGCCTATGTGCGTTACTTTGTAGGGAGTTTTGAAAAATATTCAGTATTTATTTCTGAGTCGCAATTACTTTTTGGCAACCAATTGCAGCAGACCTTTGTGATGAGTCATTTGCTTTAATTTATTTCTTTTGTTTGGTTTTTTTTTTATTTATTTTTGCTCCAAATGCATTGACGTGGCCACAATAACGGTTGTTCTTTGTTTTGGTAAAACAGCAGCACAGAAAACAATAAAAATACATAAAAAAATATTAATCACAATAAGAGCAGAATTCAGTTTTAATGTGCAGTTATAATGTGCAGTTATAATGTGCAGTTATAATGTGCAGTTATAATGTGCATGGATCTTCTGCTTCTTCCTTTTGTGTTTGTTTTTGCTTTGGCTTTTGCCTTTGTTTTTGCCTTTGTTTTTGCTTTTGTTTCTGCTCTTGTTTCAGTGTTTTTGGCACTCGTTAAGCATTTGAATTTTGTGTTTTATTGATAAGCCGGCGATTTTTTTGTCAAATATATTATTGCTGTGTGGGCTTATTTAATTATTATTATTTTTTTTTTTTTCTACTCTGTCATTTGTCAGTGCCACCACACGGGGAGCTAGCTGTGAACCCTAGGGTATTATGAGATAATATTTAAACCACTTACATACGAAATTATTGTAACAAACAATAACAACAAAAAAAACAGTAATCGATTCACGCTTGCATAACGCTTGCCGCGTGCTCATGTTATTGTTGTTGTTGTTGCTGTTGTTGTTGTTGTTGTTGCTGCTGCCCACCTAATTGGCCAGGGGACGTGGACCCGAAGCTCGAGCGTATTGTGTGCCCCGTTAAACGTCAATTACAGTTTCAGCAAGTAACAGCAACAACAACAACAACGCAAACTTTACGTAAAATGCGTTCAGTTGGCTCTCCACCACCCGCGTCGTATTGCCACCGCCACCAGGTAACCTTCTGAGCGGCTGCGGCAACGCATGCAAAATACAAAAAAAAAAAATGGGGATTTTTTTGTTGTTTTTTTTTTTGGCCAGTTCTACGACCGTGCCCAGTTGGCTTTCAGCAGGTGCCTTGCGCATTTTTTATGACCATTTAAAGGCCGCGCTGCGCATGCCCAATGTAAAACGCGCGCGAAACGCACACGAAACGCGCACAGAAAATGCTTGCGGGCTCCGCTTTTAATTTTAGAAACCAAATGCGTTAAAGCCAACCAACACATAAATAACCAATTAAAACTGACCATACATGGGCGTACGTATGTGTGTGTGTGTGTGTGTGAGCCAAAGACATCGCTGGCCAGGCAAATGAAATGCAGCAAGCCACGTCACAAATACCCTTCCTTTGTTTGCCTCTCTTTGTAGGTTTCCCATCAAAAATATGATTATCAGCGCAACGCATTCTGAGCACGCCCTGAAGCTGAATACATTTTGGAGCAAAATTTCCGTAAATTTCACGCTCGCATTTGAATATTTACGGTTATTACATAAGTCAGTTGGGATTCTATCGGGAACTGTGGTAATCTGCTTTTGAGATTTTCTTGATTTTTGGTTTGACTTTGGTTTCGCTTGGGAAATTATTAATCTTATCTTGAGAGTGTATTGGAATCCATCGACTACCATCGATGGGTTTAATTAAAAAATATCTAATCCACAAAATGAGACGTGCAACATTGTAAATTCGAATTATTTATTATATCAATGTCCATTTGCGATTAGATCCCCTCAATCTGATTGTCTGGAATTAAAATCAACTTTCGCTGGAACAATATATTAACCAATATGATTCAGTTGGTTTGATAATAACTAAAGATAGGAATACCAAAAAAAAAAAAAAAAAAAACTGCAAAAGTTTTTTATTCATTCAATTGGAAGTCAGAAATGATTGATAAGATTGAGATCGCAGAGTTTGGATGGGTTTATGGATGTTACGAAGAGTATTGCTTGAAAGCAATCCAAAATTCACTGATTTTCGAATCACTAACGAACTGCCAATTAATTTTCGCTGTGTTTTTTTGCATTATTTTGTATTTTTTGTAATTTCTTGTTGTTGTTGTTGTTGTATTTTTAGCCAAAAGCTGGTTTTGAGCCCGACACGGCCTCGCTGCGAGAGAAAGTTGTGCTGAATCCCGCTGAGAAATGGCGCATCTTAAAGAATATCTCAATCATCTCGATTGCGTTCATGGTGCAGTTTACTGCGTTTCAGGTGAGTTACCCCCCCCCCCAGATCCCCCCAGATCCACCCGGATCTTTGATTTAATTATGGTGAAATGTGTTTATTTTTATATTTGTTTTTTTTTTGGGTATTTAGGGCACGGCCAATCTGCAGTCGTCGATCAATTCAAAGGATGGCCTCGGCACCGTATCGCTAAGTGCCATTTATGCGGCGCTGGTTGTCTCTTGCATCTTCCTGCCCACGCTGATCATACGGAAGCTGACGGTTAAATGGACGCTCGTTTGCAGCATGCTCTGCTATGCGCCGTACATTGCCTTCCAGCTGTTCCCGCGCTTCTACACCCTGGTGCCGGCTGGCATTCTTGTGGGTATGGGCGCGGCGCCCATGTGGGCATCCAAGGCCACATATCTGACACAGGTCGGGCAGGTATATGCTAAGATAACTGAACAGGCTGTCGATGCCATTATTGTGCGATTCTTTGGCTTCTTCTTCCTCGCCTGGCAATCCGCCGAGCTCTGGGGCAATCTCATCTCCAGCCTGGGTATGCATCATTTGCCCCATTCCCCGATTGATTCCCCTTCTCTAATTGTCCCACTCTCTTAAAACAGTTCTGTCCAGCGGTCCACATGGCGGCAACAGCAATACCAATGCCACAATCACTGAGAAGGATTTGCTACAGTGTGGCGCCGAATTCTGCACCACCGCCACCGGTGGTCATGGCAATTTGGAGCGTCCGTCAGAGGATGAAATCTTTGAGATCTCAATGATCTATCTGATGTGCATTGTGGCGGCCGTTTGCATCATTGCCATCTTTCTCGATCCGCTCAAGCGTTATGGTGAGAAGCGCAAGGGCTCCAATTCGGCGGCGGAGCTATCCGGATTGCAATTGCTATCGGCGACATTCCGCCAGATGAAGAAACCCAATCTGCAGCTGCTGATACCCATCACCGTATTCATTGGCATGGAGCAGGCCTTCATTGGCGCCGACTTCACCCAGGCGTATGTCGCCTGTGCCTTGGGCGTCCATCAGATTGGCTTCGTCATGATCTGCTTTGGAGTGGTGAACGCTCTCTGCTCCATCCTGTTTGGCTCCGTGATGAAGTACATTGGACGCCTGCCAATCATTATCCTGGGCGCCGTCGTCCATTTCACGCTCATCTCTGTGATGCTCTTCTGGCGACCCAATCCCGACAATCCGATCATCTTCTACGCCATGTCCGGACTGTGGGGCGTTGGGGATGCCGTCTGGCAGACGCAGATCAACGGCCTCTACGGCCTGCTCTTCCGACGCAACAAGGAGGCCGCCTTCTCCAACTATCGCCTCTGGGAGTCCGCTGGCTTCGTCATCGCCTATGCCTATGCCACAACGCTCTGCACCGAGATGAAGCTCTACATTCTGTTGGCGGTGCTGACACTGGGCTGCATCGGCTACGTCGTCGTCGAGATTCTCTACAGGAAGAAGGTAAGCTAGGCAACAATCCTCTTAACCAAAATAATAATTATATTTAGTCCACTAAATATTGAGTACATCTTCAAATTAGCTTGAAAATTAGTTAGAAAATTGCTTCTGACGTGAAGTATTTTTTTTTTTTTTAACTTTGGCAATTTTACCATTTGATAATCGAAAAAAGTTGCGAGGAAACCAACTTTATTCAATTAACAGCATTTTACTCTGTAATAGAGTACTAACAGTAATTATTTAACAGTTATTATTTAACAGTCATTTATTAACATGAATTATGTTAACATTATTATTATTATTACGATGATTATTATGTTTGCCCTCCTTTTGTTAGTCAAATTGCAACTAACGGTTATTTTTTCGTATTCACTTTTTGCAGCAACGCAGAGTGAAGAAGCAGGAGAAAATCGAGGCCGCCGAAAAGGAGAAGGAGGCAGCTGCCGCTGCGGCTGCTGCTGCAGCCGCTGCACAGGCAAACGCGTTTGGCGAAGGCGTCGAGGAGACCGATGATGAGTTGGACGATCTCGAAGAAGATATTGTAGTCACGCGCCTGTAATAATCGTATTTTGTTAATTGTTGTACGTTCATTTTGTTTATTTTTGCCGACGACGACGCGTCGTTGCGGCTGCAGCAGCTGCGCTGTTAACCGCTAACTGTTATCGGTTGCCAGTTAGCTGTTAACAGCTCTGTTAACCTACACGCACACATAAAGCAGAGCACACACACACACACACACACACATACACATACACACACACACACATGCATATATAAAAGCAAATTACAAAAAAAAAAAAAAAATAGAAAAAAAAATAGATAAACAGAAAACACAAAATGCAAATAAAAGCTGTTGCATAGCCGCAGGCGCGTAGATTTTTTTCGTCGGTCTATCGGCGATGCGCCCGAACTTTTGTCGTTGTAGTTGTCGTAGTACTTAGTACATTCCCCCTTCCCAAGTCCATTTAACGCAGAATGCTTACAAGCACATATAAATATAAATTTACATACAATGTGTACGGGTGTGTGTGTGTGTGTGTGTGTGTGTGTCTGTGCTGTGTGCCTGTTAAATGTGAGTGCAAGTGTAAGTGTGTGCGAAATAAACTTTAGTTTTGTGCATATATGCAAGCGACAGTGAGAGAGAGAGAGAGAGAGAGAGACAGTGCCAGCGAGATGATTGCAGACAGGTGTTGTTAGTTGTGCAAGCAACTGACGACAGAGGGCGCCTTTAACTTTATGTAGTGCCAATTAGAAGTTGACACACACGCACACACACACACACACACACGCACACTCACTAGTACGCATGCATCACGCACACTGACAACATGCTGTAGCAGTATGTGTGTCAAATATGCCTATTAAATTGTTATTTTATTTTAAATGCTAGCATTAAATTTATATATATATATATATACATATATACAAAGACATTTTTTTCAATTTTTTTTCTTGGTTGCTGCTTATATATACAAAACAACAAGAAACAATTAAACCAACAACAAAAAGTGATAATTAAACACACACGCACACGCACACACACGCATGCACACACACGCACACGCACACACACAGAGTCACAAAATAGTCAAATTTCTAAACTAAAACCGGCCGCGAAAACTAATATTACAAATAATTATTATTAAGCCGTCGAAAAAAAACAAAAATAACCACAAATTAAATGAAATACTAAAATACCAATAAAATACAAACACAAAAGAAAACGAAAAACAAAAGAAAACAAGCAAAAAAAAGTAGAGGGCAAGCGATTAAAACAAATGTAATAAATGCAAAATGCAAGATGCAAAATGCAAAATGCAAAATGCAAGATGCAAGATGCAAAATGCAAAATGCAAAGTGCAAAATGCAAAATGCGAAATGCAAAATGCAAAATGCAAGATGCAAAATGCAAAATGCAAAATGCAAGATGCAAAATGCAAAATGCTGAAAATCTAGCATGCAAAATGATAAACACATTTTTTGCTCAGTATTATGTTTTAAACTATATTTAAGTGAGTTATTGTTTCCTGTTTTTTTTTTTATTTAACTATTTTTTCCTATTCATGAGAAAGATGTATGCAAAAAAAAAAAAATTATATATATGAAAAATGTTTAATTTTGTGTTGAGGAAGCATTATTGAAAACCTCCCTTCGATTGCAATTATAATTATTTAAATAATGTTGCAACAAATAATATACACACATACATATACATATACATATGTATGTATATGTATGTATATGTATACATATACTTTTCGTTTTTACGTAAATATAAACAAATGAGAAACAAACAAAAAAAAAAAAACGCACACACAAAAACAAAACAAAAAATAATTTTAATGCATAAATTTTCTTTTTTTTTTTTTGCTTAGTACTTTAAGTAGTTCATTATATTATGAAAAATATGAAAATAAATAAATGAATATAAATATTTTAAATGGTTGTTCTTAACTGGGAAAAAAAAACAAATATCAATTAAAGAATAAAAAATATATGTTGGGGTTTTTTTTCGTTTTTTATAGGTTCTGTGATAAATTCTTAAGAAAAAAATAAAAAATTCATTGACCCGATTCACGATTTTATTGACGATCTTTGCACAACACTCAAAATGTGTGTTCCAGTTGGAAATTTACAGCTATTTCGAGCAATTGCAAAGCTTTTTTTTAACCTAAGAAATATTGAAAACATTCCAAGAGAAAGGCAGCGAAATCGCTGCTACTTTCCATTGAACAATTAATTAGTTTGCTTAACATAAAAATACGTTTTTACTTAAGGAAATTAATGAATTATTAAGTGTATGTTATGTATGAAGTGCAGTGCAATCGATTATCGATTTGAATCGATAAGCGCAAAACGATCAAAGGCAGTCTGTTGCGAACGAAATGAATTTGCATATTTTGGTTACAATCATTTATTAAATACTTAAATAATAAGAAAATTAAATAATGCACTAACTTAAACATAATGTGAAGACGACGGAAATTAGACTGATATTAGACTGGAATTAGACTGGAACTGGAGAAAGTGAACTAGAGCACGATGGGCTCGTTGTCGTTGAACTGCCTGTTCTTGCGGTGGCGATTGGACTTGATTTTGCTGAGGACGCTGTAGGCCTGCTGGATTTCGATGAAACGCTGATTGGCGGCGGTGCGCTGGGCCTCGTCCTTGACCTTGTCGGGATGATGCTCCTTGGATAGCCGGCGATACGCAGCCGTTATCTCAGCCTGCGATGCCGTTGCACTTATGTCCAGCACCTTGTACGCATTGCGCTCCCCATGCACATCCATGCTCTCGAGTATCTCGCGCCACACCTGACTCCAGCCATGATGCTGCGCATAGCTGAGCGTATCGCTCAGCGCCTGCTTCAGATCCGTCCACCAGGCGGAGGCCAAGAAATTTTGCAACGCCTCGCGTATGGGCACCTCGCTGCCATACTCATCCGTGATGGTGCCATTGAAGTAGATCACACAGCCCCACAGGCTCAGGTAAATGCAAACGGCGCCGCCAATTTTGGCGCTGCGCTCCATCGGGCCACGTCTGCGTGGCGGTGTGCGCAGCCACTGCTTTGACTTGGAATCGAAGATCAGTGCAGAGGCGACGGCTGTCAATAGCAGAGTGTAGGTTTCGTCATATATGAAATAGCGCACCGGATAGATGACTAGAGCGCCGACAAGGCAGTGCCACCAGACGCCGCACTCGCGCCCTATGTTGCCAACGGTCCACACGCCCAGCGACACAAAGACCGGAATGCACCAGTGCAGCCAGGTGAAGTCGATGCCAGCGGTTATCGTTTGGGGAATGGCCGACAGGCACAACTGGCCAAACAGATAGCCAATCATCACCTCGCCCATCAGACGCATGCCCGAATATGGAGGCGTTGGATGCAGTTGCAGCTTGGCCACAAACTGTTTGACGAAACGCGGATCCTCGTTGGCATCGCGCACATATCCGGGTATTAGCCAAATATCGCTGATGCAGCCAACAAAATAGCCGCCCAGCGAACACCACCAGACGAACGCATGTCGATCCCGATGCAAGTACACATGATGCAATCCAAAGATGCCACCAACCAGCCAAAACATGTACGCAATAATCACTGATTTCTTCTCGGGCAGCACATTCTGCTCGATCATCTTGTTAGCTGTGGGCGGCTGGCCAAGTTTTTTCTGTCTTCTGCTGCTGGACTCCGTCGGAACGATTGTATTATCCAACATCTTATTGCCCATTCTTGCTGTTGTTCCTGTGTTGCATTGAGAGACGAACAATTGTTAAGTACAAATTAATCAGTTTGTATTTAATGCAGAAAACCCAATTTGAATTGAATATTTCTTGTACAGCGACTGCTGAGCTGTTGGTGTCTTTGCTGCTTTTCTTTTGAGTAAAAAGTGAAGCAAACGAGTCGAGTTGATTCAGTCGACCGCGTTTCAGAAACTTTCTCTTTTCACATATTCTGTTCGTGCCGCAACAACAACAAGAACAACAACAGCAGTAGCAGCAACAAGACAAGAAAGAAAACAGAATCAAAGTTTTTATGGCTGCATTTGAGTTTTGTTTCGTTTTTGAACTTACTAATATTCAGCAATGATGATAACAATTGCTCAAAGAATGTTTGGCTTTGATCCGTTACGTTTTTGTGGCACTTGTGCCACTTGCGCCCAACCAGATGATCTGGTGAAATTCGAAAGAAAAAGTTATTTTAGTGCGCGCTGTTAAAATGTGAGCAAGTCTGGCTCAGCGCGCACAGTGTTGTAAAATGCCAGTTAAAGTGCTGCAAAACGATCACGCATCGATCGGAGTTACCATATTCGTTTTTTTTTTTTTTGAAAATGATTCACGATCGTTTGGCGCGCATCCACTTTCAGGCTTTAGTTCTGAAATTTTGAAGCACGTTTCGTGATTTATGAGTTAAAGACAAAGAATTGGAAAAAATGTTGTTATTATTGAATCACTATTTGAATGCTTACGTGTAGATATATATAAAAAAAGGTAATTAGGCATAATTTGACACACGATATATGGACTTATGTAGGCTTAAATATAGAACATTAACTTAAACTGATAGAACAGAAAAGATGAGAACAATATTATTATTATTATTATTATTAATATAATAATTAGCTGCAGCTTACAAGCTATCGGTTAATGTGAGACAAAATGTAATACTTTCGCTGGGTTAATAATAAAATGAATAATAAATAAATATGTAAAAAACAAAAAAAAAAAATGAGAAGGCTGATAAAAAATGTGACTTAAATGAAACATATTTAAACATTTACACTGAGAGAATTGCTGGGTGTTGTGCTTAGTTGTTCTTCTTTTTGGGCTTCTTGGGATTGCGGGAACGCGACTTTGCCTTGCAAAGGGGACAAATGGGGGCATTGCGATGGATCTGCTGGTGGCAGGACAAACAGGACTTCATCGGCGGCGGCTGTTGACGCAGATTCACATTGAAGTCGGAACGAAACGACGGATGATGTCCGATCCCAATTGACGGCGATTGCTGCAAGCGATTTGTGTTTGGCGGCGGCGGCGGCGGTGCCGAGAAATCGCTCTTGCCCAGACGCGCTGCAGCCACCGCAGCAGCAGCAGCAGCGACGCTGCCAGCTCCGCCCGGCGGTGCCGGCGGCATGAAGGCATGACCAGGACCACCGCCGCCACCAACGCCACCACCACCGCCGCTTGGCATGTTCTGGCCGCCGCCGCCAGAGCCGGCCATGCCGCCAGCGCCCCCGGCTGCATTCGGTGGCAGGGCGGTGACCGTTGCCTCCGCCATCAGCGGATGACGGGCATGCGGTCGGGGCAAGGATGTGGGCTGTGCGCCGCCGGCAGCAGCTGCTGCTGCGGCGGCCGCTGCTGCTGCTGCCGCTGCCGCCGATTGTGCAGCAACTTTGAGAAAGTTTGTCTGGAAGCGATCCTTCGAAATAGGGCTGCCCTCCTCCTCGTGTAGATCACGCAACGGGCTCAATCCGAGATAGTCGCGACGCATGTGATCGATTTGATATTTGAGGGCGAGATATTCCTCGTAGACCCGATTGGCCATGTCGAATGAGCGTGTCTGATTCTCCTTCGTCTGCTTGATGATGTTCTCCATGTCGTTGATGTCGGCATGGATCTGACGCAGCTCCTCCACGTGCGACATCTTCTCCTCGAGCAGATGCTCCATTTCCTTGCGGTATTCGTCGAGGCATTTCTCCTCGTCGTCGCTCAGCTTCACCTCCTTGATGATGCGTACCTTGAGCTTCTCCAGCGCCAGTGTCTTGTCCCTGATATCCTTGATTGCCTCCAGCTTGGCGTAGTAATGCCGCTCATTGGAGCTGGAAATCTCGCTGGTGGCCATTTTGTATGGCTTTTATTGGTTTATTTTTAACGCGCTGCGTATTCGATACACTTTGACTTGGTTCCCCCACTTCTTCTTTGCAGTTTCGGTTTGTTTGAATGCCGAAATGCCGCTAGTGCAATCTTGTGTGCAATTTTTAATTGCAATTTGTATTTGTATTTATATTTTAGTTTAGTTTTTTTTGGTACGCTTTTTGCTTTTTTCACTTTTGCTTTGTGTATTTCGCATGGGGATGGGCACTTTTGGACCAACCGCCTCGCATGTGCAGCTATCGATATATTGCTGAAACAATGTATAATACTCAAAATGGAACTCGATAACAAAAGCAATTGCCATCAATTTGTTTCGAACAAACGGTCACACTGACAACTGGAGAAGAAAAGAAAAAAACTGTAGTTTCAGCATTTTGTGCGAGACGCATTTCACACATCTAACTAAGAATATTGCTCCACATACAAATACATATATATAATCGATCGTAAAAAAAGAAAGAAAAAAATGGCCGCGCCAATGCAACACGAAGATCTGCTCAAGCTAAAGGGCTTCATTGATTTTGTCAATACAAATCCGACGGTGCTGAATATGCCCCAATTGCAGTTTGTGAAGGATTTCATCGAGAAGTTCGGGGGCAAAGTGCCCGACGGTGATTTCAAGATGCCGGAAACTGGGTGAGTGTGTGTGTTTGTGCGAGTGGTGCATGTGTGTGTTAAATTTTAACTTTTTTTTTTTTGTTTTTAATTGCAGTAGTAAATGCCCCTTTGGCGGCCATGCCGGCGATAAAGAAACCTCGGCCAAATCGGCACCAGGTGCTGATCCAGTTGATTCAGAAGAGAGCGATGAAGATGAAAGCACCTCGGAGCCAGAGTCCGATGTCGAACTGGATATGGAAGGTAAATCGAAAAATCTAAAAAAATTAAGAGTGCAAAAATCACGTGTTCTCCCAACCTCACAATTTGTTGTTGTTTGTTGCTGGACTCAATTGCAGGCGTTATAAAAGCCGACAGCGATCCCGCCCAGCCAATGGGCGATTCGGAAAAGACACCCACCGACGAGGAAATCGATCAGGCTGGCGATTTGCGTGCCCAGGCAGCCGGCGCATACAGCGAACAGAAATTCGAAGAAGCCATCGGCTTCTATACGAAGGCCATTGAACTGAATCCGGGCAATGCACTGTTCCATGCGAAGCGCGGCCAGGCGTTCCTCAAGCTGGAAAAGCCGAATGCCTGCATACGGGACTGTGACAAGGCACTGGAGCTGAACTGTGATTCGGCGGCGGCGTACAAGTTTCGTGGACGTGCCCATCGTCTGCTCGGCCAGTTCGAGGAGGCGGCGAAGGATTTGCGACAGGCGTGCAAGCTCGATTTTGATGAGGTGGCAGATGAGTGGCTGCGCGAGGTCACACCCAATGCCAAGAAAATCGAACAGCATCGCATCAAGGTGGAGCGCAAGCAGGCCGAGCGCAAAAACAAGGATCGCCAGCGTGCGCAGCGCAAGGCGCGCAAACAGCAGGATAAACAAAGTGGTGCTGCTGGTGGCGGCTTTCCCGGTGCTGGCGGCTTTCCCGGTGCTGGCGGCTTTCCCGGTGCTGCCGGCTTTCCCGGTGCTGGCGGCTTTCCCGGTGCTGGCGGCATCCCCAGTGAAGACGATCTTCCGGGTGCTAATACAGGCAAACCTGGTGGCTTTGATATGGCCGATTTGATGTCCAAGATGAAGGATCCCAGAGTGGCTGCTGCGATGCAGGACATACTGGCCAATCCGGCCAACTTTTCCAAATATGCCTCCAATCCACAGGTATTCAATCTATTCAAGACCTTGTTCCCCGATGGCTTCGAAGGCCGCTTCCCAGGCGGCTTTCCGGCCGGCTTCCCAGGCGGCGATCCAAATGCTGGCGGCGCCGCCAAAGATGATGCTGATGCTGGTGCCTCCTGCGATGCCGACGGCGGCGCCAAGCCACCCAACAGCAGCGAACCAAAGGCCAAGAAGGAGTCGTCGGACTTCGTTGACGATGGACTCGATTAAGATGTGAAGAAAACAAAACAAAACCAGCAGCAGCAGCGGCACCAGCAACAAAATACATTACAAAATATACAAACTTAACAACAAAGGAAAAACATAAACAATACAAGCGATACGAATTAGAGCAGCATAGCAAACAAACTGTGCGACTTGGAATAAAGGAATATATATATATATATATATATACAGTGGTTAACAGCTTAATTCGACCGGTGTCTATATATATAATTAATGTAGAATGCATACATACTTAACGATATATTTAACGTTTAACCAATTACAAACCGTTATCTACTACTGTTATTCATGGGTGAAGAGCTGCTGCTGCTAACCACGTAAAATTCAATGTTTCCTTATTAACATATAAATGTTTATCGATGATATCTAGTTGAACTAAAGCTCGATAAGAGAAAAAAAAGAAAGAAATGAACTCACCCACACACACACACACACACACAGAGAGAGAGAGAGAGTAACACACACAAGCATACACATTTAACGGCTCATTAACTGTAATTTCAATCCGTTCCTGGGGATTAAGTAGAACACACACTATAACCAGATGAATTGTGGTCATCTTATAGAATATCATTCAAAACTCATGTTTCATAAACCCCACTCCTCTCACTCTTACTTACACCCACACACAAATATATATGAAAATAAATTTAATGGGAATCGAAACTCAAAAGATTTTCACATATTTATTCGATGTTCGTCAAGGTCTTTAAACTTGAAGCATCGCTTCCAATGTGGAATACAATTTTCCTGATTGATATTCATTTGGAAAAATTGTAAATTGCTGTTTAATTAGAATTCTATTTAAATTAGTTTTGATAACAAATTCGAAAAATACATATTTGATAACCAAAACTCTCCACACTCTTTGTAACTCTTCATCTGAGCTATATTTGCATACTATTTTCTCCAGCTACTCGTAGCCATATACAAAGATTGGCTTCATCAAAATGGAAAAACTCGTGTTTGATCACGATCCTTAACTGATTGTCGAATTTCTTCCTTATGTTCAAAGATGCGATGATTGAGAAATGTTCAATTCGTATTTGATATATATATATATATACATATATATATTGTGTATGTGAGACTGCTTTCACTCCTTGAAGTAGGCAACGCTCGAAAGCATTTTCGTTGCTATTTTTGAACATGAATACAATGTGATTGGCATTTGTAATTGAGGTACTTGCAACTTGCAACCAACTCATAATTTGCATATTAACAATTTGGCCTGAAGGCAAAATGAATGACTGAATCAGATGTGTTTGTCAGCGTACTTGATAACGTTGAATCGCACTGATAACTAAACAGAAAGAGAAACATTATGTATTCATTTGTGAGTGTATATTTATTTTTGTGCAGCTGAATACCCTACGCCTGCAAGGCACTACTGCATTTGCATCAGCTGTGCTACGCATAGATAAAAGCATCTATTAGCGATCAGCTTAAAAGCGTATGGGTTGCTCTTAATATCTACACAAGTAGTTATTTGTTTTTGAATCATTTCATTGCAGGTAAGGGTATTTAATGTTCGGGCAAAGTGACTATTCACTCATATTCATGTTTTCATGTTCTCCTTGAGGCGGCGAGCAGCAGTGCAGTAATATAAACATTGCCCACACCCATACATACACATATACACACATACATATACATATAAGCTCTTATTTTGCTATTTTGCATTACTCATAGACACCTCATTCGCCTGCGCTCTCACTCTCTTCCACTTTTACAATTTAGTGACTCAGAACGATTGATAGCGCTGTGCATCAGCAGCAGTGAATTTCCTCTCGCTTATACTCATTGGAGAAGAATAGTCGAAAACCAATTAGCCGTTACAATGGCATATGCGTGCCGGGGGTGTGTTAAGGCTAACTGCACTTTTAACAACAACAATAAAACTATTAAAGCGCGCGACATTGGTGCTCTTTTTGTTTTGTTCTTCTTTTTGTTGTTGCTATTATTGTTTTTGGTTAAGTTGCTCATCGCTATTCGGTGTTCGTAGCATGAAGTTTGTTTTGTTTTTGCTGTTTTTTTTTCTATTTTGTGACATCATGACGTCATGGTCGTCATCGTCTCGCTCGCTGACCGAATGAATGAGTTGCTCGCAGTACAACAACAAGTTGTTGTGCTTTTCGGTTGCTTACTCGCTTCTTGTTTGTTGTTGTTGATGTTGTTGTTGTTGTGTTTCAGCGCGCTTCGGGCGTGTGCGTTAACGCCGCGTCGCTGCCCTCGAACTGGCCAGCTGGCAATAGCAAAAGTTGTAAACGAAACTGAAAATACTTTTGTAGTTTCAGTTTCGTTTTGAACGTACGCGCGCAAAGACACGCAGTTGAAGCAACAGCTCGAAATACAAACGCATTGCAAAAACCGAATTTTCAATACAATATCCAAGAGTGACCAGAGTCAGCGAATTCGCTTCGTGTACACAAAACGTAAGAACCACAACCACCCAGCAGCGATCTCATATTATTTCTTACGCACACACATATACATTTTTATGCGTGTGCGTTTATGTGTGTGTGAGCATTTTTTAAAATTCAAAAATCGACACGTTTTGTTGTCGCTCAGTGCATGCCAAAAGGCAAAAGCTCAATTTTGAAAACAGTGTTGAATTCCAGGGCGTGTCTCATTAATGTCAGCTAAAACACACAAGGATTTCCTGGGGTTCACTGAGAGTAGGTCATAAACAATATACAACTATTGGCGATGATCTCATTCAGCAATAAAAACCACAACGAAAAAAGACAAAGTAGTGCAAAAATGGCTAAAAATAAAATACCAAAAAACTGTTATCATGTTTTTTTTTTTTTTTGCTTGATAGTTATCAGAATTTTTGATTCGCGGCATTTATTTATTTATGTTTTTTGTTTTTTGGTTAACAACAGAAGTTAATTTCCGCACGCCTGAAAATTGTTAAAGATGTTTGTTTGGTTAAAGAGCTGCGCTACATGTTGATTGTATGTTCCAGGCACGTCCAAGGCATACATAAACATACATGCACATACATAGTTTGAGCATGATATCATTTTCAAAAAACCGGCGCCTGTTGCTACCCATTGTTATTATTGTTAGCAAAGAGCAAAAACAAAATAAAATCAAAAAAATGAACAGCGGAAATCCTCCACTAATCAACATAAAATGTGGTTCGGTTTGTTTTGATTGCTACAGAGCAGAAACACATAAACACTCACACACACACACACACACTTATATGTATGTGTGTAACGACGAAAACTTGAAATTCCAAGCCAGTTACAATAAAAGAAAAAATGTTTTGCGTCTCGTTTTTGGCTGCTTTGTTGTAAGCCATTGCGTCATCGCAGAAGACGCATTGAATGGAATGGAATGGAATGGGATGGGATGGGTTGCGGATGGGATGGGATGGCGTCATTGTTTTGACTGCGTAGCATCTGACTAATGCCACTCAACAACAGGCCTTGTGGCATACAGTTGTGTAAAGAAATGCGGGATCAGTTTCGACTTTTGACTTTTGAGTGTGTTCACAAATGTTTTCGAACCGCAAATGTATTTTGAATTCATTACAATCCAATCGATTCAATTCGATTCGACTTGATTTGTTTCGATTCGATGGATCCTTCAATACAAGCACACAAGTACTACACACACACACACACGCACACACACATATACATTATACATGCATTCGAATGTTGATCTTTAAGCAAACGCCAATTGCTTCCACTCGCTCAACACTTGCCCAAAGCACACACAGGCACACACACACACGCATATATATACATGTGTGTACATATATACACCGATTTTTACGCGCGTCCCCATTTCAGAATATATAGACAAAAATATGCATGTGCATATATTTGTATATATGTTTGTATGCTTGTATGTATGTACAGCGAGATACATAAATATTTAAAAGATTTTCATGTTTCCATCGAAGTATTTTGCTGAAAACAAAAAGGCTGCGACCATAAAGCCCATGACGTCACAGTGTAGCTATAGATGAAATACACCAACTAAATACAGTCATGTGTATACACACACACACACACACACACACACACACACACACATGAGTGGTTAGATGTATGTTGTGTCAGCGAGGCACGATGACAGTAAATAGAATTTGTAGTTTCTCCTGCGTTGCTGCTTCAATAACATTTGGCGCTTTGGCGAGGCCGGCATTGAAAAAAGTTTAATTTTAGAAAAATAATAACAAAATATATGGCCAAAAATACAGTTGTATTGTGGGCAATGGGCGCGGCTAGGGCATCAAATGTGTTAACAACTTTGCACAAATATTGTTTGCTTGTTGCAACGATTTAATGCAACATTTGCGAAACTAAATAATAACTTACGGATCGTACAGTTACTTTTCAAAATGAAGAGTATATATACAACATATATATAGATCAAAATTCGTGGCAGTGTTTTAAGTACTTTGTTGCTTAAGCCGTTAAAATTGATACTATTAAAATGTTTGTGTTATTTTTTTTTTAATTAAATGGAATGTTTTAGAATTTTGCAATTTTGAGTCGTCACACACACACACACACACACACACACACACTCAATTAGAAATAAAAGCATGGAAAACATTTCGATGAAAAACTCAAATTTTGCACCGTTAATTTTTGTATATCGTACAAAATTTATTTGGCATTCAAATATTTGAAAAGACACTGCAAAAAATCCAAGTGCTCAGCTGGGTTTGAACGGGTTTTTTGACTTTTAGAACCATTTTTGTATCTCCTATCTTCAAAGCACTTTGTTTTTTGTACAAGCTATAGAAGAACTTTTATATTTGGAATAATTATATACTTTGAGTACAGTAATTAAAAATCGATAAAATAAAAATTCCAATTGTTATTCAAAAAGTGTTTTTGCGCATAGAAAATATTCGTCACTTTATTGAAATGAATATTTCATTCCGAAAACGTCGCATTCCTTATATGGTTAAGAAGCCAATACCAAAAATGTATTTTTTTTTACGATTATATTTTGCTTCGAAAATGTTGTAGAAATTTACGCATATTTTCAAACGATTATATATATATATATTTGACTCTTCAGATATACATTTTTTTGTAGTTTAATTTCTAAGGCACTCAAAAATGGTGAATAAAAAATAAAAGTATGAATAACCTGATCAAATATGTGAATACATATATGTATATAGCATTCCATCTGGAAGGGTATATTTAGAGTGTAAAAAGCTAGAAATTTGCTCATATTTGATTATTCTCTTTTTAGACCCAACCAACCCATCGTAACCAACCACCGTTGTAGCATTAACCGCCAAGATGTCTCACTCCGTGACCATAACACGCACCACCACCAGCACCACCAACACCTCCTACATTGTGCTCAATACGGGCTACGTCAAGAGCTTTCCGGGCATTCTGAAGCTCTTCCAGCTGGTAAGTGCATCCATCTCTATGCCAAATTTCCAAGCAGACCATTCAAAATGACATTCTTATTTGCAAAGATCATTGGCATCGCTGTTGTCACCCTGATGGCGATGAACTTCAACACCACTTCGGCGTACTATCGCGCGCACCAGGATTTGTTTCATTTCCTGATGGCCACCACATTTATGATAGGGACATTCTGTTTATTCCTCGCGTGCATCACATCGCTCAGCACGGGCGGGCTCATCGCCAAGACAATCTATGTAAGTGGATTTACTTGATCTTGATTCTGATTCTGATTGTAAATAAACCCTTCGACACGCAGGAGCTGATCTATCATAGCGTTGCGGTCATTCTGCTACTCACCTCGTCCGTTTGCCTGCTGCTCAAGCTGCGCGACTACAGGCACGACCCCTATATGGCAGCTGCCATCCTTGGCCTGGTCAACTGTGTGCTCTACTTCATCAGTGCATTCCTGGCACATCGCTCGTATCGCGGCATTTAAGCGGCCCAAACAGTCGCTGGCATTTTACAGAAGGCGCACACCATCAGCATTATTGCAATCAAAACAAAACGAAAACACAAACAGAATCAAAATCGGCTATAACTATATATATATATATATATATATATATGTATAGCTAAAATCAATTAACGCACATGCCATACCAGTGAGTCTCTCTTTGTTTGTACTGTTAAATATTTGTCGCGCTGTTCTGTGGCTACAAACTCATAATACTGTCTACAAACACCATTACACATGATAATTATTATTAATGAATTTGATTTGATTTTGATTTGTATTTTGATAATGTACTTTTTATCTCACTTGTCTGTCTTTTATACCAAACAGCATATATTGTATTCGAATAAACGTGTCTATATGTTTTTATATATGCATTTTTCTTATCATATACCTATTCCTAGCCTGCTGGCCGATCTGCAATTGAATGAGCATTAGCCCGACTACTTCTTGGGCAAAATATATCAAAATATCAAGATAATTTTATTCTTGCATATACATAATTAAACATTATCTTCGATTTCAAATCCAAGTATATAGGAATTCCAGCAAATATCAGTGAGATTTACATGTCCTGGCATGGGACATTATCAGAGCCACAAAGGATGCTATAATTATGTCGTAAGGCAGACGTTGCCGACCCCATTAACTGTATGTATGTATATATACATATATATTCTTGTTCGACATAGCAATTTTCGTTTCTTTGTCTGTTTTCCTAATCTGAAAAAGTTTGTCGCCAAACTCACTACTTGCGAGTATTATATAGCCTATATGTCCTACCAATATCGAACTACTATATCATGGGAACAGTCTTAAATTAAATTAAATCCGATTAAATCAATTTTCATATTCATTGATAAGAAGTTTTCCATAATGCTCTTCAACTGTCCAACTCTGTTCGAACCAGGCCAAATTGCAATCCCAATTTTAGAAATTTATTTATAAAAATTGAAAACAATAAAAATTAAAAACTATTAACTAAGTTTAAGTCAAATTAAAAATATTTATAAAAATGCCTGAAAGAACTTTCAAAATAAAAAAAAAGTCATCTGAAAGAATTGTAATCTCCGATAAGACCAAAATATAACTGGAAGCTGCGATGAATATACATTGGGATATTAATACAGATCGAGGGAATACATATATATATGTATATATCATCTAATATATATTAAATGTACCCAATTCAATATTATTTGAATTTGAATTGAAAATACTGAGTTAGCAGTTTCGATTCCTGCAGCTGCGTAACTAGCAGTCGGGCTGATCCAAGTGAAAGTAATATTGACAGGAAAGGATGAGGAAGAAGGCGACGGCGATGCCAGTATTGGTGGCTATGAAGTACATGAATCCAACGATCAACTCGTTGCACCACATCTGCCTGAATGGCAACCGCTCGTGCAGAATGACAGCGGATATGAGCTGGACGACGGCGAGGAGGCCGCCAACGAGCATCATCTACAATACATATACGGTAAAAACTAGGGATACTGAGTGGGGATGAGGGGTGGATAGGAGCGGGAGGGTGAGCGGAGGCAATGCAACAATTGCTTACCGCATTCGAGGTAATGAAATTGATATCAAAGTGACTCATGTACTGGGCACGTATGAGTAACATGACCACGAACGAGTAGAACATGCTCAGCACCACCGTCCATCTCATGTAGAAGAGTTCCAGCCAGGTGAGATGCGCATAATCCACTGCTCCTTGGCTTACAATAAATGTGCGCTGACAACGATCGCTGGCAACTTCGTCAACCAATGCCGCCTCCCCATCGATGTGGACAATCTGGTTGAGCATGTGCAGCGCACGAAAGCCACAGATCTAAACAAAAGATGATCACAACGATTCCACTTAAAAGTTGGCTGCTACTCACAAATGCGCAGAGCGCTACAAATCCAATGCTGAAGCCCCAACCCTTGCACATGTTGCAGCTACGAGCTGACGGCAGCGACTAACGGACCCTCTCCGGATGTGCAACAAGAGCTGCTCCAAGTCGGTTGCCAACTGGGTTGAGCAGCAGCTGCTTTGCGCATTGTGTGTCAAGTAAACGGTTTTATTATACAAATGTTTTTGGCGACTGTAATCTTAATCATAAATGTCAATGTCCATGTGTGTAAGCGTGTGCGTGTCTGTGTTGGTGGCTTTAAAATTAGTCAACATGTGTGTGTGTGTGTCTGTGTGTGTGTGTGTGTGGCATGAAGTGATTTGAATTTGATTGCCATCAAACATAAGCCAAAACAGTGGCCTGAAGAATCCATTCATCATCATTTCAAGCATGAATATCCATTGTGCTCTATCTCTCTCTCTTTCTATTCTATCGCTCTATATCTCTCTCTCTCTCTACTGGCTAAATTTGACGCCAATGTTGTTGACACGTGTCTGCATGTGCTGGAGCACATCCTGCGAGAAGTCCTCGATGGTGGTGAAGCGACTCTTCTGGAAGCTATAAATGTCAGCGAGAAATGCGAGCAGCTGCTCCCGAAAATAATGGCAAATATCGCGCAGATTCTCATTCGGTCCGAAGAAGCCCCAGGCCATCAGCGGCGATATCTGCTCCGATATGACATAGAAGTGCGCCATAAAACCATTCTGATATTTCAGCATACGCTTCTTGGCCTTCAGCACCGACCACACAGCCGTCGTGAGCGCCTGCAAATAGTTTCAGATTAATCAATAAATTCCATAAGCATAATGATATCAATGAAAGCACTTTGGATATGGCTCAGTTCAAGTGCTATCTGCTTGGACGTTGAGTTTAAGTTATTTAAACAGCAGCTCGATAATATATGCACACAACTATACATGTACATATATATATATATATATATATAGCCTTCGATTCAATGAGCTTGACTCGTGCGAAGTGGCTTATGTATTCAGTGTATTTGTCTGATTTAGGTTTGCTATATACACAAGTTACACACATGTATATATGTATATATATATATATATGTATATGATTTAGATACCCAATCGATAACTATGGAAGTGTATAATGAATTTATAAATGAATCTTCGTCAATATATATTCGACAAACAATCCGCAATTGGAAATTCGCTTGAAAATTTGATTTCTACAAAAGTTGCAGTTGGATTTTGGAATTTGGAGTTTTTGCAATTGATTTTTAGGAGCTATTAAGCTTACCGTCTCCTTGAAGCCATTGGAGAGCCAACGATTCTGGACGACAGCCGTAACGCTGGCTGGCGGCGCATCCAAGTCACGGAACGAGTCCAGTATGATGAAGTCGAGGCAAATGTCGTAGAATGTCATTGCCTTGACGTTGCGCTGCTCCAGTTCCATTTGGATGCAGGGCCAGTTGCTGGACTCGTGCAGGAAGTTCACCATATCCTCGTAGCCGACAAGAAACTCTTTGGTATCCTTGTCGCTCAGACACAACAGATCGGTCAGTATCTGTCTGCCCGCATCGCAGATCCATTGGCCCACCGCCGGATCCTTGAATAGAAATTGAAAGGCGAGCCGCACACAGTGCAGCTTTGCCAGATATTCGGTGTCGCTGCTGCAGTGCATCAGCTCCGATCGTATTGTGCGACAGGGCACTGTGTACTCGTCATGATGCTTGAGCGCCCTCTGAAACAGCGGATACTCCTCGTACGCCGTCTCAATGAACGACTCAAATTCGCGCAGATCGGCAACCTGGTCCAGAGCCGATGCGAAACTCTCTGCCGAATCGAAATTGGGATCGGAACCGGTGCGACTCAATACGCTGCCCGACTTGCGGGAGCGTCGCTCATCGTCATCGTAACCGATGGCCGCCGTTGCCACGCCATCCTCCGCGGCCTCATCTATGGAATGTTCCTCGCGAAACAGCACCGACCGCTGATCGAGAAAGAGGAGTTCGCTCTGCTCCTGCAGCGTATACGACATTTCCAGCAAATTCTGGATCTCACGACAAAACTCCGAATCCTCGGCGGTTGTCAGCGAGGCGGGCACACCGCCCGGTGAATAATGTGCGGCCAGTGTATCCTCCCAAAAGTTAATCACCGTGTCCAGCGCCTCCATGCCCATCACGCCCAGCTGCTGCGCCGTCAGCTGTGGAACGACACCAGCCGCACCAATGCCAACGCCAACTGTCGTCAGCTGATTCTGTGCCCCAGCGCCAATGGAGCCTGAGGCGAGTGACAAACGATCCGAATAGGCGATCGTGGAGCCAACAGGACTGCCCGAACGTGCCGATACCTTGGAGCCGGCTATCGATGCCAGATCATTGGGGCTGCGCATGCTGTTCCGTGCCCGTCGTCCGGTATATTTGCGCACACGTCGCTGTGGACGCGGCGGATTTCGGCGCCGCAAGAAACGCGAGAGGGCGCCCATCAGCGCAACGCCGGCAGTCAGCGAGAAGAGCAACACCTGAAAGCGATTGAAGATGAGCATGAATTGATTCCCATTCAGTCATTCTCACTTTTGTTGTGGTGGAGATCCGAAAGGGCAGAATGCTCCAGCCTGAACTGGGCGCCATCCGACTCATGGCTTAGCTCGCTGTCGAATAATTTGAGCCCGCTTTGAGGTTAGACTGCCTGTGGCCCAGTTACGCGCGCAACTTTCATGTCGCGTGCACATTGGCCGCACTCCTTGTGGATCGCGTGTTTGCTGTCGTTGTTGTTGTTGGTGTTGTTGCTGCTGGTTGACCTTTTGGAATTGGTTCCACATTCAGCATGCAAAGGCGTGCAATTGCTTTGATATAAACTGCGTTTGGCTGCGTATCTGCAGAGAGCCCAGTGCAACTTTCACTTTCTTTCACTCAAAAAGAAAAGAAAACAACCATTGCATCACAGTCAAGCGTTTGGCCCACAAATGCGAATAGCGGCGAACTGTCTGCATTCCATTGCCAGCATAAAACCGTACCGATGTTCGTCTATCGATGTATCGATTGCACTGACGCTCTTTTCACACAGTTACAAAGTTAACAGAGTCTGTAGCGCTTGCAGTGGCACAAACCGCTTTAACCAGCTGTAGCAGGAACGGCTGTGCCAATGTGCCAATGTGTAAGCAAAATCGTGCCAACAAATAATATGATAGCGCTTGTCATCACATTTACGTTGTATTGAAATATAGGTTTTTCCACTACATTCTGCGTATCTTATATATCCTACAGCTTAGTGCAAAGCAATCCAAGCAGATGCCCTCTTCGGTTCATAATGTTCTTTTGAATTTGTGCGGCCTTTCTGAGCCGTTTTAATGCAGCATAACTATGTAGTCACTTCACAGCACTGTTGTTACTCTGCTATTGAATAATAATCGATAGCATTGCTGCAAATGAGCATTGAGTCAGAACAGCAGCTTAACAGCTTATGCTTCTCTTTATACTTTAGAAATTATATTAAAGATAAGCAAAAATCAGCTGTTGGCCATTTCGATAATTGAAAAACAGATAAGAAAAATACTATCACACATTGCGCATGCTGATTATAACTGTAAATGATTCATCAATTGCTCATATGTGAATTCAACTTTGTCTGTAAGCTAACATTTTCTATTGAGTTAACGACTAAGTTGGCAAGGCTGTCATTTATATTCATACACACACACAAAAGGGCGCGAAAAATTTGAATCATTGTAAAATACAGATTTTGTCAATTCCATTCTGATTTATAATGAAATATTGTGTAAGCATTTTATTTTTTGTTCACAAATTTGGATGGCGGTTTTAAATATAATTTTGCTTTCTGTTGTTAAGAGATAAGACTGCAAAGCTGTATTTTTGCATAGACTAAATGATGAACAAGCGGGCGAGCAGCGTTTTGCCGGTGCCAGGCGGTCCGTACAGCAGTACACCCTGTGGTGGATGGATGCCTAGATTCTTGAACTTTTCCTTGTGTGTCATGGGTAATACGACAGCTTCAATGAGCTCCTGGATCTGTTTGTCCAGACCACCAATATCGGAATACTGCTCTGTTGGACGCTCATCGACCTCCATGGCCTTAACTCGTGCATCGTATTTGGCGGGCCGGGTTTCCAGAATCAAATACGAGTCCTTGTTGACGCCAACCAAATCGCCGGGCTTCAGCTTCTCGGCATCGACCAGGCCAATGACTGGCAAGAAATTAGCCTGACGCGTAGATGTTTTAATAACGGCACATTTGCCCTTACCCTGATTATCCAATACAGTAACGGAGCCATCATCCTCTTCCTCCTGCGGATCCACAACCAGTAGCTCAATCACATTGGAAACCAAATATGGCAAAGTTTTGATAACCTTCTCGTCTTGCGCTTTTCATGATTTGAATTTCATTGTCCATCAGGCGAGTCCTGCTCACAATCTCATCCGTGGACATACGGAGCACCTCTTCGCCCAGCGACTCCTCGCTCCTTAACTGAATTTAATTAATTTGAATTTGGCAAAGTACAAGCATATTTATAAGAAATGCCTGGTCGGTTGGGTTGGTTTTTTTGAGCTTGCAGCGATATAAATTTGATGCAGGGCCTAACGGAATTTGTATTCATAATGAGATAGGCGCTGGAAAAATATTTTCATGGCGGATATAAAAGCAGATTAAAAAAGGTTTACACATTTCGTAATCAAAATTTAAGGTTGCTTATTAAACAGATCAATCTTGTGCGCCACATAAGCATATTTGTGTGCCAACAGATAAGCCAGTTACGCCCACCCCCACCCCCAACCCAGGTCTGTCTGTAGACCACAAGAAAAATGCTTAAGTTGAATTTTGAAGCGAATACCAACCCCAAACCCAAACCCCGACCCCGACCCGGAACCATGAGCCCAAAACACTAAGTGAATTCAAGTGAAAATAGAACAAAAGAAAATGGCGGTCTTTAAACGTGATACTAAAATTTCCTTGCGCCTTTTCGAAATTTCCCAAGGATACACAAACACAGAAAGAGAGAGAGAGAGAGAGAGAGAGCGTTTTGCCAGAAAGAGATAGCGCACATGCTGCACAGTGGGCGGGATTCCATTCACGGCAACGTCGCCCAACAGGGGGCGTGTGGCCTGTGGCATTTAATTAAGTGCTACAACTTGCGCACAACCCCCTGGCGGAGGCCACACGCCCCCTCCCAACCCACCCAACCAAATACTACACGACTACAGGACGATCAGGACGATACAGCTGAACAGCGTGCGATTTTTTAAAATTAAAACAAGCCGATGATTGATGTACTCGAGGCTAATAAGTGTCGGCAAGCTTGTTGCTGTGCGGCAACTTAAGCTACAGAGTGCCAGAGAGAGAGAGAGAGAGAAGGGAAGGGAAAGAGTGAGCAGTAGAGACACTGAGCAATGGAAAGAGAGGGAGAGAGAGAGAGAGAGAGAGACGTATGTGCTGCAAAGATGTTGCTTGGCGCACAATCGCAGCTGTAATGAATAATATAATTTTATTCGCATATTAAAAGCTTCATCAAAAAACAAAAATAATAAAAAACAACAGTCGAAAGCGTCCGACTGCGATCTATGGTGGGAAATTGAATGGAAAAAACGAAATAATAATCGTAATAATAAAACAAGAAAGAACTGTTATCTTAGGCATACATAAGCTTGTGGACCGGATGTGGAAATATTATTAGCTTTTCTGCACACTGAATAATCCTATTGTCCCTATCGCAGCTATATGATAGATTGTTTCCATCCGGTACCTCCAGTCATACGGAAGATAGCCCTAAAACTGAGGGCATTCAAAAGGGTAAAATGGAGACAGGCAGATGAACAGACGGACATGTTTTATCGACTCGGCTAGTGAAGCTGATCAAGAATATAGTTATCTCTCGTATATATATCATATTATCTATCAATATAAATTGAAAATTCCGGAGTTGAAGATAATATTTTATTTATTATGTTTCCCGATTGTTCCTGTTTCAGCTGTATATATTAGAGTATATATATATACATATTCTTAGTCTCTTCTTGGAATACTTATGAACTACTTTGCATAGAATCCGAAATACCAACGGACATAGTTTGAATCAAGAAAGATCAAGAATACATATACTGTGTAAGGTCGGAGATGTATCCTTTAATGCGTATATAGACTTAGGAACTGATATAGGTAAATATCCAATAATCAGCGAAAAATGTGCTTGGATTGAATACAGTCGTAAATTAAATGTTTTATACACTATTTTATGGCCACATGTTGTTATTAATTATACTTCTACATAAACAACGGCAATAAAAATGAGCTTCATGAGAAATAAATATATATATATATGTATATATATATATGTATATATGTATGTGCATAGAATGTGCCTTTAATTTTTTCTCTTTATTTACTTTCCGAATTTCTGAATTATTCAGCTTGTTAATTGAGAACACTTTTGTATTATCATCGTGCAATTTAAGCCGAAAGAGTTAAGTTGCAAATGCAGCAACGTAAATCTGTTAATTGCCAGCCACGACACGTATCGGCCTGAAGGTAGCGGTAGTGGCCCTACCCGTGCCTCGTGCCCCATGACCCGTGGTGACGACAAGAAACCGCACAAAGAGACATTTTCAATTAAGCGATCAGCCTGGCTTGGGGCATGTGTGTGGGGCAGTAAGTGTGTGTTTGTGTGTGTGTGTGTGCGTGTGTGTTTTAATGCGTGCCACATGGCGAGGCATGAAATGAACGCTGACGCATCATTTGTTGACCAACGGACAGCAGAGCGCATTTGAGTCCGGTGAAATAAAAGAAATGCGATGTCATAAATCAAGAAATCGCCAAATAAATTTCAATGCGCCAACATTTTAATATACAAAATAGTTGCCACAGAGACAATGCACCTCACACTGCAACAACAATTATACTATCTATAGTTTCCACTTAGCTGCACAACGGTGGCACTTACCGGACGACGCTCATCGATGGTGCCTTGGCTGGCTTGTTGTGGCTTGGGTTTGGCTTGAGCCGGTTCAACGGGCTCCGGTTAGTGGTTGCTTGGTTGGGGCGTAAATCATAACGGCATCACATAATGGCTAATGTGCACTCATAAAAGGATAAGCGCATGCCATATGCTTTTCGGGCGGTGGTGCGTTCAGTGGTCGCTGTTTCAGTGGCTTGGTGGCTTGGTGGCTCCGCGTGTCCCACCATCGCCAACAGTCCCTTCGCACCAGTCCATAAGCGCAGCTCGGTCAAAATTATATTTTGTGTGCGTGTCATTTCTTATATGGACGCTGTCATTTATGGGCCATTTGCTCGACCAAAGCTGGCCATAATCGAATTTATAATGCCCTATCTCAGCATTGTAGGCACCAAGGCAACTTCAGTTTTAAGCAATTTCTGATGAATTTCTTTAAATTAACTCTATATATCATTTACGTCTTTAGCTGTGTTCTTTTGCCCCGATTTACTCAGATATATGTATCGGACCTCGTCGGGTTTTACTTTAAGTCAGCTGTGTAGCTTCAAACTAATTTATAAACTAATTTTCAATTGATGCTTTAGCAGAATCAATTCGTGAAGCAGAAATTCACTTAGGTTTTTTTTTTATATCTAGTATGAATATATATATATATATTTAATATCATACATATATGAATGAATTGAAATATGTATATTTAATATTTATATAGAAAAAGAAAGAAAGAAAAATTATCGACTATCGAAAATATTTTACCAATTCTTGCGAACAACGAGTGTTTTCAGGCTGATTCCATTTTGTCCACATCAGACTTGAAATAAACTTATTTATTTTTTAAAGGTATTTGAAAGAAATTTCGAAATTTGATGGAATTTACAGACAAAAGGAAACACTTAATTTGATTTAATTAATTTAATTAATTTCCGACTCCAGAGTGTATATACAGTGGATCACACTTCAACTCGACCACTGTCAAAGAAAAAAGGTAATTGCCTGCCATAAGCTAACCATTCATTATTTTTCAGAAATTCCAAAGACCGATGGTAGGTACATATATTAACCACCAAAATTTATATATGACCCCAATAGACTGGGGTTTTCCCACCTGCTAGGTAGGATTATGTAAAAAAGTTGCCTATTTTTAGGGAAAATTTTATTTCGGCCAGGTACATTGTGGACACCTGGGTGCCATAAAACCCGGATTTTTTACCTAAAGTTGAGTATTTTCGGTATAAATAGACCAATCCTTCGTAGTCAGTTTAGTTTTATCCTGCATCTCGGGTGCAATAAGCCAACAAGGACTATGGACAAACAGACTACCATTGCACAACGGAAACTCATCTTGGAACACCACAACAACGGATATTCACATCTCCAAATAGCTGAAATTATCAATCTGAGCAACACAACTGTGTATAACATCATTCGGCGCTTCGTCAACACAAATCGGATTGGGGGCAAGGGCAGAATGGCACCAAACAAGATTTTCACCGAACAGGAGGAGCGAAGGATCATCAGGAAAATAAGGGGATCTCCCAAGCTATCGGCTCCAAAACTGACTCAACAGGTGCAGGATGAAATGGGGAAAAAGTGCTGTGTGGAAACTGTGCACAGGTTTCTGCGTCAACATGACTTAAATGCCCCTGTACCACGGAAGAAGTCCTTTGTAAGCGTGAAAAATATAGGGACTAGGATGAAGATCGTCAAAAACCACTTGGACAAGGATCTGGAGTTCTGGAACACAGTCATATTGGCAGATGAGTCCAAATTCACCATTTTTGACTAGGACGGGCGGAATTATGTGTGGGGACAGTTCAATACTGACCTGAATCCCAAACACGTAAATTCAACAGTCAAGAATGGTGGAGGAAGTTACATGGCTGGGTATGTATCTCGTCAGCCGGAATCGGGAATTTTGTGATTTTTGAAACAACAATGGACAAGAATGTGTACTTCAACATGCTAAAGGAAAATTTACTCCAAAGTGCCGAGAAGGTAGGAATCCGACGTACTTTCCGGTTCAACCAGGACAACGATCCCAAGCATAAGGCCAAGATAGTACAGTCCTGGCTCATGAGGAACTGCCCCCACATGATAGTTCCGCCGGCCCAGTCTCCAGATTTAAATGTCATTGAGAATTTGTGGGCTGTGCTGGAAAATAACATCCGGAAGCACAGCATATCCAGCAAAGAAGACCTCAAAAATGCTCTGCGGGATGAGTGGGGCAAAATCAGCTCAGAAGCTACCAGGAAGTTGGTATCTTCCATGAATAATAGGTTAAGGGAAGTAGTTAAGGCTAAAGGATATCATACTAAGTATTAACATCCTTATTTAAGTTATTATACGCCAAATATATTATTTTGTTTAGACTGATAGACATGAAAATTATACCTGGAAGTATGCTACATTTTTATAATCCTACCTAGCAGGTGGGGAAACCCCAGTGTGTTGGGGTCATATATTAATTTTGGTGGGTAATATATATACCTACCATCGGCCTTTGGAATTTCTGAAAAATAATGAATGGTTAGCTTATGGCAGGCAATTACCTTTTTTCTTTGACAGTGGTCGAGTTGAAGTGTGATCCACTGTATAAGTATATACCTGAAATGATCGATTAACTTTCTTCATGACATACTTAATATATTTAAGAGCCGTGTTCAAGCAAACACTCTACAGATATATCTCAATATATATCTGACACTCTATAATCATTGGTTCAAGATAAGTCTTAGACGAGCTCTCTCGACTAGAGCTTTCTTATTTTCGTTTGTTTTTTGGGCATTATTTTGTGACTGTAGTCAAAAATACCATTTCACTATCGGAAAAATATGTTATTCAAATCAAATATATATTTATATATATTTATAGAGAGAGAGAGAGAGAGAGAGAGAGAGAGAGAGAGAATTGGTGGAAGTTGACTTCCTGTCATATGTTTGAATGTTAATTTTTCGATCAGCGACCCCAAAAGGAAAGAAGTCGGCGTCTTAGCATTTCCGATTGCGTCCGAGCAAATCCTGTTTACTGCCTGTCAACTTATAAACAGTTTTCTGGTTTTCCATAATAAAGAACAACTTTTGCGGCGGAAACATGCTGAGACTTTAGACAAAAACTCAAAACTCCAAACTACAAAAAAAAGGATTATAATTATGTAATAGAAAATCGAAGAGCAAACGACAAAGATTTAATGCACTGGGCAACATATCCGGTTTTGGGCACAAGGAGAGACCGAATCACCCAAAAAATGAGTGGCAACTGCGATGATGAAACAAAATGACCAAAAGGCCAAGACGGGAACGGGAACGGGGACGGGGACGGGGGTTCGGTTCATGAACATGACGCGGCCGCTTCCATTTGACTTCCTCTCTGGGTGCACAAAGAGCTTTATGATTTTCCGGTCAATACAACTGACAACGGCTGCGATGCATCCTTACAAATCAACAAGCATGACACATTGCCATTGTCGCTGTTGCTTTTGTTGTTGCTGTTGATGCTGTTGTTGTTGTTGCTGTTGTTGTTGCTGTTGATGCTGAGGCAGCATTAAATAAAAAACTCTCAGTGCAATGACAATGAGCAAGTGGCTGAATTGGCTTTACTCTTCCTTTTCTTGATTCTTCTCGTTTTTTTGTCCGCTTCTTTCATTTGCCAGCCCCTTTCCACTGCCGTTCTTCTCGTCCCATTGAAATCTGAACAAGCCGGCTTCGTTTTGGCCCATTCATAGTTGAAAATGACCAGTAAATTATTGGATTCGAGCTCGTTTCCAATGCACTTGAGTTTGTTTAGAAAGTCCTTAAGGACATTCCCAAGTGGGTCTCTTTTAATGCGGAACATTTTTTGCACTGATTTTAAATACATTTACAAATTAAAGTATATATAAAAAAGAGAGAAAAAGGGAGATAGCGATAGAGAGAGATAGAGATAGAGAGAGCTGAGCCTTAATGGACACTTTGTGATGATTGTAATATCAGTTCTAAATAATTCATCACTTTTTCGCCAGAATTGATAATGCGCAAAATACATAATATATATTTTATATTTATCCTGCACAGATATGGCACAGTTTCATAATATATATATAAAACTTAAACTTCAATATTATTTTTGCATTATAATCACCAAAGGATCACTTGTAAGGATTAAAGATAATTTATTGATATTAAATTTACTCCAAACTTGACTACTCTGTGACTCATTACACATCGAAATCAATTTACATAGATAGGGCTAACTGCTCTCAATCGTCGGCAAATATTTATTTATATATATATATATCATGTATCTATAGTTGGCCAACAAAACACACACATGCACAGAGATGCCAATGTGTGTGTCAGCTAATACGTAACGCATCAGGCTAAATGCAACATACTAATAAATACATATATAAACATCCATATATGCATACGAAGTAAGACGAGTCGAATCATTTAGGGTTGGGATTTGATCAGTTCCGGCTATATAGTCCGTACGCCTCCCCCACTCGCCTCCTGCCCAGCCCAGCCCAGCTCAGTTCGCTTTGATTTGCACGCGTGGGCTACTCATGAATGCCCAAAACGCTTTTGCCTTTGGCCCAATGTTTGTTTTGGCAGTTAGATGTCGCAGAACGCACATCGCACATCGCACAACGTCCTTTTGGCCCAAGCAACACCCTCGAAGAACACCCTTGTGCCTAACCAGATTTCAATTTGTTCCCCCCCAGCCCAAGCAGGAGGAAAGTGTTTATGAGATTTTTGCAGTGAGACGTGCTGCTAAATGGCCGGGATGGGAGTCGGAGATGAGAATGGGGATAGAGATGACTGCCTGGAGATTTGTGTTGTTTTATTGTGTTGTTATTGTATACACTCTCTCTCTGTGTGCGTGTGTGTGTGTGTGTGTTAACACCCTCACACATTGCAGGACGAATGGGCAACTTGATGCGCAGCTTGCTGATTGTGCTGCTACTTTTGATGTAATGTGACATGATGGCTTCATCAAAAGCGCATTAAAAACAAAGCGTGTAAATTGCGCTTAATAAACATGACAAACAATGCCAACAATGCCGGCAGTCACAAAGCAGATGATAGCAGCAGAGCCATCTTAAAGTGTCAGTCAACAAAAGCAGCAATCGAATAATCCAAACCATAAGCCGAGTCCAGCTCCAATTTCAATTTCCAATTCCTGTGCCGCAAGGAATGCTCGTAAATTTTCCAATTTTCCCATAATTCAAACGTCAACGTTGCAAATGATTTACACAAACTGTAAGATAAACGAGCAAGAGAAGGATTCGAAATAATTACGAGAGCAGGCAACCAGAAGACAAATAATGAAAAAAACAACAAAGTTTTGGTTAGTCGAACATAATCGACTGGCGTATACCCTGTGAATAGACGAGGCTAAAAGCACATATGCTTTGGGCATATTGTTTGCTGAGAAGATTGTTATTCAAGCACAACAACACAACAACAGAATCAGAATGTTGACTTTCTCTGCCACCCTCTCTCTCTGTCTTTATCCCTCTCCTACTCTCTCTCTCTCTCTCTCTCTCTGAATCGGGCTTGGAATTATTACAGGCCAATGCACTTTACAAGTGTCCTGGCCAAATAACGGCGGCAAACAAATTTGGCGGCAGCAATAACACATAAACTCAAAAAGGCAAATCAAGGCAGCAGCAGCAGCAGCAAAAGGATTCAGGCCATTAAGTTCCGGAAGTGTGTGTTGATAACCAGACAACAAGTACAAACACAAACACACAAACACAAATACAAATTCGAATGCAAATGCAAAAGATATGACTGCGACCAGAACTTGGACTTGGACCTGGTCTGCGACTGCGACTGCGACTGGGACTGGGACTGGAGCAAGGATAACAGCGTTGTCCTGACTGGGAATACATTGCAGTAATTGGCTGCTGTCAGCGCCCGGGTCGCAGTTTGTAGATCGCTATTCCGACAACAACAACAACAACAAAAAAAAAACAACAGCAGCAAAAAAAAATCAAGTTGAAACGCAATTTGGCACAGCGAATGCCCTGCAAAAATAAATAATTATTTTAATATTGCAAAATAAATAAATAACTTTTAAAATAAACAGTTATTACACATCATAAATAAGCTCAAATAAATAAATATATATTTTAATATACATTATTAATATCAGCTTTTATATATCTTAAATTAGCTGACTTTCTCAAGTAATGCCAATTATTTAATTAGATATCTGGGCATTTGTGCGCCACTTCAGTGTGGCCCAGTTGTTGCAACACAATTTTTGGGGGCAACAGTCAAAATCGTCTCGCCTGGACGTGAATAAGACTCTGTCTGTCTGTCTGTCTGTCTGTCCGCCTGTCTGTGAAGAGGGAATTAAGCAACCCTTCCGTATTAAATAAATCAACAAATTAATCGCAATGGCCGAGTGCAGACCACAGCATAAAAGCGAAAGCGAAACTGTATCTGAAACCGGAAACGGAAACGCACACACAGTTAGCCACATCAAATCGAATGTGGCCAGGGCCGAGCACCAAATATCAATTTGAAGTGGCTTTAAACTCATTTTGTGGCTGATTTTTTTAAATCACCCAACAACAAAAATTTTCAAATTTGATTTTAAAATCTTGACGCTGGTATTGAACGGCGACACATTTCCGCTTCCGCTTGGCTGAAACTATTACAGTTCCCATTGCTATTGCTGCTGCTAATACACAAAAAGGATTGAGTTGACTTCGGTTGGCCCTTTATCCCATTTGGCTGATGCTTGCTGGCTTTGGCTTTACGTTTCATTTAGCAAACGATTTCATTAACTAAAAAGCGCAGCGCAACTGAAGGGCGCATATTGTCCCTGTCCTCGTCCTTGTGGCACAAGCTGCCAAGCTGCCAAGCTGTTCAAATCGAGTGGGCGGAGTGGGTGCTGGACTTGAGTTGTATGCCGATTTTGTGACCCTTATCGATGCTTGCGTATTTCGTACATCTTTCCTTCATTCTTTTCTTTTTTTTTTTTTATCGCCATTCAAGTTTGTTTTTCCGCTCAAAGTATTTTTATTGAATAGTCGTCTTATCGTTTTTTATGGCCAACCAGCCACTCGCCCGTGTCCTGTGCGTCACAGTCAGAGACAGAGACAGGGGCAGGCACTGGGACACTGGCAGGGCCAGAGACCCCTTAACCTTAACATCATGTTTGTTGGCCATCATTGTGCGTCGAGCGGGATCCATTAATGCTAATCTAAACAAATTTTATCATTAATGCCCAACGGGGCCGACTGACTCGGAAATGTCAGCTATACTTGGTCCATTCTACTTCCATATAAAATATTGTCAATCAATTCAATTACAAGTTGACATCATTGTTAGTTATTGTTGACGTCAATTGTCCTGGCCCCCCATCCCCATCTGCTTCCCCTTCCCGCGCCACTCACCACGAGGCCGACTCGCACCAGTGATTTATGTGGCACTTGGTGCCTCGTTACTTCGTCCACTGTCCACTGCCCAGTGTCCACTGCCCAGTGTCCACTGCCCAGTGTCCACTGCCCAGTGTCCACTGCCCAGTGTCCACTGCCCAGTGTCCTGTGTTTTGTCCCATTCTCAGGCATTGTCATTGTTTGTCTGAGCTTTTGTATTGGATAGTTTATGCTTTAGTGCATAGTCCAAGCTATATACTAGATATCAGAAGGTGATCATCGAAATACCAATAAAACTATCTATTTTTATTGTTAATTTGTGCAAGCTAACTAAAACTCGGTGTAAAATATCCTTCTTGTGGGGGTAGATGGGAAAAGGATAGGGGATCGACCTTTAACATAGGTATATAGCAAGGTATATAGTTAGAAAAAGTAGTTCCACATTCAGTATATATTAATCAACAATAATATAAATTATTTAATCATTTTTCAACTGTCAAATAGTATGCTTGAAATTATAAAGAATGACTGTAGATGTATCTAGGATACAGTTAGTCCTTGATTATAATATATAACCATTTATAAGTATATATGTATAAAAGAGTTTAAGTTAAAGCTATACAAGTTAAAAGGGTAACATTTTAACGGAGGTTTATTTGTGGAACGCAAATGAGTGATTTAGACAGTATTTGAGGAAATACAATCCACAATATTGGAAAATTGTGAAAAACTGTTTTTGCAGAAGAATAAAGAAAACTTTAGAAAACTAGAAATGCTGATGTACAAACTGAAAAATATGCTATATGCATGCGATAATTTAATAATAGAATTTCAGCAGTAAAAAATGGATAAAGATTTTTTTTTAGATTTTTATTGTTATTATTATTATGCATTTTCTTCTTCTTCTTTTTAATGATGTTTTACACTAGTTTTGAGCTGAGCTGGGCCAGAGAAACTTCATGTCATGTTGCAACAACGTGGGGCATCTGTCAGCTGATTGCTGCAAGCCGTAAATGTCTACTCGAATTTCAGTGTGACTCCCACTCTGGTGCAATTAGGCAGCACACGTCGCGATGTGGCACAGCTCACCGCTCACCGCTCACCGCTCACCGCTTGCCGCTTGCCGCAACCCTTTTTGAATGGGCAATTTAATGACTTCCGTTTGGTGTGTGGTTCGGGTTCAAAATGCGCGGCCAGTTAATTGCTGAATGCTCCTCAGCGGCGGCGCCCAAATGTTGTGACGTGAACGACCAGGACGAGGACGAGGACGAGGACGAGGACGACGACGAGGACGAGGACGAGGACAAGGACGAGGGCGAGGGCGAGGACGAGGTTGAGGTTAAGAATGCCTATTGATTGATTTGTCTATTGTGCGGCAAGCGTCGACTGCACCCTCGACTCGACTCGACTCGACTCGACTCGCTCACTGCGCAGTTTCCCTGTGTTTGCATACAAATCGCTGTTTGCTTTGCTTTTTGGTGTTTGTTGTTTATATTTACAAATAGTAATGCAATCAAAATCAAAGGATAAATAATTGACCCGATTTTTTTTGTTTTTTTTTTTGCTTTTAGCAATTCTGTTGATCTGCGCCAGAACCTCAGCTGCCAGCGTAATGCGAGAAAGGCAAGAATGATCATGCCACTGCTCAGGTGTTGTACGTGTGAATTTCGCCCCCTGGATAATGACTGAGCTGACGTGCGTTACTGCCGCTAATGGCTGCCACCACTCTATTGTTTGTTGATTTGAATTTTGATTTGAGGCGACTCCCAGCGGCACGACAAAGTCATATCAATATCGTGGGAAGCATTAAACACACACACGCTCAAGTTTCGGCATATTCAAATTAGCCAACAAACACAGACACATACACACACATGCACACACTCAGACAAAGATAGACTGACTGAGCCACCAACATTGAGGAGGACTATCAACCATCAACCGCCAACTGCCAACCGCCAACCACCGACGCGAGGTCATGTGAAAGTGCAAATTTATATTGGCTTAATGGTTTTCATATCCTCGACACGAAAATGTGCCCCAAATGGTTGTATAAAGTTTATGTACATTTATGTAACAGATCTCAAGCATATTTACAATCTTTATTTTCCGACTTTTTGGTGTATATATATATATATACTTAGAATGTATACAGTTAGTCAAAAATTAAGAAACTTTTAGCAGGACAACGTCTGTTGCCTCATTTATACATTTATTCAGCGCATCTCATTATCTCATTAGGGCTGAGAGGGTAGTTTTGTGTGGCATAGAAATCTGTGCAGGGTAACCTAGTCGTTGATCACATTTCCCACTATATATATATACATATACATATGTATGTATGCATATCATTAGAAATTGTTGGCTTTGAGTTGTGAGACAGCGGCTTGGACTCAGTCATCCATTCACACACTCATTCAATCACTCACTCATTCAATCACTCACTCAGTCACTCTGCCACTCTGCCACTCTGCCACTCTGCCACACTGCCACACTGCTTGGCTTGCTGCCCTTTATGCAAATCATTGTAATGCAATATTTAAATTGATGTTTGGTGGCTTTTAAATGGCAAACGTTGCGAGACACGCAACTTGGGCCATAAAGTGCTCCCGTTTTCGGGGGTATGTTGGCATAGAATCGCAAAGTTTTCCCTTCGCCCATTTCCCATTTCCCATCGTTTTTGACATGTTAATTATGTCACAAATGAACTGCGAATCATCAGTTCGTGTGAATTCTCAAGTTGCGGGAGTGCTGGCAAATAGATTTAAAATTCAAATCATTTTAAATTAAGTCTTTTTTTAAAGTTTTTTTTTGGATTTTTGTTGAAAACTTTAAAAAATATGAAATTAAAATTTTAAATTAGTTTCAATCGTTTTTCTATGCTAAATATTAATATTAGACATGTTGATTTAATAGAACTTAACTGACATGTATACTTAAAGTTGAGATGGACTTTGTTTAGTTAGTTATATAATAAACAAATATTTATTAAATAAGTTTCTTTCTTTTCTTAGTCTCAGTAATAATACAATTTATCATCGTATCGGACTAGATTGCTTTTAAATAAATTAGTTTCTATCCATAATTTGTTTCAATCTGATTGAATTTCTTTCTTGAGTTAGCTTTTAACAATTAGCTCTTGTTCCCCCCTGATTAATAATTGTGGTTAGGTGTCTGAAGTCAAAAGCTAATCCTGGCCACAATGCCAATGGCTAAGCACATAACACCCACACACCCCCATTTATGCCTTATTCATGTTGCTGCTGCGGGCAGAGTGGGAGTTGTTCACAAATAGTCAACATATTGGCCGCATCTTCATAAATAAAGAAGTGTGACTGGTGCACAGTGTAGGAACGGGGCAAGGCACACGCGTCTGCACACCCAGAAGTTGCACGTGTGCGATTCAACCGAAAAACAACATCGAGAACAACATACACAGGGGCGATGGAGGATGGCTGGGTGGGTGGGGTAAGGGCAGAGGGTCGGGCCAAGCAGGGCCCACGCAGAAACAATTGACTCGACAAGATTACATGCAGGAAATTCAATTTTAAAAGCAGCTGCCACGTGTCCTTTTAGTGCTTGAAATTGTTACAGTTATTGAGCTGGTCCTGGTAACGGCCTGTTGTTGGATGCGCTTGCTGCTTGTTCATTTTGTTGCTTCGTGGTATTGGTAATGGTAATGCTGCCGGTGGTGGTGGTGGTGGTGTTGGTGCTGATGGTGGTGGTATATGAATACGTAATTTTGGCAACATCGATGAAAATTGAGCAATGAACGCGCCGCTGCATTGCGTTACAAATAAACAAAAGGCAACGCTGGCAACGCTGGCAACGGAAACGGAACCCTCGCCACCAGCCCATAAGTCCGCCAACACACGAAAGGCCCATCAACCCACCAATTCAACAAACCAGCAACCCACGACAACAACAACAATAACAACAATAACAAGAACAACAACTGCGGCGACGACGTGTTAATTTGCAGGGTGGCTTTCAAGCCGATGGCAACATCAACGCCGACGCTGACGCTGACGACGACGGCGACGACGACGCTGACGACGACGACGACGGCGCTGCGGTGGCTAAAAGGGCGTGTGATTGACTTAATTGACTATGAAAATGAGAAATTACATGCAGATAATGACGATGGCCGCGAAATGAACAACAAACAACCGCAGGCGGCAACAACAACAACAACAACAACAACATCGAAAGGCGTTATTAAATTTTTGACTCCCCCCAACCACATCCTCCCACTGGCCACCCATCCATACTCTGGGGATGGCAACAACTGTAAAATGCGCCATCAACTTTGACTTAATTTGATTTGATTTGCAAGCCACCCACACAATGCAGACAAAACCCTACCCGCCCCTGTCCACGGCACCCCCTACTCAACAAGAGGCAAAATCAAAGCAAACCCACACTAAAGCGAACCACAGTGAACTCAACCCAACCCAACCCAACCCAACCCAACCGAACCGAACCGAACCGAGACCATTCCGCAGTTTCCCAGCACACCTCGACGCGACGCCCCAGGGCGATGTTTTCCGGCGCTTTATTGCAGCACGTTGGCTAATTAGAATTGCGACTTTGTAGCCATGCCACATGCCACATGCCACAACGTGTGAGAGTTTTGTCATTAAAATTGCATTTTATTTGCGGACAACAGTCAAGCCGAGCATTCAATCCATTGTCAACTAATTGAAAAGATGTCTTTGTAACGCTCCTCCACCCTTAACTATGTCCAGCGAGTCCTGGACAGGGCAACTTATTATCTATTCAGGGCAAGATTAGATATTATAAACCACATATCTTTAAAAGTTGAAATTACTTTCCAATTTTATTCATTCTTATCTGATCCATCCTAAATTTATATAATATAAAACCCAATTAGGCTAAATAATGTTAGAGATTAGTAACTTGGTTAAGATTAAGCTATCCATATTGGCCCCGGCTCTGTCATTGCCTGACAATGGTCAGCAGTTGATGGAGTTTATGTGTCCTGCACCACCTGCAATCAACAGTGGTGGCGCTCAATTGTGTCACAGTCCATAGTGTCGGATTCGACGCCGCCACCTCTTTCCAGCAGTTCTCCCAAGCCTCTTATAGCGGTTGCACCTGGAAGACAAATTTTTATTTCGCGTCGGGCCCCTGATATATCAGTGGATGACATTAATGCCTAGGCTAAAGTGACATCTACTGGGATATTGGTTGAAAGATTTCCTCTTTTAAAATAAGTGTTTCGGCTGAAGTGCTTGGCACAGTTTGCTTAGGGCTTAGTAATAATGGAGTATACAAAGGAGTATATTACATTGCCTCTGAATCCTTCTGTTGCTTCTTCTTCGAATGTTGCACCAAAAAAACGAAAATCCTCTCAATCTCTAGCATATCATAATGTTAGAGGTCTTAAGACAAAACTTTCTAAGCTATATATATGTTGACCGTCTTTCTTATGGATTTTATATTCTAGTGTTTACCGAAACTTGTGAACTTGGCGGGGCTTAACTAATTCTTACTAACAATTTTTGTCTGATTGGGTTTTTTCGGGGTTTCCCGCAGTTCATGCAACAAATCTTATAAATATTTCTTATTCTTAAATTTACTTAGTTGACAATAAATAAATAAATCAATATAGATCGAGGTCAAATGTGCACTTATTTGAATGTGAATGCATTTGTAATTGAGATCGATTTGTGTTTAGCCAATTTTCGATTCCAAATGCCAACATTTTCAAAGAGATAATCTGGATAACTTTGAAAACGCTCTAATTTTTCACTTAGCCACATTAGAAACTTTCAATCGCAATGAGCTGGCTTATCTTTGGTTGTTGTATTCGCATTGAATTGAGCTGTGAATGAGAGTAGGCCAACAACTGCTTAGACCAATGGAAACTGACTGCATGGGCGGCTTATCAAATGGCCAGCCCCCTTATGTGTGTGTGTGTGTGTGTGTGTGTGTGTTGGTGTGTGTGTGTCTGTGTGCGAAAATGCTCAATTGATAAATCATACATCGAAATGGTTGACGCCCATTGGGGAACAAGTGATAGCGCATTACTTTTGCCAATTAAATGTCATTTGAGCATTTCACACGCAACAACAATACTCCAGATACGGGCATACGGGTATACTACGGGTATACGGGTATACGAGTCTATTGGACATGGACTTGAAGCACCGGGGAACGCCAGCTCAAGTGCCTGCTGAATCGCAGTGGGCGTTGTTAAATCAAAAACGCAATTAACTATGGCCTACAATCACAAATAAAAAATAAAAAACAAAAAAATAAATAAAAAACAAAGAAGAAGAAGAAGAAGAAATAGTGTATTGAAATCAAGAGAAGTGCTTCGGGAGTAGAGTAATACCAACAATGGAGCACAGCTCGTGCACTTATCGATTATTTTATTAATTGTAATCTCATTTGTTTGCTTTACTGCCTTCACTCGGCCTGTTTAATTTCTACATTTCTGTTCACTGATTTACCATTTTGATACCCTTGTCGCGGGTATTTTAATTATGTTTTCAGATTTGCAACGCACTGAGCCCATCAAATATATATATTCTTGATCAGCATCAGCACTAGATCCGCTCGTCCAAATTGCTAGTCTTATGTGTCTGGTCTGGTCTACAAGGGCATGTAACCGTTCTTTCCCTTCACATTTCAATTTACTGAGAATTGCGCTTATATATACACATATGTATATGGATATACGTTCATGTTACATATCATTTTGTTTGTTCGAGTGTCAATATCATATTATATAGCGTTAATCAATTTTTCATTATAAACTGCCCACATTCGAATCAATGTCGTTGTTAAATGTGTTATTGTGCTGCCGTTGTCTGGCACCGTCTGCCAACTTTATCAATGCCAAATTTGAACAGCAACAGCAACAACAACTAAAATAATAACAACAACAACAACAACATGCATTTCACCGACAGAAATCGGCGCTGATTAAGTGTTGTAAGTGGCATTCAATTCACATGACATTCAACGTACTCCTTGTTCTTGGGAATTGTTGACAAGTGCTTGGGGCTCTCTGTTTGAATTCAAGTGTTCATCAAATGTATTTTACTTCTTGTCGTTGTTGTTGATGTTGTTATTGTTGTTGTTATTGTTGTTGTTGTTGTTGTTGTCCATCCATTTAGCTTACCTTGTTCTCATTACCCAATTACAAGTTTTCGCCAAGTATTTGCTCACTTATGATGAAACCGTATTTTCAATGTGCCTACGCAAAAGCAAATAAATTCAAGGCAAGGCAACATATGAATTAGCAAGACTTTTTAGCCTGTCTAACTTGAAATATCCTTACTTTATTTGTATTGGAAAGATTCCATCAGAATTAAAAGCTATTTGTAGAAATATCCTTGGAAAACGTACATCAGAATTAAGTAAAAGCTGTTTGAAAAAAGTGCCTTGCAGAGGGTTCATTGAAGCAAACGTGTCCTGTCTTAGCAAGTAAGGAATGTATAATTATATAATATAACAGAATTATATACATATATATATATACATATATATATATATATATATATATATATATATCGAGTCGATAAAGCCATGTCCGTCTAACTGTCTTCTTCAGTTTTACAGCTTTGTTGCCTAAACTTGGAAAATATTCATAATTTTGCTGCAGGCAGTTCTTATGTCGGATCCGGAATGGATTTTCTATATCATACAGCTGCCATAGGAACAATCGGTCGTAATATATATAAGCAAAATGTACTTTTTTCGTTGAGAAAAAGCTGCATTAAGTTAAATTTCAATTTCAATTCGAAGAGAGATCGATGCTGTTGAGGTTGATAATTGGGAGGATTTATTTTTATAGAAATAAATTTTTTTTAATCATTTTTTTCATTTATTAATAATGTTTCGAGACCATGCTTAAATATTTATTCTTCTAAATGCCTATTTTGTAATACCAATTAACATTTTTATATATTTTATTATATTTAATTATGCTTTGTGTTTATTTATAATTTTTCCTCTGTGTCTTTGTAAAATGATGATAAATTATTAAATTTTTTTTTAAATAATTATTATTATTTTTTTTTTAATTATTTTTTTTTAAATAAGTATGTTTTAGGATCCATATAGTAGTAGCAAATGTGAATAAGGCGTTTCCTAATATATATTCCTAATATTTATTTTAATTTTTTCTATATCTTATCGGCTGGGAGAAACTAGTTAATTATATGATATTAAGTGTGTACTCAATTGAAATATGGATTGTGGGTCAGATCTATCTACAGAATCGCCCACGTAGTTGGGGCGTAGCCTGCTTCCTCTTCCAGTTTCGATGACCACCTTCACCTGCCGCATCCATCCATCAACCGCTGGCCGCGTGCTGGTGTTGAAATTGATAAGACGAAGCGTTTGTTCTTGACATGACGTCCACGCATGCTGACCAATGTGTCAATATATGTACATATGTATGTGAGCATGCGTGTGTGTGTGTATGTATTATAGACGCGATTGCTGGCCAAGTTGTCCGGCAGTGTGAGACATATTGCTGATACGGCTCGGACACACATTCATAAGCGGAGGCAATCAGTTTGTACCTTCGATGAGCTTATCTGAAAGCAAAGCGAGCAGCAATAATAACGAATTGAAAAATAATAATAATAAAATACAGAAAGTTTATTATTGTGTTAACTCAAACAGTCGGGCTGCCGGGCAATATCAGTCTTGAGCAGTTATTACGTCTAATCTAGATCTCTGTGGTAAATTGTGGTGCTGAAATGTACCCAGCTAATGCCCCACATCCTGTGCGATAGCCAAATATTTATGCAAATAAATTGAGTGGCCAGCGAAGGGGTCAAATTGGTATTACTAACAACTGAAATTTATAAGCCAATTACTTGCGGAGCTATATATGAGGACCATGAACTATTGCCGAGTTATTAGAAAATCCTACAAAGAAATCTAAAAGTATTGTTCAATTAAATCTAATATATTATACATTAAAAAAATATATAAAATCGAAAATAATTTTCTCAGTTGCAATTTATATAATAAACGTGATAATTGTGATATATATATATATATATTTATATAGCCGACTTTGTATAATATTCTATCACAGATAGTCCCCGCAGCAGATTGAACATTTTTCCACGCACAAATTACAACTTTTCAAATGCTGCCAACATTGAAGAGATTACAAACATCGGCCAATGCTATCATATAGTTATTAGCAATATGAAAATTTAAATGTAAGCAGGTCCTGCAAGATCCTCTAATCTCCTGAGAGCTTAGGAATGCAATTATATCTTATTTGTTTTTAAGTAGAGTACTTAAAGCCAATTTAAATGTGCTGAGTCGTATGTGGAGCTGCCGGTTGTTGATAAACCCAATAAAAATGAACAACTAAAGCAATCATAGGAATATACAATATTTATGGTACTTAAGTAATCGTCGAGTTTATGGCCTGTGTAAAAATGCTGCCCATGTCGTTGGCAAAATATATGACCAGGCACTCGATGTTTATTAATTTTCGGTATGGTTATTGTTATGGTGTGCATACCCTTCCACTCGGTACATTAACTATGAAAAACCGCAGTATCTAAGCGTTAATAGTTGAGTTGGACAAATTCCAAAAAAAAACAATTCCATTTTCAATTTGAATTCTTAATAAATTTTTGTTGATTTTATTTCAAATTTTAATATTGAAATCAAATTTTTTTTGGTTGTGACTTAAAATTCGTTTCGAATGTGAAACACGTAATTTTATATTCACTTGCCATAAATATGTTCACTTGTGGAAAGCACATATGTATAAATCATATGTTTCACACAAATAGAAATTGTGTTCAGCTATTTAGCTATATTTGGGATGATATATTTATTAATGAATTCACATTCCCATTCAACATGGGCAACAGTGTTGAGAGCTTTGATTATTTTTTGATAATTGTGTATCTCAATTTTCAGATGTCAAATGGAATAGTCAGAAGTTAATGCCGCACTAGTTGAAACTGATACATATTTACATGCATACACATACATACATGTATATATGTGTATAGTATTTGGCTCTTGAGGGTTTCTTTCAGAGCCCATTGATGAGTAATTTAATTTGTCGTTTATTCGAAAAGCACTTGTTTATTTTATGAGATACTCCAAAATATATACTTGACTTCAAGTTGTTTATTTGCGCAAATTATGTGCACTCACCTATTGAGAGTAACGAGGGGCTACGTCATGCCGCTGATTGTCTCCACTGATGAGATTTGATTTTGTTGCAGACACATACTATATAAACTGAACATCGCACGGACATATATCAATTGACATGGCTCCAGCGAGTATTGCCCACCCACATCATCAGCTCTTGTTGGCCCATACAATAAAGTAGAATTGTTTGGTAACTGGGCAATTATATTAGTGCCATATTACATACATATACATACATTACATACGTATACATACATCGCATAGCCGCATTCTACAATATGCTGCCAACGAAGCTTGCTTATCCAAAGGCCAAAGTCCATTTCCAAAGTCCGAATGTACGCGAGTATTATGATATTATTATTGCTGGTGATACTACTCTACTATTCGTATAATCATTAATGGATTACGATCCCAATCGGTCGCTGCAGACCTAGACGGTAAACGGTAAACGGTAAACGGTAGCTAAAAGCCATAATAAAGGCGTATTTATGGGCTACTTAATGCTTTTGCATTTTTCCGAGCACCTGACCACAAACTGATGGCATCTGAAGTGAATAACGCTCATTCGATTCTGACCAGAATCGTCACAGAAAATGATGTAATAATGTATGTAACAATTACGTTATCAAATGTTATATTTGTTTTTGAAATACAAACTTTTTAAAAAGCTATTTAACTTGTGCAAGTTTTTGCTATATATTCGCTATAGCAATAAGATTTGATCGATATGTGAGATATACAATAAATATTTAAAAACACAGCGAATAAGATTGCTATTTTTACTCGTATCCTGAGCTGGTCCTTAATAATGTTTGATATTGATAAGGCTATGGAGTTCGAGATGTCCTCCTTAATGCGTTATACAGTCTCAAGTAAATAATGTACTTGCCTGCCATTAACTAATTATACATTATTTTTCAAAAACTCAAAAGATCGATCGTAGGTACACATACGAGGTCTGACCAATAAGTAATGAGACTGATTTTTTAGCCGCGCTTGTGGTAACACTGCGAACCTGAAACTTCGGTCGGTTAATCTCCCATCCCTCCTCTATCGATACATGTGCTTTCGTACGTTCGATAGTTCTCCAGCTGTGTTGTGTTTTCGACAACGTGTTTGTAAGGCGTGTCACGAATATGGAACGACGTAATATTGAACAGCGGTACGCGATTAAATTTTGCGTTAAACTCGGCGATTCTGTTACGGAAACGTACGGTAAATTGGTCAAAGTGTTCGGTGATGAAGCCCTGAGTCGTGCTCAGGTGTTTCGATGGCATAAAGATTTTAAAAATGGTCGTGAGAGCGTCGGGGATGAACCGCGAAGTGGGAGGCCGGTTGAAGCTCGAACTGACAACAATGTTCAGCGTGTGCGCACTCTCGTGCATCAAGATCGGCGGCTAACCATTCGAATGTTGGCTGATGAACTTAATTTGAAACGAGAAACCGTCAGAAAAATTTTAACTGATGATTTGTCCATGAAAAAGCGTGGATCCTTCATCATGACAATGCTCCATGCCATCGTGCCTTCAGTGTGTCGCAGTTTTTGACCTCTAAAAACATCGCAGAGTTGCTGCAAGCGCCCTATTCGCCGGATATGTCACCCTGCGACTTCTTCTTGTTCCCCCAAACAAAATTGGCCGTGAAAGGAACGCATTTTGAGTCCATAACTGACATCCAGACCGCCGTGACGAGGGTACCAAAGGACATTCCAGTCGAAGCCTTCCAGAAATGTTACGAAAGCTGGAAGAAACGTTGGAACCAGTGTGTAGTTGCGGGAGGGGAGTACTTTGAAGGGGATCACATCAATGTACCTTAATTTTTAAATATAGGTATTTTATGGACTTAGTCTCATTACTTATTGGTCAGACCTCGTATATTAATCACCAAAATGAATATATGACCCCAATAAACTGGATTTTGCCCACCTGCCAGGTAGTGTTATATAAAAAGTACCTTATTTTTTGGTGTCAGCTTATTTGAAACATGTACATTACGAACACCTGGGTGCCATAAAACCCGGATTTTTATCTATATATATATATGTATATAGTTTGTTGTTGAAATACCTCCGTCAAATAATTACTCTCTGAAATAATAATATTTTTTTTTAGTATTTGTAATTTTATTATATTTCCAATATATGCATTAAATACGCTTTTTGTTTTCAGTTTTTAAATTTTATTTTTTTGTTTATAATACAATTACATTTGTTGAATTTTGTGTGTGCGCTTATGTGTGTGTGTGTGTGTGTGTGTGTGTGTGTCTGTGTGTGTCTGTGTGTGTGTGTTAACATGTATGAACTCATTACGCTCTATAAATTCAAAGAGTTTTTTTTTTTTTTATAATTGATTAATGCACTATCAAAAAAAAAATTGATTATTAGGATTTTAATAATTATATTTTTACAGATACGACTACGCAATTATGTATATTATATATATATATATATATATATTTTGTATAAAAAGTGTGATTCTGCCTAAAAATTGAACACTAAATTTTAACCTGTCAAAAATATTTACATCGTTACTTTTTGTTATTATTATTTAAATATTAGCATTGTTAATGTGAATTTCTTGAATTTATTTCATTATGTACAAGCCGAAATTATAATTTTTATTTTTTTGTTATGTTTATATTAATATAGTATTAATATTTTATTTAGTTAAACGCTAACAAAAAAAAAAATAAAAAACTTGGTTCTACGCCTAAAAATTAATAAGTATTATTGACTTTTGTGCAAAAAAAAAATATCTTATGACTAAATAGCCCGCTGCTTTTGAGCTGCAGGAAAAAAAAGTCATTATTATTTATAGCAGTAGTTATTACACGAATGATATTTGCTGCAGTTTGTTGCACATGCAACAACAATTTAAATTATTAATGCTGCAGCGCTTGGCGAAGAATTCTTCAAGTTGAGCACTTGGCTTGGCCATGCCACAAGCTCCCGCTTCGTTTAAGTTTTACGTTTTTGATTAGATGGGGGATTTGTGGGGAGGGGGGGATGAGGAAAGAAGGGGCAGGAGATGTGTCTCAGTTGCTTGTTGTCTGTCGAACCATTGTTATCTATTATTGCACCAATTTTGTTTGTTTGTTCAAATCCCCAACCGAATTGTGCCACAGGCCGTGGCAGAGTCACATTATTGTCCAGTATTCGAGTTACCAGTCATTTGGCCACGCCCACCACCCAGTGCGGCCAACTCGAACCTAGGTAGCTAGCAATATTAGGACCACCAAGGGGCGCGCTGCGCATGCGGATGGGCATGGGCGTGGGCATGGACATGGAGGCCAGCAGCAGCGGCAGCCGCCGCATGCTGATAGGCAGCGGCCCCGTTGAGTGCCACCAGATGATGGGCGGCGGCGGCATTCTGCATGGCGGTGGCCGTGCTCACACAGTCCTGCGTCAGCTTGGGCCCGTCGCCCAGACACGGCTTGCCATTGCGCACCAGGACGGGCACGGCGACACGGCGGGGCGAGGGCAACGCCGACGGATGATGCGGATGGGTGGCATGGCCATGCAGCAGGCCGGAATGCTCATAGCCTTTCTCGTTTTGGGCACGCTTAGTCTTGTAGCGATGATTCTGGAACCAGATCTTCACCTGCGTCGGCGTCAGCCGTATCAGGCTGGCCAAATGCTCCCGCTCCGGTGCACTCAGATATCGCTGCTGCCGGAAGCGTCGCTCCAGCTCATACGTTTGCGCCTTGGTGAAGAGGACGCGTCGCTTGCGCTTCTTGTTGGGCATGCCGTCGGCGTTGACGCCGCCGCCGCCGCTGCCGTCCGCATCGTCCACATCATCGATGTCCTCCTCGATGCCATCCTCGTTCAAGCTGTCGTCGTGGGCGCTGCCGCTGCCTGCGCCAGCATCGTGCTTCAAACTATTATTATTATTGTTGTTGTTGTTGTTGTTGTTGTTGTTGTTATTATTGTTATTGTGCAACGCATGCGCCGCCGAGCTGCCGCCGGCTGTGGCGCCACCATGCAACGTGTGCAACGCATCACCAACAGAAAGCGCATCGCTATCCGCCGAGCGACTATAGCTCTTGTAATCGCCCGACAAAGCTGGCGACGTTTGGCAATTGGAGCCGATGTAGGTGTAGGACACCTCCGAAGTCACTGGCGAGGTGCTGTCCGGGCTGGCCGGCTGTTGAGTGCCTGCACGAGAGATCGGAAGTGAGCAAATGGTTAGTCAACTTGCATAATATATATATATATATATAAATATATATAATAAAAGTCGAACATAAAAAGCAACATGATTAAAAAGTCACTTGGCTTTTATCGCTATCGGTAATCGATTCTTATCGATATTTGGTAATCCTGAGCTGACTGTGTGCACTTCTATTTCTAAATTGCAGTGGATATAGATGCTCTGAACCCAAGTCCTCACCTATAACAAATCGTTCACGTTCTTCGCAATCGATTTTTATCGATATTCAATCAAGTTGAGCTACCCATGTTAAACGAGAACTACCAAATTTGAAGTCTCTAGAGTTCGGCTACCTCATGCAGACCGACACAACCTTATTGACTCAGCTGATCAAGTTTATATACTATTAGCCAGTTATTTGTGACTTACTCGATTCTTTACTATATCCTCATTTGTAACTATAATTTATCTAATAATATTTGAAACTATATCGCAGCTTCGAACTTCGTTTAACTCGATCTTTGCTCATCACTTTTGTTGCTCAGTGTCGATCCAATTTGTTAACAATTTCGAAAAAATTAATGCGCACGCACACACACAAAGAAACGCACACACATATAGACACCCCAAATCAGCATGAGCAGGCAGAAATTGGCAGCGTTGCTAAATGAGAAGTCAGTGGGTAAACACAGCACAACCGCCAACAACTCGCTCAATTGGATTATGCTGCAGCATAGCAAGCTGATCGGGGTGGCCAGATGCCACAGAGAGCTACCCTCAGACCATAACGCACAGCACAGCACCGCACCGCACCGAACCGCAACCCAACTAATAACGTCAATTAGAGGGCCAGGCCATTGACTAGGCTCGATTGATCGGCTGCTACCTGGCTGCCATGTCCTGCGGGGCAACCCTGCGGAGTTACACCTTTTGGGCAATTGCTCGGCTGCCTTCTGACCTTCGAATTGTTGCCTTTTGCCGTGTGCTTGTATCTGCGATCTTTTTTGCTTCTGTCATTGTTTGCTGCACATAGCGAGCGAGCGAGCGAGAGAGTGAGAGAGTGTGTGAGAGTGAGAGCTATGCTAATGAAAATACATTAAGGTTGAAACTGGGCAATGACAAAACTGGGAGACAATGGGATGCAGCAGCACAAAAGCCAAACCTCAAACAGAGCTGCCTTCTAATGGCCGCCCTCCCCTGACTTCTGGCTGTTCCTCTGCCTGCATCCGGCTCCCTTGCAGACGTTTCTTCCACAATCTATTATTATTTTCTCTTCTCCTTTTGCAATCCAGCACACGCCCACTTTGTGATATAGGGATACCGACCACCTTGATTTATCGCCTCTGGGCGTTTATCCTACTCTTTTTTTTTTTTTGGGTGTGATCTCTGTTTGTGATTGTGCTGGTAATTTCGCCGTTGTCGTTGTCTTTCTGCATTCAAGGAGCAAAGCCCGGCTTCAATGACCACCCAAGGCTAGGCTGTTCACATTCCATGACAATTGACTAAACAAAACTTAGATCCAACACCCCAGACACTGCCAAGCCAGACCCGCGTAACCCCATCCCTAGTTCCAGTTCCCGTCCCCGTCCCCGTCGCAGTCCGAGTCCAGCGCTTTACTTTTAGAAACGTCCTCACCATGACAACTCAACAAATTAATAACTTAATATAATCAAAACGACTCGACTTACAGCTGTGAAATTTCCCAAAAAAAAAGAAGAAAATAATAATAATATAAACGGCAAACAGGTAACAATTATAATTTGTAGCTGAGCACCATATCAACATAGAGACAAAAAAAAAAAATGTAATAATAAAAGAAAGGAAAGGCCGTGCAAAAGCGAAAAAAGGACGAAACGGAAGTGCGTGCCATAAATTTCCAGGCTTATATGTGAAATGAATGACTGAAAAATGTTGTGTCCGCGACAACAATGAGGGGGGAGCAACGAAAGCGAAAAATACAAAAAACCAAACAACAAAAAATCGAAAATGAAAAAAAAAAACAGAAATAACAAAATTAATCCTCAAGTGTGAAGCGCATACAAACTATTAGTCAAGATTATGCCAGGCCGCAGTTTCTAGGGTATGTGCTCGTGAGCCACATGCCCAAATGGGGTGGTTCAGCGCACGGCCACTTCGCGTTTCAAGCACCTGAATCGACACATATCGCTGCTAAACACACACACACACAGCACCAAAGCCAAACTGGGCGTGGCATGCCCACAGCCAAGGGGTTGCCCTCAACGAGCCCTCAACGCTTCGCAGTTGCAAGCAACTAAATACTGTGTTGCAGTGCCACTGAAGTCGCCCGTCGATATGCAAACACAGCTGCCTTTTGTGCGGCAATTATTGAACAATATTATTAGGTTCGCTCTTCAGTTTCCCTTTCCCTTTCCCCCCATAGCAGTACTCACTCTTCTTCCTCTGCCTGATTAACCTTTAGAGTAACTAAAATTATACAAAGCAATACGTGTAAACAATTTTGAACTCAGCTTTTAAACTAATGCTTCAACGATTACTGTCTGCTTCCAGTTGAGATCGCACTTTGCAGTGGGAACCAAATTCGAATATGGAATAATTGTCTTCTTCTTGCTCGAACTTTTTAGAATAGTAAAAAAAATAGTTTTTAATTGGAAAGAACTGCCTAAAGCTAGTTTATATTTTAAGAATCTAAAGATTAAATTAACAAAAACTCAGTAAATAATCAACACTCAAAAAAAGCTGACTTTGATTTCGAAAGTTTTAAGTATTGAGTAAGGGAACACTTACCATATAGCTCGTTCTCTTTGATCCACGCAGTGCGACCGGAGTGGGAGAGCATTGTCTGGGCCATGTGATGGTAGGAGGACATCTCGTCGCCGAAGGGGCCAAAGTTCTTTGGCAGATATTGGCCGGCGGCAACAGCAGCGGCTGCTGCTGCATTGTGACTGGCCAGCAGATGGGCAGCGGCCTGCGCTGAGGCAGCATGGGCATGGGTGCCCATGTGGGGCATGGGTGGCTGTGCGCCGCCAGCGCTCTGATGATGCGGCAGGGGAAGTGGCGCCACTGGCTGCTGATGATGCGGATGCTGATGGAGATGCGGATGGAGATGTTGCTGCTGCTGTTGCTGCTGGTGCTGCTGTTGATGCTGCGGTTGGTGGTGCTGCTGCGGATGGAGGTGAGAGGCCTGAGCGTTATGCTCCGTGGTCTGATGATCACCTTGTGCCGCTGGCGTCACATGATCCACATCTGCGCTGCTGGGTGGCGGCAGCACTGAACTGGGTGTGGGCGACAGTGCGGTTGGTGTCGGATGACCATGCCCATTGCTGGACTCTGCCCCCAGCTCCACGCTGTGACTGTGCGTGTGATGAGCTGCTGCTGCTGCCGCCGCTGCACTCTTCAGTTCCGATCCGTCCAGGTTGAGGATGTCGGATATATGAAAGCCGGAGCGCTGCGAAGACGGCACCTTGGCATCGAAGAGGCTGCAAGTAAAGCAAGAAAATCAGAGTATTAATTGTCGATTCATTTTGCTGCCTCGCCAGCCGCACTTGCTGCATGCTACATTCCACATTCTACATCCTATATCCGACATCCGGTGTCATGAATGGAATGGCCGGGAAATATCACAATGGACAATGCACATTTGTCGGGACGTCTAACGTCCTTACAAATATCTACCTGCAGTCTGTCAGTCTGCCAGTCTGTCTGTCTGTCTGTCTGAAACAGGTAACAAACTGACACTGACTTTAAAAAGAAAATTGCACTGAGCGACATGTCGGGCCACGATTTTTCACAATTGCTTGGAATTAACTTTGATTAAGTGCAGCCAAATCGCTGGATTATTGACACCTAGACCAAGATACAGACAAAGATAAAGACCGAGAGAGAGAGAGAGAGAGAGAGAGCGAGAGATATAAAGACCCAGTTTCAGTTGCAGTTTGCATTCTTAGTCTTAGCTTGGCTAAGCTATGGCTAATACAAATTTGATTTGTCCACTAAAACCATCAACAATTAAACCTAAATCCGATTTTGGTGCGTCGCTCGCTGAGAGCTGAAGACTACCTGGTTGGGTTGCGGAATCGGCTCCGTTTTGGCCAGGCTAACACTAACAGTCGGCCACATGTTGGCGCAAGTAAAAAGCGCTCTTGCTTCCGGTTTTTCCATGCTAAATTTTCCCAAATGTGCGCGAAATTCCCACGCGCTCAGGTCCACACCAGGACGCGGGGCATTCCCCGCATATCTGAGCGGAATTCCCTTTGCACTCGTCCAACCTTCGGCGCAGACAGTGTGTCGCCGTCTGTTGTTCTTGTTGCTGTGTTGCTGGTGCCGCGTCTCGTGTCTGCTGCACACATGTTGCCAGGTTGGGGTTTCCCATGCCACTCACCTATGGGAATTTCTAAGCCAAACAGGCCAAACTGATCACTTGAGCTGTGATCGCCAATGCACACAACACTACAGGGAGTGCAGGAGTACCTTGAGCACCTTTGAACCTGCACCAGCCCAGCCTAGATCTGTAGCTCATGTCGGGGGGAATTACGTGGTCAAAACTGCCACAAATTGTAGACACGATTTGGGCAATTTACTTGGTAGGCTCTGCGCGTGGCAAGTGCCAGTTGATTGTTATCTCGTTACTTGCTGCTGGATTAGACAGCAAAGTAAATTAGCTGAGCGGGGCCTAAAATAACATTCTCGGATGGGACAACTCAACCAAATATATGGGCAAGTTGGAGTGCCTCTTGAGATCTCTGTAATCTCAACAATTTCATTAGCAGGACTAATTTATTGATTGGGCTTAAATCACTCAATTTCCTTTAATACTTGGATTAAAATTTAGAAAATCATGTTAAAATCAAAATCGGTCTGAAAACCAGAATGTTTTTCTTGTGTTATATAACAATTAAACACATAAAAAAAGGAGGAAATGCAAAAATCATTTTTTGTTACATTTCTATAGAAATTATTTGTAAAGTAGTCAAAGAATCAAGAGTATAGATTCATCTGAATATTTTTTATTATTATTTTAATTGACTGCGTCAAGTTCAAAGTTTTTAGCCACATTAGAAGGGCTTTTAAGGAACTTTTTCATAATTCCCTAATCATAAACAAATAAATATAATATTAGATTTGAGCTTAATTAAGTTGAATTGGCTCCCAAAAGCTAAGCTCTTCCAAACTTAAATATTTTTAAGCGGAAAATACAAGTTAAGGATTTTCCGTCCTGGACAAGCGTGGGAAAATCCTTAAAACTGCCACAGTCGGAGCCATAAAACAAGGTACAACGTGCGATTCGAGATCGATAGTTAGAGAAAGAAAGAGTTGTAGACAAGAGGTCAAAAGAGTGAGAGAAAGAGAGAGGGAGGTAAAGAGAGAGAGAGAGAGAGAGAGAGAGAGAGATCTAATCCGGGTATGATAAGGCGGTCTGTGGTTGAGTGGGTGTTGTTGTAATGAGATCGCTTACCCGGGCAACGCGTTGCGCAGAGCCGCCGGATAAAAGGCAGCCGGGAGCAGCGCATGGCTCCAAGGTGGCAGCAATATGGGTGACCAGGGCAGGAAGGGTGCTGCTGCAGCAGCTGCCACAGCCGCCGAAGTTGGCACCATTAAGCTGCTCATGCTGTGCAGTCCGGGAAAGCCACTGAATGCCGCCGCCCCTGTCGGGATGCGCAAATGCTCCGCGGCCGAAAAGTTGGCGCCATGGCTGGGCGTAGTTGTCGGCACCGTTGTGCTCGCCGTGCTGATGATCTTCGATGCACGCGGCTGCTCCAACGATGGCGTCGATGTGCGCAACGGCCGCTTGGGCGTTGTGGGTGTGCCCAAACTAACCGTTGCCGCACTCTGCGGCGAGGCGGGCAGGCTGCCGGCGCTGCCCAAGCCGCTGCTATTCCCGCTGCTGTTGCCAGCAGCACTGCTGTTGTTTGTCGTATCCCGATCCCGTTCTCGGTCCTGTTCCTGCTCCCTATCCCGTTCCCGATCCCGCTCTCTCGACGCACGCTCCTTGTGCTTGGCTGGCGTGCGCTCCAGCGCCGCCTGGCTGTGCGTGGTGGTGGTCATGTCCGTGGCCGTTGTGGGCGTCGTTGCTGGCACTGGTATTGGTATTGGTATTGTGATTACGTTACTGGTTGCCGCTACCGTTGCCGGTGACGGTGCCGATGCTGGCGTCGCGTTTTCGCCCGATTTGCGTCGCTGCTGCGCGGGCGGCGGCGTTGGCGACGGCGTACCTTTGCGTTTCTCCGCCACTTTGCGGCCGTTTAATTAATAAGTGTCACACGTGCAAAAAAAAAGAAACACAACACAACACAAGACAACAAGTACACAAGCAGAAAACCGAATAATATTATTATAATTTTATTAACCAAAGCAGCAACAACTGGTCATAAACACTGATGGCTTAAAGTTTGGATTTGAATTTTTGATTTTGATTTTGATGAAGTTAGTGCTTCATATTCAGAGATTTGGATTGCTGAGACTGTGATTTTATCTGAATGTCGACTGGTGCTCGTCGGGTTGCGTTGTCAGCCGCACTCTAAACATTCCAAACTGAAGTGTCATCAACAACTAACGAGACATCAAGAACTCGACACGAGTCCAAGCAGCCAACGGCGCAAAAGTACCAAAAACTACTTTGCTCACACACACACACATGCATGCATATATGTAAGTATTGTATATGGCGCATCCATCCACCATTGGGTATATAGTCTCACACACACACACACACACACACACACATATATGGAGAGTCTCTCTGGCTGTTGTTTAGTCGCGGCGCGCTCGTCGCATTTTCACTAAGTGGCTTCTCATGTCCTTTTCAACAAGGATACTACAATGACGACGACGACGGCAGCAGCAGCAGCAGCAGCAGCAGCAACTATGTGAGTGGCTCATTCAACCACCAGCAGCAACAGCAGCAGCAGCAGCAACAACAACCACCACCATTTGTTGTGCATCGCGGATCCTTGCGCTGAACAAGGCCAGCCTAGGTCTGTGTGTTAGCTTGCCATCTCGCTTGCACCGGCAACACACAGCGACTCAGCTCAGCTCGACGAGTGTCCACTTGAGCCGCCTCTCTATGCCCTCGCTCTGTCTGTGTGTGTGTGTGTGTGTGTAGAGACGAGAGCTGCCATTGTGCCGCTCGAGTATCGGGCCTGTGTGTAGTTAGAGGCGGTCAGCCAGCCAGCCAGCCAGCCAGCCAGCCAGTCAGACAAGCCGCTGCATCTCCGAGCAGTCAGTGCCACGTTTGTCTGCTCCTCTGGACCACTTTCATTCATGGACACGGCGCTCAACTGGACTGACTGACAGCCTGGCTCGACTCTTGCCCGGTCCTGCACTTGATGTTGTCAACAATTGCCGTTTCATTATATTGTATTTATCATTATCATCTCTCCAGCGAGCAAGCAGCTCTCGGTGCCCGTTGGGCTATTTATGTATGCGTTTGCTTGGGCCATCAAATGTCTTCAAGGTTGCGGGCATCCATTTATCCGGGACTCTTTGTATTACTGTGTATTACTCTGTGCAAAGTGTCTTCCTTTTTGGGGACTTATTAACTCTTGGATATCTTTAATAGTGAATTTATCACGTACGCAGGATTTCATTCATTCAATTTATTCAAACCATATATCGATTTCTCAATCAATATTTTATTATTTATTTTAACCTGAATTTGTATTATGATTTATTTATTTGTTTATTGTTAATGATTTTAGTTTATTATTTGGTTTTATTTGTGTTTCTTATATGGTATCCATTTTGGTCTATTTTGTTAGTTGCCATTCTAAGACAATTCGCTTTAGCTTGAAATCGAGAAACATATATTCCGAGTATATATGTGCCACACATGGTATAGGTTATAGCGTCTACAAACTTTGGTTGTTTGTCAGATAAGAATTTTCGGATTTGTTTTCAAAGGGAGAAAAGAGATCAAACAACAAAAGTATCACATATCACACCAAGTGATATGGTTTAAAAATCTTAATATCAGTTAAAAGATAGCTAAATCTATGTCTCTAATATTTGATATAGATATACACTATAAGCATTGAAGTGGGTACAAAAAGAGTTATACATACTGTCGAAGTTTTCAATTCAGTGCCTATACCCGATGCGATATTCGATAAGCTTAGAGTGATTTATGACATTTACTACTCCAACATTCTCAGACAAACAATTTCCGAATAATACTTTCACTGCGTACCTTACAAACAATTAGATTAAGTGAATAAATGAATAATGTTAATCAGGCAAGTATTTTCGACTTAAGTTCACTTTTACTTAAGTAGCTGACAAGTATTTGTAGAAGTTGTCTATAAGCACATGTCCAGGAATGCAATTGAGGAACACGTGTTAAATATATATATTCGTAGAATTGAATTATTGAATGAATTAAAAATGTTACTCAATAATTTTCTTAAGAACATTCCTAGCATTGGATCATAAGAAGTTATGGCTTAATTAATAAAACTAGATTTGCGTGACTTCAAAAGATTTTTTTTTCCATTAGTAAAGTAATTTTACTTTCCTTGATTTTCTGTTGCAAATTGCCAGATTTAAGAAACATAAGCACAAAATGTGAATAATTTGAATATTTTCGAAGAAGTGTAAGTATCTTAAATTTTGTTCAAGTTGAGAATGAACTCGTTGAACTGGCTGTTTCTTGTTGTCGTGCGGACTTGCCAAGCACTTGAGGGCACATTTGATATTCTGCTTCATGAGTAAAGCCATGATTAGCTCAGATCCTGCAGAAAAACTTTCTATAAATGCATGTCTAGCTACACATGTGTATATATTATACTGTATATAGCCCACATCTATGTACATATGTATGTGTGAAGTTGGCTATTGTATAATGTTACAGAACACACCCAATTCTGTAAGAGGTTATGTGAAACGGCTGGCATGGGGAAAGGAGGCTACGCTATAGGGAACATAATCAAAACGACCATTAGCTAACTTGAACAATGCCAAGAGGACCCGTGAGGGGGCGAAAAAGTTTTAGCAATTGAAAAAATAATATAGCAGACATGGCGTGCTAAAGCTCCCATTCTTTATATATATATATATATATATCTATATAAGGGGGATGTTCCTTTACATAACAAGCATACATATATATATATATATATATAAATATATATGTATAATATGTAATATATATGTGCCACATGAGAGGCCACTGGCACTCTATTGACGCTCATGGCTCGGATTACAAATGGAAATGGGGAAAACACGCACACTCCTCATCTAAAACACACACTCATAAGTACGCCTGGGGAAATTACTTGTAATGCCGTCGGCGTCGGTGTTGCTGCTGCTGCTGTGGTTGCTGCTGCTGCTGCTGTTGCTGCTGCTGCTGTGCATGGCACTGTAAAAGTGGGCGCGACGCTGCTTTGTTGCTGGCCAATCAAAGAGCGGCGCGAGTGAGATAGCTAGCCGTGCATGGCGCACTTGCGCGCTGCTCTTGGGAAATTTCCCAAAATGCCCTGCATAAGGATAACAGTGCAAGGGAAATTTGTTCAGCAGCAGCAGCAGCACGCCCATTTTGAGCGCTGCTCTTTCTAAATGCGAGTACATAGAAACCTATGTGCGTATGTAGAGTAAGATTTGTGTGTGTGTTTGTGTGTGTGTGAGTGTGTGATAGCCATTGTTATGCGCTTAATGATGATGTTGTATTTAACAATAGCAGCAACAATAACAACAACAACGAACAACGAACAAAACCAAAGTAAAAGGCTTTCAATTCGGGCAGCGAAGCCGCTGCGACGCGTCGTTGTTGGTGTTGTAGTTTTAGCTTCCGCAGGAAGTTTAAGTAGCCAGTCGACAGCAACAAGAAGAACAACGCGAACAACAGCAACATCAACGCCAACAATAACAATAACATCATGAATGAGTCTCCTACTTTGGCTCCTGTACATATCTTGTATCTTGTATTTGAATTTGTGTGTCTGTATTGTGGCATTCAAATCACAAACAAATTCAATTGAATTTCGCGCATAAAACTCGTTTGGTTTTCACTGCAATTTCAACTCTGTTCAGTTCACCTATCTATTTATTTATTTATATTTTCCCAACACTTCAAACTACTTTAACTGGTTGTTGTTTTGTTGTTGTTGTTGTTGTTACGCTTCTTGTTACTGTTATTGCTGATGTTTTGGTTGGCTCTTGCCTATTTGTGTTTTTATTTAGGGTTAAGTAGCTCAATTCAATAGCCTCATGTTTTCGTTGTCCCTTTTTTTTATTTTGTTAGCCAAAGGATTTCTGATCTTTGATTTACATAAGTAGACCATAATTTTTCGAAAACGAGCACTCTTTATAGCAGTAAATTCGCCCATATTAAAAGAGGTGATGATTAACAAACTCAATACAAATCATGAAAGTTATTTGATTTTTCAATTATCAATTATTATCGGATTGATAGTAAATGGGAAAAACAGCTTTGCTTACGCGAGGGAATTCAAGAATTAAACTGTGAAACTGTACCAGAACTGCAGAATATCTTCAAAATGTTTTATTTGCTAATGCTGCCTCTTGCCAATGAATTTTGTTGGCCAAATATTCGCAAGCCAATTTTGCACATTATCGATAATAAAAGTCATCTAATATAAATTAAATCAATAAAGTACAAGAACATTACAAACTTAAGTTAAACAGGTTGCGCTGTTGAAATAATTGAACAAATAGTCTGAGGGCTCACGCTCAATTTTTTGTTTTTTATTTCGAATAGATTATTTGTAATCTTCTGGTAAGTTGTTAAGTACTAAAATAAAGCACAGTGCGAGACAAGCATGAGTGTGAGGAAATTGCGTGTTCTTCTGCTAAGTACATACTTTGGTAATCTAGATCTAATTACCAATAACTTCTAGTATGCTTTGACTTATACTTTAGTAGTGCCAATCATTTTATCATGACACATGACAATTTCTTTGTTGCTGTTGCTAATGCTATTGCTCAATGCTTTAACTGAATAACACAAATTTGAGACTAGACTTTCTAAGTAATTAAAACAGAAAAAAAATCATCATTTCTATTTGAATGAACAAAGTATTACAATCGCCATTCAAGTACTAATTTATGCAAGTTTTTGGTGACTTAAATTAAATAATGCTTACAGTTTGCAGCTGCCCCGCGAACAACTCGTTTCTCGATTGCCAACTCAAACTGAAGTGTGACAATGCGTAGCCCACTCAAACATGCCGTATCCTACAGATACAATTAACAACAATAACTCGACATGCTGACTGCTAATGTTGTTGCCGATGTAGCGGATCGGCAGCGTCATTGGCATCGCCATACAAATGCATTGGCAATAAAATATGTTGACTGTCAGAATGTTGGGCAGGCAAAAACCGCGTGACAGTTTTTCGGCATTTAGGGGCGGGCGGGCTAACAACCCCAATTAAACGCTTCGTTGGCATCAATATGCGGCTGCTGCTGTTGCTGCTGTTGCTGCTGCTGCTGTTGCATTGAGCGTTCAGAATCAGCATCATTTGTATGTATATGTTAGCCTGATAAATATATGTGGCTGGGGTCGTGGCGTGCCTGTGACCGAATTGTTTTTTTTTTTTTGCAAAAGGTGTTTGCTTAGCTGCAGAGCATGCTAACAACGAGCTACTTTGCAGCCATGACAGCAGAGTGGCATGCTATACACACCTTTACACACACACACACTCACACACTCGCTGTGGCACTCAGTCTCGATGAGCGCAGCCATTCATTCAATGCTCGTTTATAACATAGCAGCAGCAGCAGCAGCAGCAGCAGCAGCAGCAGCTCGTCTCATCCATTGTCATCCATTTTAATTTACCTTCCGGTTTTCCGTTCATTGCGTTCTGTCTCTCTCTTCTCTATTTTTCTCTCTCTTTTTTGTACCCTACCCTCCACTTCGGCTTTGACTCGGACTCAGCTCGTGTTGTCAATTGACGGCCATGACAATTTGGGTTCCAGATTCGTTGCGCGGAAGTGATTTACCCAAAAACTGACTTTGTTCCAAGGAGTTTCGTATGAACGGAAGTGCCTCATTCAGCGCTCACCTTTTTGCGCAATCTTCTGCCCAGTTCTCGGCCCATTTGATATTGATTGATCTCGGGTTTGTTTAACAAGCCCCGCTCCCTAACACGGTCAGTTGCTGGCGTGATCTTTGTCGCCATCGGTCCCTTTGTCGCCTTTCATTCGTACTGTGCAATCTGTCGTTACTGCCAATTTGGGTTGGGCGTTACTTTTGCTACTCTCATTCAACTACTCATTCTTAGGGCTCTTGCTCTAATTTTCATGCTCTAACTGAGCAAATACAGCTGCACGACTCAATGTTCCCTCAGCAACACTCACACTTCAAATAGATCTACAACTATTAACTTTCTTAAGAAAATTGCCTTGGAACTCAAATAAAATATTATATATACATGTATGTGCAATTATTTTTTCTATACCATTTAGATGAATAAAATGTTCAATCTTAAGTAAAATAAATGATTTTTGAAGCACTTGATTATGAAAGAGTTTCAATCGGGGTCTTCTGCACCAATTACGTTTGCTAGTAAAAGTAGATAAAAGTAGATATTTGCAATATATATCCGATTTGTTGCAGTAATAACAATTACTTAATCTTTTAAGGATTCTCTGATTCAGTCGAACTAAATAAACTGTTTTTTTTCGCTTGTTTGTTTTACAATTTGTAATCTTTCTTCTTATGAGGCAACTCTTCAGTTTTAATTAAATGTCCGTTTGGCAAATGACATTAATCAGCTTAGGAGACTTTCACACAATTGTCATTATTGTAAGTAAGAAAAAAAAAGTTCCATTCGAAATGCAAAGCGATTTGATGCGTTCGGCTTTGGCTTACAAAATTTAGATAAATTACTTCCTACTTTCAGATTGCCCCTTCCGCACAGAGCACGGCTAATGCCATTTCATGGGTTTTATTGAAAGGACATACGAATCGGAATCGGAATCGTAGACGGAATCGGAATCTGTATTTGAATCTGACTCTAAATCGAGAAGCGGATGTTGTGTACTCCAAGCGAGAGCCTCACTTCGATTTCGAGTCAATGGATCGCTAAACGATTGAAGGCAGGCAGCGTCACACAAAGGGCGGGACAAGCTCATTGACTAATAAAAAAAGAATACAAAAAAAGAAAGAAGACAACAACAATAACAAGCTACACACTGTGTGCATTTGTGTGTGTGTGTGTGTGTATCTACAGCTGCAAGAGCCAGCTATGAGCATCTAATTGTGAGTGCCACAGCCATAAAATAAACCCGAACTTGACAAATGGGTTTGTGCCTTGTGTCCCACTGTGCCAGTGCCAGTTGGGTCAGTTCGTCAGTCTGTCAGTTTGTCAGTTTGTCATTCTGCCAGTTTGTCAGTCATGCATATTGCTGGCCAACTTCCTCTGCGCACTTCCTACTTCCTTCACAGCTTGAAACATTCACCAAACACACATTTGCAATTTATTTCAAATGCCAACCAATTTCAATTGCAATATTTTCATGAATGGCACAGCGGCCTTTCACACGCACACACGCACACACGCACACACACACCTTGCCCAGTTTTGTGGTGTTGTTTTTAGTTGTATCTTAGCTGTATCTGCGCATCCTTTGTGCGTTTAATTGCTGCGTTTTGTCAGTCTCTGATTTGTGAATCATTTGAGTACGACTCCAATTGTGGGGTAAGAAGAGTTGCTTTTTGAGTTGGGCGTTTGCTCCCCAGTTGCATGTTGCAGTGCCCGTGACACTTCAGCCAATCACATGCTTCATTATAGGCCCATCAAATCGAAAATGAAAAGCGGGTAGAGCTGGCGACCTCCGACCTGCGAAACGATATATGAGGCCTGAGTTGCCAGTAGATGCAAATTTCATTGTGTTATTTTTACATTCGCATGGCGCATGCGATGTTGTCGATTCTGGAAACTGGTTGGCTGACTGGCTGGCTGGCTGACTGACTGAGTGACGGGCAGACTGGCTGACTGACAAACGGGCATTAAATGTCACAAAGTCACGCGTCGCGTCGCGTCGTGTCGAGTCAACTCGAAAGCTTTGCAACATTTTGTTAAATGTATCAATTTCTGATTTGTCGCAAACTGTCGCCGTTTGAGACCAACTTACTGCCAACATTTCTTTATGCTGACTCCCCACCAGCAACCCCCAACCCCCACACCCCCACAATGACATGTGGCACAGACAACAGCAGAACGGTAACAACAATGACAGACAGCTCCGGCAAGTGGACGCTTTGACGAAAGAAACAAAAAAAAACACAAAAAAAAACACAAGAAAAAACAGAAAAAAACTGAAAAAGCACTGAAATAAAATGGTTCGCGGGTGACAGTTCAGGCAACAACAAAGAGTTGGCTAAAAGCAAGCGCGACCAGGGCTGTCGAGTGCATCCAACTGATATCAGTGTGTGTCTTTATTATTAAATCCAAATTGCGCGCTGTTTCACAACTCTTATCTTAAGCAAAATGATCAAAAAAAAAGTTTGTCTTAAGTGCATTAGTTTTGCACGCTTTCTTTTTTTTAGCCCTCGACAACTCTGCTCTGCTTGCCAATATAATCAAATATGCAGCAAAGAAGCGCGATTTAACGTTAATATTTACTTCCAAAAGAAAAAATGAAAAGGAAAAAAAAGCAACTCAAATTATCCCGCGTAAGGGGCGTATTAAACGCATTGAAAACATGCAACATGCAACATACCACACTTGCGTACCCTACAATCCAAAACGGGGCTGCCTGGTATGTTACCACATTTAATAGCAGAAATTGTTATCATAAATCTATATGTTAAATATGCCAAGTTGAAATATCTTTGCTCCTTTCTTAAGATGCATTAAAGTACTTCAGAATTTTTTCTTTTTTTTAGCCAATACAAAAGTCGTTTAATATATCGAATTTTTCCAAAATGCAATTGAAACATTTTTATAATACTCCTCAAAGATGCTCCAATGCAATCCAGCAGAATTTCCTAAGACCAAACCAATTGTTGCCCATGGTTATTTATTTGAAATGATTTGCGATGATATTTAGAGCATTCAAAGTTCTTGGCAGCCTGTCAGGCGACGTTTTAAATACGGGCTGACTATTCGTGTGTGCTTTGTTTACTTCCTGGCTCATCCGACGGCAACAACGACGACATCAGCATGTGCACACATTCCCAGGCATTTGAAGCTTACGATTTTTTGAGTACGTTCAACTTGACTGGCTGCGTTTCCGAATTGCGTTTAGTAACGCTTCTCTTTGACTCGGTTCTTTTCTTCTTTTTCTTTTTTTTTTTGGGTATTTTTGTTTTATTAATAAAAATAGTATCATCAAATAAAATTATGTTTTCGAACTTCATATTTCAGGGCGCCAGACAAGTGCATAGCGTGTCCTGTTCTACTCCAGAATACAAGTGCGCAGAATGCCAAAGGGGCAAAAAAAAGGCTAACTGGTTTTATATTTATTTATTTTTGTTTTTTGTATCGGATATAGGTTTGACTGAGCAGTGTGAGAAGTATTTGCATTGGGCGAACGCGATCTGCAAATTCAGTAAAGTGTTTAAATCTGCCTGTGTTTTGCTTGTGCAAGCCACAAACTGTAGTAAAGCAAACAGTTTGTGGCTAAACATGCAGTTAGCCCATATACAAATATACAAATTATTTCATGTTGCACAAAGCAACAGTTTCTCAAAAGATACTTTCTTAATTAAGATTACGTTTGGATTTAAGGATGCACAATGGCACAAAATTGCGAAAGATGCTGCAGAACAACCTGTGTCCTGGGACGAAAAAATGGAGTGAAGAAATCTAATATAAAAACATGCTAAATGCAACCTGTGGCTGGGGAATATCCCAAACAACTACCGACCAGGTTCAGCTTAACCAAAAACATCAATGAAAGCGAACAGCAACAAAAGGCGTAAAATAAAAATAGAATTGCTTTTATTTGGCAAACAGTATTATCCGAGATTAGCCGAGGGTTCGATGCAACGATTATGGGCAAACCCAATTAAAGTAAAATTTGTGAAACTCTCAACCAACTCGCACTCGCTTGTTGGCTGCGTGTGTGTGTGTGAGTGTGTGTGTGAGTGTGTGTGATTTTCCAGACGATTTCACTAAACATGTGTTTTGGTTTTCAAATTGCAGCCGTAAAAACCCTGCCACGTCGTGCCAAAAATGCAAAAGGTGACAAAGTGGAAATAATGCTCATTGTTAAGCGCAGCCCTCACTGCTGCTGAGACACCTTTTGCCACGGACTTATCACACATGCCCAACTAGCCAGCCAGCCAGCCAGCCAGTCAGTCGGCCGACCAGTCTCTGCCAGTCTGTGGTTGTAGTCAGTCAGCTGGCCAGCGATCCTGGCCAGTCCCATTGAGCATGCCGATCGCTGCAGTCGTCACAATGCCGTAACATTGGCTTAGCCCAGCGACGACAATCAGGGGCTTAAAACGGACCGATATGCGATCGGTGTAGTTGAGTAGTAGTCGACACTGGGCAGCAGCACAATTTCATTATGTTGTGCCAATCCATAGTAATTCGTGTGCCTCTCTCTCTCTCTCTCGCTCTCTCTATCTCTCTGTCTCTTTCTCTCTCTTTCTTTTTCTTTCTCTCTTGTTTTCTTTACTGATTTAAAATCAAATTGTTTTTAATTGTCGCTACGATTTCTTGGAAATGTTTTGACAGTTTTCACAGTCTTTAGCTAAACGCTTCACATATGATTTATATATATATATATATATATATTATTTAAGATAACTGTAATAAATTTAAGCAATCGCTTAATATTGTCACTCAGCCTTAAATTGCTTGACTGGAATTGCATTAGTTGATCGATCATTTTGATATACAAATGTTTATAGAACTCTTGCATAGGGGCATAAGGGGGTCTCAAATGTATTGCCGTCGGTAGTTTTTTTGGGTGAGCACTTATTGACCCTCGAGTCGTAAGACGCAGCTAATATTTTTATTATTATTACTATTATCCGTCCATTACATGACGTTATGAATAGGACTGGGAGTTGAAATGGCGCTGAGCCAATTTGTTTAGGTACTCACTCGTAGACGTGTTGCTTGTATTCATAATCCGGCTGCATGCAATAATCCTGTTGATATACATTATTTGTATAATAGCTGCAATCCTCAAAGTAACCGCAATTCGGATTATAATTGCTCATAATTAAAACTGTTCACTCAGTTGCTGTTTGCGTGTTTTGCAAGTTGGCCAAAGGACCGCCAAAGCCAAAACAACAATCAACCGAAATTATTATGAAAAAAAAAAATAAACAAAAATAATATTTATATGTGGATGTATATGTTAAAATATATATAGGCTCTTTCCATATATATGTATGTGTATATAAATTCCTGGCACTTGACACTTGACACTTGACACTTGGCAATGGACGGGTGAGTTGTGGGCGGTGGTTGCTCAATTGCACATTGCAATTATTTGCACGATTCGTTGTTGCCGGATCGGTTTTTAATGCGCGATCGCTTTATAATTTGTGTACAAATATAATAGCTAATAACAAATAGCGAGCAACGTGGAATGAACAGCAATTAATTGGTCACGATTTAGGCCCGTCGCGGCCCGTCACAACTTCTTTGATTTATTATTGTATTTAATTCGAATACTAATTCATTTATGGCAACTGCTTTTATTGCCAATGCATGCAATTTGGGATTATTATTTCGTTCTGATGGCTCTATCGGCTCCACTTAACGGTTAACGGTAGCGACGGTTATTCGCGGTGGGGTTCGTTACATTTCCTAAGTGGTGCCGGAGTGTTATTGGTTGTATCGAGCGGTGCGCGCGCCTTTGACTGTCGTTTGCGATTTCAGTAAGCCATAAAAATGCCATCGGCGATCAAGCGACCGAGCGAGCGGCTGCGGTCCACATTTACGCACTCGCTGATATGGTGACAACGGTGACTAACTAGGCTAAAACAAGCCACCAAAATACATAGGCGCATGCGCTCTCATTTGTCTCTCTCTCTGTCCCTCTCTGTCTGTCTCTCTCGCTCGCTCGTTCTGCCTATCTGTGTATCTCACTCGTTCTCTTGCTCTCGCTCGTGATTACAACGATAAGCGATCGGCAATCAGCGATCAACGATCAGCGATCAGCATTCGGCGATCAGCATTGGGCGAGTAATTGACGTTTTCGGCGATGCGTTTCGAGGCTCTGCGTCAAATGGATTCAACTGACACTGACAAACTGGGGGCCAGACACGTTGCCTGCGCCTCACTTGACGTTGATCCACAGACGAACCCAAATACACACACACACACAGACACACACACACAGACAGAGCTTTGCAGAGAGCGCTGGAGTGGCGCAACGTTCGACACTTTAAATGCTACAACAATCACTTATTAAAGTCAAATAGGTATTAAACAAAAATGTAAAAAAAAAGAAAACTGAGTTAAACAAATATAAATAAGGTACACAAGAACATCGACGACCAGCGCATGTCGATAATGTATCACTGTGTGTGTGTGTGTGTGGTGCAGATATCGCTGAGTTGAATATATGAATACGAATTCGAATATACTCGTGCTTATGAATATGTGGACGCACTGTCACACACACAGCGACAGCCACAGACACAGACACAGGCAAAGATACCAGCAACGATTGCTGTTGATTCCAAATCATGGTTTTTGCTTATGTTTGTTCTTGTACCCTTTTTACCCATTGGCTGGTCTTATTTGTAGCTGCAGCCGCCGCTGCTTTGTCACAGTGACATGAAAGTCCATTTGTTAATTAATGTCTTAATATATAAATAAATTAAGTAATTTGTCTTTAGCTTATACGTTGATTGCCTTCATTTATTTAAATATAACAACTCATGTTTCACGGCAAATAAATAATATTATTAAATAACATATATATATAAGTTATAAATAATACATATTTAAGTAATACATTTATTTAAAGTAAGCAATTTTAAGTTTTTTTCTTATCATTTTAATTGCTGTTGCTGTCTGCTATTTTTTTGTTATTATACAAAAATACACTCAGAAAAAAAACGCACTGATTTTTATCACAATCGCCATAGTTTTGGCGCCATGGTTAATTCACCATATTATTCAGAAGGTATATATCCACAACGGATATTGTTGCTTACATTTCTATTACTAAAAAAATTAATTTTAAATTTAAGAAGAAGCCTAGAAACTTCTGAGAATCAGAACATTTCTACAGGTTATTTTCTCAGTGTATATATAGTATCTCATATTTAATCTCTTTGTATGGCTACAAATACCACTGTAAGCGTAAAATCAATCCGTCAGTAGCCCTCCCCGCTGCCTGTACACGGTCAGATTTTCCCCAGCCGAATGCAATGAAAAAAAAAAGAAATAATAATGCCAAACAATATTATTATGATGACGATTATGTGGCGCATATGTTTATTGACAAACAATAACCGGCAATGCCCGAGCCGTGCTACGTATATAAATATATATGCTACTAAAACTGCCGGCCGTACCGGAGTGCAATTGCCACTGCTGAAGGGTTGCTGCTGCTGCTGCTGCTGCTGCTCTACCACAGTGTCACACTTACAACAACTTTATTTGTACACGACTCGTCGCGATATCAGTTGTGATACGGCCGCTGTGATAGTGCCCCATACAAGCTGAAACAACCTACATATGGGCCCCGGCCTGGACTGGCACAGTAGGCACCTATGAGGTGCCCATGTGGTAGTCGCAGTTGTTTGCCTCTTCTTTTTGCTGTCATATCGGTGGGCATTAAAAGCATTCTGATATGTGTGTGCTGACGATCAGCAGTTGATTATGATTTAGCTCCACTGAACTCAACCACTAAGCTAGTTGTGGCTGCTCTCGACTGCAGTTCGGTGTGTGGTGCAGCTTATCGGGCCCTACCAACGGTAGCCCTGTTTTCATATATCATATTCAGTTAGCGCTGCAGCAGTACAAACACAATCTCTGGTTGTTATCGCCTGCTGCACACTCACACACACACACAGATATATGTATGTACATACATATGTAGCATGTTCGGCCCCCAAAAGCAGGCAACTGCCCTACCAAAGAGTGCTCACTCTTGCCATCCCAGTCGCACTGCAACCAGCATTGAGTGTTGCGCTTATCTGATGCCAATTCAATACTTTGGCTACTTATCGCCAAACTGCCTATGGCTGGCCCATTCTTACGATCTTGGCCAGCTTCTAGCCTTTTCTAATGGCCAATTCGCGACTCATGAATACAAATGAATGAATGACCCCTCAGCAACTCGAGTTGACCTCGGTTTGGCATATGTATTTGCAAATATAAATATGTTGTGATATGCAAAAGTTGGTTTTTGGAGTTCGATTCGCTTTGGGCGGCTTATCAGCTCAGCCTGCTCAGTGTTCAATAATTTTTGAAGTGCATTTCAAAGTTGTTCTGCCAGAAACACTATCTACTATCCGTATACCAGTATCTGTATCAGTTTCTGTTTCTGTTCCTTTTTGTGTTAGTACATTGTGTGCACATTCTGTAAGTGCATTATTTGTTAGTTGTCATGTAGACGACGGTGGCCACTTCGAACACGAAATGCACTTTGGAAAGTTTGTAGACCAACCAATCAACAAAAGCAAAAAAAATTTAAAAAAAAAAAAAAAACAAATCGAGTTTGATTGACTAGCAGATTCCCTGCTAGTCCTGCCTTTTTAAGAACTGCAATGTCACACTGTCATTTCAGCTGAAGATATTCGAATGCAAATACATTTTTAAGTAGATCTGATATAATCGATATTGACAGTGATTGACAGTATTATTAAAGTAAGAAAACATTTAGTTAATTTAAGCAATCACTTTCATTTACTTCTTTGCGTTGAATGAATATAATCTGATGCAAGTTGGAGTACTCTCAAGTCGAGCGAGCCTGAGTAAGACATACTCTGTGCTCACTGATAATCCAGCAAACAATCAAATATCTCAATAATAAATCATACAAAATATATCTGGCGATCTGACGCCGATGTCCAACTGTAAATAAGCATCAATTTCATTCTTATAAGTCACAACAAATTTGTGGATAATTTTACTCAAAAAACAAATTATAATTTGCTTAAATTAATAATTAATTATATCGATATCAATTGCCATGATTGTCGCCTATATTGATTTTGCGTCTGAAAATGTTATCTGATGCAAAATAAATAATTTCGCAATAATTTAAGGAAACAAGTATATATCAACATTAGCTAAGAACAAACTAAAATAGTAGCCAGCTGCATCAAGTAAGAATAAGCTCGAATAAGTTTTCAGATATATCTTTGACTATATCTGAAATCCACATCCCAAACACAAATACACATCGATAATTATTACGTGTGTGTTGAGCAACGAAAAGCTCTCCGTTATTATTGTCCTCACAGCATGCGAAAGCCAAAAAGTTCGCTTTATGTACATGTGAAAGCTCGAGCGAAAGCTTGCACAATGTGTGTATGGTTTGACCAGCATTGTGTGGGAAATCAGCAGGCGATTTGATGGAGAATACCCTTTGCAAATGCATACAAATAAATCAATTAACACACTGCACTTTCAACTCAGAGGCGTGATTTTTATCTGTGGCTATGCCGTGTTCCACATTGTTGCCACACATCGATCATTTGTGTGTTTACCTGTAGTAGGCGGGCCAAACAGCTACCCAATGGTTGCTGCGCTAGACTCCGTTTGTCGCTTGACTCATATATCAAAATGTACGTCAATTTTCATGCTTTGGACACTTGATAGAGTGAAGTGCTTTACATTGATTTCACGTATACCCCGTTCACTCTCGAGTGATTTATTGTAAAGGCTTGTTCGTGCACTCAAAGCTGAAACTCATAATGAGCACACATCATAATAAACCTAAGCACTGCGTCATACAAATCAAATTATTAAGTGGACAGCACACATCCACCTCCATCTCCATCTCTATATATATATACATACATATATACATCTCACTCATTCTCCTCTTCCTTCTAGTCCCTTCCGCTCTAGCCAGATAGTTGTTACGCCAATTTCAGTATTGGCTTGTGGTCAGCCCGGGCTGTGGCGGACACCTTTGAAGGACGCTCAAGTGCGTTCGAGGGCCACTTGAAACATTCCAAATGTCTGCCCAGCTACATTCCAAGTGTCCAAGTCCGCAAAGGCAAAGTCATAGCAAAAAGATAACCCGATACCAACTGATTATTGAAGCGGCAATTACAATTGAGAGAAGTTGATTACAAATAGCGCTAAATCACAAATATTGCATTGATTGATATACATATATATATATATATATACATTTGGAAATGACTTGATAGCCAAATTTATGTATACATACAGATATTGCTTAACTTTGTATATTTTTCGTTTGAGCTCCACTCTTCAAATGTTAATCTAATCTAAAATCAATTTATATAACTGATATCGTCATCATCATAGCTCAGCTGGCTTTCTACTATATGATACACGACATAAACTAGAAACTATGTATTCTATGTATCTAAAAGTGAATCGCGAATCGCGTTGGCGAAATAAGTAGATACGTAAGTTTAAATTTGGGTAATTGATATAAGAGCGATAAGTCTATCGCATAATCAAGAAAACGATTGCAAAATGATTTTGATTTATAAGGCGGCCACCGGGCCAAACAAATAGTCGAGTGAGAAAACCACAGGTCTCACCAAATAAAGCTGCCACTTTCTTATTCAAAACTAAAAGTTCGCTTTTAGTAGTGGTAAATATCGGAATTGAATATGATTTATGGAGGAAATATAAAAGTGTTCATTAAATAAATCAATTTAAGCTGTTGAGCAACAATATGGAGCAAAGGGATACATAGAGTGGTTGAAGTGGTGTGAACTGCAGCCAAGTGCCACATAGAACAAGATAGAGACGAAGAGAGAGAAAGAGAGAGAGAGAGAGATTTGGTGGGAGACAGCGTGATATTGAGAAAGAATTAGTTATGTATAAATTGAGAGAGATATTGAGAAAATGTGGAGAGAGTGAGATTTGGGCAATGAGTAACGCATTTGAAATTTTGTTTTTCTGTTATTTTATTTTATTTATGCAAAATATTTCGAAAAGAACACAAAAATTTGAAATTAAATAATATGATTATACAATGAAAATTGTTTTGTTTGCCATTTAGTTTTTTTTTTTTTTTATTTGGTTTTGTTCGCTTACGTTTTATGTTTGGTTTTTGCATTTTGGTTTTTTTTTGGTTTGTTTTTTTTTTTTGTGAAACATTTTACATTTGTTATGCATAATTTGTCATGGCTTTTGTGTTTTCTTTCCCATTTTGCAATTTTTCCATTCACTTGCTGCATTCATTGTTTTCGCATTGTGTGTGTTGAAAAGTGCATTCTTCGAAATTCCAAATTCCAAATTCAAATTCAAAATCGCAATTACATTTCTCAGCTTCATGGCTCAATGTTTACATTTTCCACTTTAATAATAATATATATAGCGTACAATTATTGTTGCAATTACAATTGTCTTGAGTACATTTAATATTTAAATTGTTTACGTTTTCATTTCGAACCTATGCAAAAATCATAGTTGACAAAAAGAATTAAACATTTGTTTCATGTTTTACTTTATGATGAGACTACGACAAAAACACATGCGACTTATTACACGTTTTTCTTATATTTGTGTGTTGTTCATTTTTTTTTTTCGTTTTTTTTCGTTTTTTTTTTTTTTGATTTATTTTCTTGCAATTTGTTAAAGTTTGCATTTAAATTTTGTGTAAAGTTTTCTTTTTATGATATTTATGTTTAATTTTATTTACGCAGGACGGGGTTTATTTCTTACACATTTGCATTTTTGCTTTCATTTTTCTCTTCTCTTAATCATTTTGCTTCACTAAGTGTAAATATCAATTTTTTTTTTTCCATTTTTTGTTTTTTTTTGTTTTTTTTTTACTTTATATATATATATATGTATATATTTTGTCATTTTTATATAATAATGAATAAATTAAAAAATATTCAAGCTTTGACTAGATAGATTTTTTATTTACTTTTGTGTTTGTGTGTTTTGAAATATATAATTGTTGTTGTTGTTTTAATACTCTAATGCCATGTGTATGTGTAATGTATGTGCGCGTATCTGTGTGTGTGTGTAAGTGTGAGCATGTGTGGGTGTGGGTGTACCAGTGCAGCATTCAGGTTTTTCGACTCCGTTCGACATTTGCTGTCGGTTGGTTCGATGCCTTCGCTTTTTGGGGGGATTGAATATGATATATCGTATATGATTACGTATAGCGAAAAATAAATAACTAAAAGTAAATAAATAAAAATAAAAAAAAAAACAAATTCTTGTTTAGTGATTATTTTGGTTTGCTTGGAGCCTAGGAAAGCTTTGCTATATGCCTTAAAGCATTTTTTAAAGTTTGCGCAGTTAGTTTGAGAGGTTACGAAATACATATGTGTGTCACAGCAATATCTTTGGGGTGGTAGAGGCCTGAGAATGCAACTAAATCGAGACAGGAGCGAAGACAAATCCAATATACGAATATAGAATTGAATCTATTGAATCAACTTGAATATCAACATCAAATGCCAGTTTGTGTTTTATGCCCATTTAAATTTGTTGCCTTTCATCTGCTTTTCCCATTTTTTGTTTTTTTTTGTTGCTATATATATATATATATGTATATATATTTCGTATTCATTCACGTATATATAAGTACATATATATTTATTTATTCGTACAAGGTATACAAATAAATGTACAAATTTTGGTTTTTAGCAAAAAATGTACTACAAATTACATTTATATAAATTGGATCGGGTTGTGTCTGTATGAGTATATGTAACTGTATGAGTTTGTTGGTGTGTGTGTGAGTATGTGTGTGTGTGTGTGTTTCTATTAAATAACAGATCGCTTCGAATCAAGCATTTGGCATACACTTGTTCAATGTTTGCCAAGCAATTGAGCTGAAAAATTAAACTAGCCATTTCAATCGGTTTATCTGTATCCGTCTGTCTGACTGTCTGACTGTCTGTACCAGCGTCAATTGTTTTGATTCAGTCAGTCTGTCTATCTGTCTCCCTGTCCGTCTGTCGTATGCAGCTTTTCCCCATATTTACTTAAATTGTTTTGATGGCGTTTTGCAACTGACTTCAAGTACAAAGTGATGAACAACTTGGGCGAACCCTGAATGTGAATGTGAGTGTAGAGTGAGTGTACTCATACGAGTATTCGCTTGTGTTGTTGACTGAGTAGTAGTTCACTGTGCAAATACTTGTCTAAATAATTTCAGTTCAATGATTTGTCTAATTTGACAAAATCATTTGATATGAACAAATACAATAAATTTTAAATTCTTGCTGCATACTCACAGGGCTTGTGTGTGCGTGTGTGTGTGTATGTTTTTGTGTGTGTATCTGTGTGTGTTAGCTGGCTTATGACTGCGTTAAGTGTTGGAACGAACAGAAACCAGTTACAAAAATCTTGAGAAAATGTTCTAAAAGAGCTTTAGCAATTAGCATTGCATTGGTTTTGCTTTTGCTTTTGTTTTTTGCATTTGTTGCTTAGGTTGCTGTTTGCTAATTGTATTTAGTTGCCTTACTAGCCGAGTTTCATTACTTTTAATTATTTGCTTCTTTTTGTTTTGGGTGTTGTGTATAGATACATAAATACATTTATGGACATTTTTGCGTTTGCGTTTTTGCGTTATTCATTTTATATTTTGCTTATGCTTTTTCTTTAAATATATTGTATATATTGTATATATTGTATATATTATATATATATATATATATATATATATTTTTATATATGTATATATATATGTATATATATATATATGTATACATAATTTGTTTGGTTTTGCGTTTCCTTGCCATATATAGCTGCATATATTGTTAAATGCATATATATATATATATATATATATATATATATTCACACATATGCATATATAATCATGTATACATATACATACATATATATATGTATATATATATATATATACATTTATACATTCATGTTTATATAGAGATTAGTACGCGTAGGTAGCTCTTAGGTTCACATGTGTCTGTGTCGCTCTTTTCTGTCAGTGTGTGTTGGTGTGTGGTGTGTGTATGTGTGCTTAACTGTTTGCTTACGTATTTGCTTACGTTTTTTGCTTAATGCATTTAAATTTTTAGCAACTACTGCGTGCAGCGCATTTTGTTTTTTATTTTATTTGCCTTGCTCAATAATTGTATAGTTTTCTTGAGCGCTGCAAAGTATGCAACGCTTTTAATGCATGTGTGTGGGCTTGTGTGTGTGTGTGTTTGTCGGTGTGCGCTGTGAGTGCGTGTTCACAATTTGTTGACTAGGAATATATGTATATATATACATATATATATATATATATTTATATGTATACATATGTATATATATATATTTATATGTATATATTTACTTTATTTGCTGCTGCCCAAATGTTGCATAATATTTTGAATGCTGCATGTTGCGCTGTATGTTTGTGGGTGTTTTGCCATTTGCATTTATTTTAATAGAGTTGTCATTACATTTAAATTGTTTGCTTTCAATTTTCAGCTGCTTTTTAGCTTCTTAATACTTTTCTAAACAAGAACAACGCAGTACGAAATGAAAAAATTCTGTTGACTTTTAGTTTCTCTTAAATTTCATATTTAGCAAAAATTTGTTTCTCACTTATTGTATGTGCTTGTGTGTGTGTGTGTTTGTGTGTGTTTATGTATGAATGTGTGTGTGTGTGTGTGTGTTAAAAATGAAGGGCATTCCCCATTTTTGCTTTGGTTTAGATGTCTTGCACGGTTTCTTGATACTTTTACATTTGATTGAAGCATTTTTCATTTTTCATTTTTCTTACGTTCAGAGTGTGAGAAAAAGGGAGAACTAGAGAGAGATGTTTGTTTTTGTTAATGTTTTATTGCATTTTGTTAAACATTTAAATACTTAAATTTAATTGCTTGCTTTATATTCTTGCCATTTTTTGTTTTGTTTTTTTTTTTTTGTTTTGGTTTCTTTGTTTAATTTAATATATAGATGCATTACATTTCACGTACGTTGCGGAACTGCGCTCCTTTTGACGAAAAAAAATCTTTTTGTTTTTAGTTTTGTTTATGTTAATTTCATTTACTTTTCTCATTTGTTTAATTATTATTATTCATTATTTTTGTTATTGATGTGCCATGCTTTTTGCTGATTGTTGTTGCCTTTGCTTAGGTGCATGCATTTGTTGTTCTTGTTTTCATGTTCTTATTATTCTCGTGTTGCTCTTAGTTATTTACTCTTTCACTTCGAAATATTTGTAGGTAGGATTCTCGTACCCATTTATTTGCATATTGGGAACAATTTTCTCCTCTTGTACGATGGGTTGATGTGTGGTCATATTCTGTTGGGTGTGAGAAAGACAAATATCCGTTATTAAACATGTAACTTCAAGAAAATGGTGAAACAAAGAGAGAGAGCGAGAGAGATAGAAATACTATTCTTTGGACAGTCTGATTCAGAAACAGCTGGATTAAAATAATTTTAAATTTGTATTTTAAGTATTAATGATGATTTGCCTATTCACAATTCTACTATAAACTCATCCGTCAAACTACTCGCTTATAGCACATTATTTATATTTAAATCAATTGGGATTACTTTAATTCTTTGTCCAACAATTAGTGATATTATTTTAATGCAACCTGAACGAAACCTTGTTGCATCTTCATGCAACTTCTCACTTTGTGTGCAACAAAAATGATACATAAAATGTGTGTTTTTGTTATGTGATTTGGAGTTGTACCTGATCCACTTCAATGAAGCCCTGCGCGTGCGGCGAGCGCGATGTTCGCCACTTGGCAACGGCCACGCCCACAAAAACGGCTGCCATTAGGGCGATGCCAGCGAACGAGAGAGTGAAGTAAACGTTGCGTCCCTCCTTGGCCGCGTGCGCATGCGCAAATTCGCGACGCAGCGAGAAGCTCTGCAATGAGAACGAGAGAAAGAGGATAGATTTTAGACTTTAGATGCAACACGAGAGGGGGTGGATGCCACAGCTCAAATACCGATTCGCGGTGGCCCAGATCATGGGTCATGAAGTGCTGCACCTGCGGTTCAGCCTCCTGATGGGCAACTGCGGCGGCCACATCCTCTACCGCACGCTGCACAGCATCATCATCTACCGTTGGCAGCACGGTCTGCACTTTGGTGCTGAGAGACAGAGAGAGACAGAGAGAGAGAGAGAGAGAGGGAGAGTTGTAAGTTATGCAGCCAAGTTGAGTTAATCATTAAACTAACCTGACCGTGGCATCGGCATACTCGGCATCAATCAGCTCCTTCTCGCTCTTTGTTGTATCGAGTCGGAGATTGGGCACAGTAACCAGTTCACCATTGCCATTGCCATTGCCATTGCCACCCTTTGGATCCTTGCTCTTGTCGAGCAATTGTTGCTGCTGCTGCTGGGCCTGCTGCTGTTGGGATAGCTGCTGCTGCTGTTGGGCCTGCTGCTGTTGCTCGGCCGCCTGCGACTTGAGCATGTCATCGACCTTCTTGGCCTCCATGCGCAACTTCTCCTCGCGCAGTTTCTCGCGCTCAGCGGCACGTTGCTCCTTGCGCTGCTTCTCGGCGAGACGGAGACGCTCCTTTTCGGCGACCTTGCGCTCAATCTCAATGCGATACTTGTCCAGGATGCCGGCCTCTGCCTCCTCGCTCATGCCCAGCGATGAGCCGGGTATGTCATCCTTGCTGCGCAACGCCAAAATGTAATCGTTCATCAGCTGTGCAATCTTGGCGGACAATTCCGGATAGCGCTTGAGCATGGTCATCGATTGGTTAACGGCACGATCGATATCAATTAGGCGCTCCAGCGTGCGCGGTCGCTCTGATGCCGCTGCCTCGAGACCGCCCGGTCCGCCCGAATTCAGCAGATGGCGATAGTGGGCCAGGGCATGAGCCCGATCCTTGTGCAGTGCACGCAGCAGCTTCTGCAGACACTTCTCAACATGATGTGCCTGCAATTGACCGCATTCAGTATCAATGATGCCACTGGAACTTAAGGGGAGCTGCACACATTAAGCTTTGTTTGTGACTAGATTCTACACACATCAGAATAAGCCCCTTTCCCAACCAGTCGTTCACTTAGAGAGATTGGTAAGATTCTACAGAGGATTACATTTAATTTTAACTGCATTGCACTTGAACTTTAGCAATTTAATTTAAATTTAAATATAATTTAAATTAATAATTTAATTTCAGTTAACGCCTCTATAAATGTATATATGTATATATATCCGACTTTTTATTTGCTTTCAATTTAACTTAAAGTGGAGCCAAGAACTTAACTCTTTTATCGAGTCTCATCTTTTCAACTTAACATTCACAATTCAACCATTCATAATCGGAAACATGGAAACAGGCATTTAGGAATAACGGAGAGCTGTGGCTATAAACAGTCGATCAGCTTTATATATATACATAACTTCACTAATATATAGACAAAAGTGATGTTTAGTTAAGAATTTGGGGCGTGGACGTGGCAAATGGTTGGGTCAGTCAATTGGTCAACTGGTTGCTTGGTGAAATTGGTCGCTTTGTCAATTGGTCAATTGGTCAACTGGTCGCTTGGTCAATTGGTCAGTTGGCCAGTGGGTTGCCAGTGGGTTGCCTGGTCAGATGCGGTTACTCACATTCGGTGGCTGCTCCGTTAGGGCCTGGGTGTAGCAGGTCATGGCCTCACGCTTGCGCTGATTGATGTGGGCGAGGACGCGCTGCTGGTGCATGGCCGCCAGTTGGTGCTTCTCAGCGTTGCCTTCTTCCTCGAGTGCCTGAACAGAAGTCTAAAATTACATTCCCATTTAAAGAAGTATTGCACACCAAGAGAGAAAGATTATCAGCATGAAGTTGGATTTTGATACTTTGGTTTGTTTGATCTATCGATAGTAAGATCGATTTCGAATTCGATTGCAATTGAGTTTCTTTTTGTCTTTTTTTTTGATTATAAAGTACAGTTACGTTTGGCTAAATTTGTGAAATTTCATGGCTATAACTTGCAGTTGTCGTTAGTTAAGTAAAGTGTCTGTGTGTATTTATATAGAGCAGTATATGTGTAGTGGATTGGGAGCGTCATGTACAAGGGATCGGGAACGGTATTGTAGCTCATTTAATATTTGCGACATACATTTCACAGTGCTGTGATCGATTTCGTGAATTGCCAATTAATAGAATGAAAAATGTGTTCGATAATGTTCGATTCTGCGAATGGGTCTCATTTAAGATAAATGTCAGTTGTGTTATCTACATCGATGACTAAATCTGTTAAGACCAGCGAGCTGGGCCTGAGTTGGAGTTTAGTTCTGAAGATGAGGCATGAGCATTAATACATGTGTAAATGTATAATATAATTGTGTATTATATAAGCTATTCATTCCTTGATATTGATATATGTTTTTTGGTTTTCTTATGCAGTAAGGCAAACATCATTTTTGATTGTTCAACATTAAAGCGGAGCTCTGTGTGTTGTTATGTGTTAGTTAGAGTGAGAGGGCAAATGTCATTCATGAGTTAGTTGGGCTTGGTTTTGGTATTGGTTTGGTTAACGTTAGTTGATTGTTGGACAGAAATGAAAATGCGTCGAAAACTAAAGGGAAATACGATCGAGTACATTATAAAGCCAATCAGTTGAACTACGAAAGCACTTTGAACTATAATAACTGAATTTCATTGTAATTACTGTTTGTTTGCTGTACTTGGTAAATGAGTGACTCATAAATCATTATGCTTGTTATTGTTATTGTTGTTATTATTATTATTATTATAATTATTATGATTACAATCTGATGCCTCTTTCGCTCCCATTTGCCATACATGGATACACAAAGAGAAAAAATCACAGCTACGTCTACACATACAGAGACAGACACAAATACATATACACACACATATATATGTGTGTGTATATATATATACTACAATCGTCAAGTAGAGAGCTACAGGTGCATTGATAATGTGCTTTGAACTTAGGCAAATGAAAAGACGAGACTAATTATAATGAGAATGATATCGAAATTGGTAGAAATATAAGTGGAAATATAGATGGAAATATATAAATGAAAATAATTGTAATTTTCACTAAGTACGGTTTAAATACATAAGCTACTTAAGTGGGTGGGGGGAGTTGGGCCAAGACTTTGGTGTTGCACGTTGCTCGTTGCTCGTTGCTCAACTGCTCCCCCACCCCTTGTCAAAATACAGACGCAGACAGACGCACACGCATACACACACACCTAAGTAGGTACATATGTGTAAGTAGTTCAGTATATAATAAGATTATAGTGAGTTGGTGCGTAAGATAGAGATAGAGATAGAGATAGAGAGAGAGAGAGAGAGAGATAGCCAGAAATAAGACAGACAATACAACTTTGAGAGGGGTTTGGATTGATTTTGGTTTCTTTCGGATGGGTGTGGATGGGGGGGCGGGGCGGGTGTGGGCATGTGGAGGACAAACCTGGAAGCGTGCCGTCATGCGCTGCTTGAAACTCTGAGCTGCCTTTGGATCGGCTAGTCGCATGTCCTGGTACTTCTCCTCCAGATCGGACCAGTCCTTCATCACCCGTGTGACCTTCTCGCGATGCGATTCCTCAAGGCGCTGTTGGGCTTCCTTTGTTTAGAATACGTTTTGTTTTTTGTTTGATAAATAAACCTGCGCCCTCAACGTAAACACTTACTTTCTGACTTACTTTGTAGCTCTGGTGCTCGTAGTGCGGGTCGAAATGCGTGAAGTACGGATCCGAGGTGGGTTGTGCCGTCGATGGTGGTGCGCCCACAGCCACGCCCGCATTTGCTGCAGCAGTGGCAGCAGCAGCAGCCGCAGCAGCAGCAGCTGCCGATAACTGTGGGGTGCCAGTGGAGACTTCGGGCTTGAATGCAATCGGTTTGCTGCCCACCTGCTCGGTTAGGCTGGCGGGCGATGAGAACATGGAAATGACGGGCGACTTGATTGACGTTGGTGGCTTGGCACCGCTGGAGCTGCCATTGGGATCCCAGGCATCGGCAATGCCGGCCACATCGCTGTCCGAGCCGGCGCCATCCTCCTCGTAGTTGTCGCTGTCCTCACCACTCTCGTACTCGGCATTGATGTCGTCCAAGGCGCTACTGTTGGCATCGCTGGCAGCGGCACCAGTGGCGCCCACAGCGGCTGCCTCATCGGCTACCATTTCGTCCTCCTCATCATCGGCCATCAGGTCATCCTCATCGTCGAGCTCATCGTCATTGGAATCCTTCGAGTAGTTGGAATCATTGCTGTCATCATCGTCATTCACGCTCAGCTCCTCGTTGGCGCTGTTGAGCTGCGCCGGTGGCATCACCGGAATATCGGTCTTCTTCACACGTATCTCATCGGCTGCAAGTGGCAAGAAAGTCCAAAGTGGCAATAATAAAAATAGTTTCAGTTAAAATTTGGATTTCGATGCTGAATGAATCTGTGAGCTGAATCTATATTGAGAGAATGTGCAAATGCTTCATTAAATACCAAAATAAATAGATATAGAATCAATAATATAAATACCAATTTAATTGGTTTTCTTTTTATGCAAAATCAACAAATACTAATTTAATTGTTTATTTGGTTTTAAAAACGATATGCACTTAAAAAAAGAACTCTGCAGTTGTGGTATATGTAAATAATATTGGGAATTAATTGAACTGAATTGTAGGATTAGTATTGGACAAATACCACAACTGAATTCGAATACAAATTGTCACTGAGTAAATAGACAGAGAGAGAGAGAGGAGTGAGGAGGGAGGCGGGAGGTGGGAGAGGGAAGCATATACTCACTCTTGAAGTGCTTGGGGCAGCAAACGAATTCGACGCCAGAGAAGAGTGAGATGCCGCAGGGCAGCAGCATGGCAAAGCTGCGCATTTGCATGCCACGCTCCTGGCAAGCGGCGGCACCGGTCTGATTCCATCTGACGAACGGCCAGCAGCGGGACGCATTGTGTATGTGGTCGAAGAGGCAGCCCTCGGGCACCAGCAGCGCGTCCGATTGGAATGGTCCTTCTGAAGCCAAACGAGTTTGCCGATTGTCAGTTTTGTGTGCAGCATTAGTAGTAGCAAGCAGATGGTTCGCATTACAGTCACAGTTCAAACAAACAAACAAACAAACAAACAAAACAAACAAACAAACACACAAAAATAAAGCCCAATTCAGTTTGTCGCTTACCCAGGCAACGGAATGGCTTGATCCAGCGATGGGCACCCTTGCACTTGGCCGCATTCACAGCACCCTGACGACACCATCCGCCAATCTTCTGATAGTGCGATGATTCCACAATGTTCGTTATATCTCGGTTTGGGTAGGCCTGCAACAATAAGAGTAGACAATCAGTTAGTAACGATAGTATTGATAAATGCAGTACCGCAAATATATTTTCGTTTTTATCAAAAAACATTAAAAACATTCCCAGAAAAAAACGCATTCAGATTAAATAACAGATGGTTCCTAATGGGAATAGCTAACGTGGCAGAGAAAGAGCGCCAAATATTAAAGAATACAAATGCAAACCAAATGTTATCTGAGAGAATCTGTAGAATTTAAGCGTTTTCCCACACATTTTCTCTGAGGCGTTGTTTTCTACCAAGTGCTTGTTCTTCCATGTCTGAATTTGGGTTTGTGCTATTTTCGGGGCAAATGAAACAACAGCAACAGCAGCAGCAACAAAATAATCATCATCGACAACATTGAGTTGCTTCAAGTGGCAGCTGCTTGTTGTGTGGCAAGCTTGTGTGTGTGTGTGCGTGAAGGCATGCAAATTGAGTGCAAGCAAAAAGCCTTGGCTTCGATTTTGACACCTGACTGAAGCTTACACACAACTACATACAACCACACACACACACACACATACATACAGAATTGGAGCAATCGTCAAACACACACAAGTGCCTGTAAGGGGGGCGCATAAAAGTTTTGAAACACGTTCGTTGCACCATTCTTGAAGCTGGCTGCCACAAAGCGCACCACTTGGCGTATACGTAATGTGCACACTTAGCACCCAAAGATCCATTGAAAGCAGTTTGACGCTTTACACTTGAGCAAGCCAAGCCGTAAATGTTCTGATTAGTATGTCATCGCTCTTTTTTCTCTCTCTATAACCATCGGCGCGTATCAGTTTCTTTATCCATATCCGCATCCACATCCGCATCCGCACAACCTCCTCCACATCCGTAATCGTTTAGTGTTAGCTCGTCCATAAATATTCATGGTGCGTGTGTGTCTGTCCTATGTGTGTGCGTGTGTGTGTTTATTAAACAGCATCTATTGGATTTGCAGAGGGTAAAGGGCTTAATCATTAGATATTTATAAATTCCAGTTTCATTGCCTGGCGAAGCATTTGATGCGCTCGTTCTTTTCGGCCAGCGAGCAGTAAAACTTTAATTGGCCGCCCGGCTTGATTGACTGGCTAAATGACTGACCAACTGAATGGCCTAATAAAATATCACACACAGCCAACACGTGCCACACTCACACACACACACATAAGGATGAGCATTTAAGTATGTGTGCACTACATTTGTTTCAAACAATTATGTGCCACACACACATATGTATATATATATATATATATATATATATATATACGCCAACGAGTCATGAAAATGAGGCCTTTTTAAATGTTGTTTGAGTGTTTCGTTGCAAATAGCACACAAGCACCAATGCATACACACACACATACACACACACACACACAAAATGAGTGCAAACGGCACGTAGGATAAACCATACGGCCAGACAGTAAGTTGCCCCTCTCCCCTCCCATCTTGCAACACGTCCAGCGTTGGGCTCTTCGTCCGTTTTGTGTGTGTGTGTGTGTGTGTGAGAGATGTATTGCCGTATAGCTGTTGGCAACCGGGCTAAATAAAACATTAAAAGCACAAAATAATGATGCTGATGCATGTCAAGTCAAACTGAAAACCGAAACCCCAAAGGCACCCACTGCTAAATAGAACCAGACTCGGCAAGGCCTCACGCACAGCTCATGATACACACACACACAAATATATACAATACGTATATATGTATATATATATGGGTGTGTGTGTGTGTGTGTGTGAACGTAGCACATAATCACTCACACAATGGCACAGTGACAACCACTTAAATTTGCTGTATACATTTTGAATGCTATGCTCGAAAAATATCAATTTGATATTTGTAAAGAATTATTTATTTGCTCTGCTCGAAATTTGTTGTCTTCTTTTAGTATTTTAAACCAATAGCAGCTTAGTTTTTAATTTGATGTACTATTTTAATTCTATACATTTGCTCTCTGTGCTAAAAGAAAATCAAAATAGTTTGAATAATGCTATTACTGTCAATAATTGCTGGCAAGCGTTAGCCATTTTGTTCAACTGCCCATTTGGGGTATTATAAATATATAAGATGCAAGTCAGTATAAGTCTATGCAGCTCAATTAGTAAGCCATGCTGTGCACATCAACGGGACAACAGGTAAAGTTTGACATAATTGTTCAAATAAAGGCAGCGAATTAAATGAAATAATGGCGCAATCAGGATAATCAACTCAAAGAGCTCAACTGCTTAATTGGTGGCCCCACTGTGCGCTGCGTGCGACTTGATATATGATAAAGATTGAGAGATAGACAGACAGGCAGGGAGATGGCGAGAGACGGAGTGAGGGGGATAAGCAGAGAGTGAGGGAGGGAGAGAGAGAGAGAGACAGAAAGAGAGAGTACCCCTTTCCATTTTCTGGCCACTTAGTTGCCATTTCAAGGAATATGTAAAAAACGCACATCATCAGCAGCAACAGCAGCAGACGACGTCAAACGCAGAGGCAGACGCTGCCTGATCGGCAGATGCTGTTGTTGTTGTTGCTGTTGTTGTAGCTGTTGTTGTTGCTGTTGTTGTTATTGTTGCTGTTGTTGTTGCCTGTGAGTGACTGTAAGTCCGCCATTTGTTTGGTCGCTGGAGTATATAAACGTGCCTACCGCACGCACACACACACACACAGACACACACATAGCATAAGCACACTTACAAAACACACACACACACACACAAACACTTTCACACGCAAGCGTGCGAGAGAGAAAGATTAAAAGGTAGCGAGTCGGAGAGCGAGAGAGAGGGAGAGAGAGAGAGCGTGCAACTGAGATAGAAAGCTATGGGCACACTGGCTGGGGCTGGGCTCTTGGGTCTTGTCCTGAACACAGCAAGCCAACGCTGCCAACGCAACGTAACGAGTCCGACCCAAACCGACCCGATCCAGCCCGACCCAGCGGCAACCTCCCATGCGGCTCATCTCGTCTCGGCCTATGCTGTTGGCTCGGTGCGGCTTGGCCTGACTAAAATGTGTTCGTTCTACTTGGCTTAATCAAAACATATTCAACCAAGCGTGAGGCTGTTTAAAAGCTTCGCTCGAGAGAGCTTGCCACAAATACACACGCACCGCAACTTATTGTAACAGAATTTGATTCCTTTGTTTAAGCGCTGGCACACACACACACAGATGCATGCACACACACACACACATACACACACAGACGCAAGCAAGCACACATGCTTGTGTGGCTAAAATGAAAAGTAAATTTAATTGTATAAAATTAGCAGAGAAAAAAAAAAACAAAAAACAAATAACACAAGCGCGGCTCCCATGAGTTTGTCGCTGTGTGTTTGAGTGTGTGTGTGGCTGTGTGTGTGTGGCTGTGTGTGTGTGGCTGTGTTTGTGTGTGCGCTAATGACAGACAAACAATTAAACTTGACATTTTCGCTATTGTAACACACACACACACACACACACACACACACACACAGAAGTGCGCAGAGGACGCAAGTATTTTCTATTGTTAACTGTACATGCGGTTATCCTTGAGGAATGCAATTAGACAGGCTTCAATGCAAGAATAACAATAAACAAAACATTAACAACAAGATGCCATCTCACATATTGAACGCAAAACGGTTGCCTTTGTTGTCAACCTTATCAGCAGCAACAACAACAACAACAACAACAACAGGAACAACAACAAGAACAACAGCGTTGAAGGCCGCGTTTTGTTGATGGCATTATTTAATGGGCAGCATCGTTAAAAGTGCGGCAAGTTAAACCCCTACCCAAACGAGTATGTGGGGCACATGCGTATATTTATACTATATACAAGCTATCTTTATCTTTTTTAAATATAGTATTTACCAAATCCATTAAATCCAATGTTAAAATAAGTCTGTTTCGCATTAATCATCCAATTCATTCTGACAATCATTTAATGTACTTTTTTCCATTTGCTCCGCATATCAATCAATAGTGTCAATAATAAAAGTAATAAATAATGCAAGTGCAACAAATCTGATTGAACACAAGTGCAACTTAAGACTTCTGTTAAGAATAAGCTGCCTTAAAGTTGCCTTTTGCTTGCGCTTCGTGCTGGCATTTTGCTGAACGTTGGCGTTGGCGTTGGCGTTGGCTTTTATCAAGTGCGACACACATTCAATTTGTTGTCAGAAATGATTGCAGCGTGGAAGGCGCAATTGGGCCACGCCTGCATTTCAGCCAGCAGCTGACAGCTGCAGCTACGTGCTACGTGGGGCGCTGATTCCGAATACAATCGGGGCACGCCCCATGTGCTTGGCAAAGCCAGCTAAATGCAACCAATCGACTTGTGTTTGCGTTCGTTCAGTGCGTGTGTGGGCGGGTGTGTGCGTGTGTGTGTGTGTGTTTGTGCGGGTGTGTGGATGTGTGAATTGCTGCAGCCGCGCACGTTATTGAAAATGATTTTTTAATGCGGCATTGACGCGAGGCCATACCACCCATGCCACTACCTCCCCAGCTGTTTGTTGTGCGCACATATATTGTGCGTGCTATGCCAAATAACTTTGTGGAAACTTTCTATTAGCATTTTCCTTTTTCATTTTTTTCATTTCCATTTTTATTTATTTTCTTTTTTGTATGTGTGTGTGTTTGTGTGTGTGTGCTCGCTTTTTTTAGAACTCGCGAACTTGGCTTAAAGTACGCTGGGGTGTTTGTGCCCAAGCCCCCAGCGGCATTTGTTTGCACACTCCGCTGAGCTTGTTGTAATTTAAGTTTTACCGCTAAAGCCACTCCCAATCCCTATGCCCCATGCCCCATGCCACATGCCAGCCACACAGCACGGATTGGCGCAAGTTGAACAGGCATAGCATAAATATTTTTAGTTAAGTCAACGCTAACGTTAGTTAGTTCCAGTTACAGTTGTGGTTACGGCTACGGCTACGGCTACGGCTACGGCTACTTTTGCCAACAGTAAGTCCACCCACAAAAGCCCTGTGGCCACCTAGTGACCGCTGCATCCCCATCCATCCATCCCACTGCGCATCGTGCCACAGACAGAGGCGGAGACGGCGGCGGCGGCAGAGGCGGAGGCACTCGGCCTTTGCGCGTGTTTGGGCCTCAACGCGTTTGGCATTGAAATTGTAAAAATAATTTCTCCTATGCTCTCACACGTCTCATTTAGACACACACATAAGCACACTCACACTCACACACACCCACACACACACACACTCGCACACATGGAAAACAATACGGGTGTAAAGGTTATATATGCTGTGTTGTTTGTGCCATGTGTTGTGGCTTGGCTGGGACTGGCGTGGCTCAAACTTTTGTGTCACAAAGTCATTTCTGTCAAATGGGCTAAGCAAACACATTATAAGTTGGCCAACCATTCCCACCCCAAATGTGGCTTTTTCTTTTTTTGTGGTATCTGCGAGTGAGCCTTGTTTAAAGCTCAATTAAACATGCGCAGTTGGTCAGGCACCGCATTCAGTGTCACCTTTTATCTGTGCGTATAAATATGTACACAAAATACGTCATGTGGCATGCCACCAACAAAAAAAAGAAAAGAAAAAAGTGAAAGAAATGTTTGAATTTCCAGGCATGAAAATGTGGCACTTCGAAGGGCAGATAAACAAACAAGTAGCAGGCAAAGCTAACTGGCAATCTTGCTGCCATTATCCCGATACTATTGAGAGCAGGTAACCGAGTTAGTACCCATATAAGAGAAGTATCTAAATCTGATCGGCAGTTAGTAGAGCTTAAATTCCTTGACAAATGAATGTTTCATAATCTTTCAAATTCAAAAAAAGAAGCAATTAAAAAATTAAGCAGGCATAGTCAGATACATATATAACTATCTGTGGCATGAGCAAACATAAATTAAGCAGTCATAGTCAGATACATGCATAACTGTATAAAATATATAAAATATTCCAAAATCCCCAACAGATTTGCCCAATGTTTTTTACAATGTTTGCTTGATTTTAGCTTTGATTTTAGCTGGCTGTAATCGAGTAAAGTGTTAATATGCCAGTTGTTCTGCAACTGTTTTGGCCAGCTACAAAATGCAGACACCAAGCCATAAAAACGGAGTGTGTGCATGCTGCCTCTGCACACCATACACACATGTGCGTGTGTGCGTGCGTGTGTGCATGTGTGCGTGCGTGTATTGCCAGCAATACATCACCTCTAATGGGTATTGTGTGTTAGCCAGCATTTAGACCTAAATGCCCCGTTGGCAGCACCACCAAACAATTGAATTAAGACTCGGCTGCTGCACAATTGTACCGCCCTCGTCAGAGAGCAGCAGCAGCATCAGTAGTGCCCCTCCTTTATCGAGCTGTGGGAGTGCCCATAATGTTTTACACTTTGCTATTCAGCAACCAATTCAGGACGCTTTTTGCTAGTTGAGGCTGTTTGTATCTGTCTCTCCATCAACCTACTTAACTATCTAAGCCGACTAATGTTCTGGTATCGGACGACTAAATTTAGCTTTTAGTATACACACACATGTGTCTCTCTCTGTGTGTGTGGTTTGAATGGCTCGTTGGCTGCTGAGTAATCACTTTTTGCCTGTTCACTGAATTTCAATGAGCAGGCAGGCAGCATTTAATTATAAACATTTCATAAATATTGATAGATAAACTGCAAGAAATTAATATATATGTATGTTGCCTGTGTCCTTTTGCAGCGAGTGAAGCTGGAGCTGGTCAGGTGCAGCCCAACAAATAGTTGGTAACTTGAGTCAAGTGTTAAGCACAAGTGGCATGAGCCAATATCAATATCAATACCAATATCAATATCAATATCAATGCATTTGACAAACATTCACCTGTCTGTATGATATACACATATATATATGATATACATATATATATATATATATATATATATATATATATGTATATATTTGATATTCTGAATCATGGTGCTGAGTCTGCTTTTATTGATTAACACTCAATTTGCTTCGAATGCAGGCCTAATTAGCGTATCAAACGCAAGCGCACTCAACCATTCAATTAGCCAAACACTAAGTCATTAAGCAATTATAAATTGTTTATCCAGACAAATCCAGGTGGGCAGTTATTGAGTTTGCTGTATTTATTGTGTTTAACTCAATTAACAGCCAATAATGCAATTGAGTTGACAGCTTAAAGTTGCAATCAATATCCGTTTTGGGCATATTTACCGCAGCACATCGAACTGATTACTCTCCAACATTACGTATACGTTATAATCTGGTTGATGGCTAAGTTGGAACAGTGCACTGTTCGAATATGTCCAAATATGGATATGCTGACAACTTTGGCAGTCTTAATTTAAATTAACTCCGGAGCCGTTAACATCATTAGCCCAATTGTATTTGCTTCCTTTGACTGACATCTTGAACTTTCAGTCCTGGCTGCACTTATGCAATTTGGGGCAATTATGCAGCAGGATCTGCTTGGCCTTGAGCCTGAAGCCGAATTAACGAGAACTGAAGCGTTAAGCTTATTGTTGCCATGACACTATTCAGTTAAGCATTTAATGGATCCGATTTTGTACTGAGGTCAGCTTGGCAATGAGCATTAACAGGCATATCGTAAATTTGATTTCAGCTCGCCAAGGCTTTGTTGTGTATGAAGCCAAAAATCCAAAGAATATACAAAATGATACGAATCAACAATTTAGTTGACTGTGTTTGGTGTGTGTGTGTGTGTGTGTGTGTGTATGTAACCATTAAATGGACTTAATTGCATTCTGAAACATAAATCGCATCTAAATTCAATTAGCTGCATTAGACTGGCTCTGCTGTAAGAGTGAATGAAGGCGGTCGAATGCGCAGGATGGCCAAAACGAGTCAGTTAGCTGGACAATCAGTCGCCAAGGAAATGGAAAATGGAGAACGGAGAATGGAGAATGAAGGCGGCGCCTCCGCATTTGTAAGTTCATTTGCCACAAAATCTCATTAACTGAGTAGCATAGAGGCGAGGGTCACGCGACCGCAGTCATGTCGTTAATTAGGAAGCAACGGTAATTGAATACTGTGAACCACACCAGCCGCAGCTCGTTGGAATGTGCTTTGCGTATCAGTGTTCTACGAGTATATCTATGCGTCATTAGCAGGCAACATTGAATGCGAACTAACATCGATTTCCTTCCAATATCTGCAAAGTTGCAGGGGCTGAGTAAGTCATCTCCCGCAATAGCATATTAATTCATATTTCCTAATTAAATTTGTACATTATATTTAATATGCAGTAATTGAAAAAGCGAGTGAAATCAATATAGATCAATGCAGACGGTCCACGAACAATGCCAGTACGCGAAATTGTTGAAAAACAAAGAGAGTTGATTTAATTTTCACTTAAATGTATGCTATTTAATTAAATCAGAAGTGAAATCAACGATTAAGTCCACTTAAATATCATCCACATTTTCACATTTCCCATTTATAATAATATTGGACAGTACGCACATGAATGTTAATTTTAATGCGAATATATTTATGGCTTAATCACTTTAAGCAATCGAGTACATTAGCCGTAAAAAGTCAAATGAAGTTAATTGAATATAAAATCGTATGCAAGAAACTGAATCGGGCAATGTAATGAAATTTGCATTAAGAAAATGTGCAATGAATTGCATTTAACACGTTTGAATAAATTAAATGCGCCCAGAGAAATGGCCAATGTTCGCAATTATTCAATGCAAATTAATACAAATATTTGATCAATGCATGTGGCATGTGGCAACCAGAAACGGACAGCAGAAAATGTTTACAAAATGACCAAAAATCAATGCTTGTTCCATGCAAATAAGTACAACAGCAGCAGCAGCAGCAGCCCCTCGAATATGTAATTTAACTCATTACTAAAACCGAGGAACACAAAACTACACCAACAATGGGAATATCAAGTAACTGCTGCAAAATAACAAGCTTTTTTTGTGGTAGCCAGTAGCTTAGCAACCGCCAAGTTCAGCCCTGTTCAGTGTCCTGGGGCATGTATTGACACATCCTCACACCACGCAGCGTAAAAGCAGATGAAAATTAATTAATTTTCATTTGTACGGCAAACAAAGCGAAATAAAAACCAAAATAAAACATGAAAAAAAATAAACATTTAAAAGTGCACATACATATATGCATTTATTTGGTGCATGCCACAGCAACAACTGCAAAGGCTAACATGTTTTATAGTTTTAATTAATTTCGTTTTGCGTAAGTCATTAAGATTTTTGAACGACTGTTAAATATGTGTATAAAATAAACCAACTGTGCAGCACACTTTTGTGCGGCTTGATTTATTTTGGCCAAGACAAATATGGCAAATGGAATGGAGCTAAGCGTGTGGCAACTGAATGCGCCATGATGGACTCCAGCTTGTGTGTGCGCGAGAATTAAGTGAGCGTAACTTTTTCTCCGTATGTGTGCACAAAAATGGCCAAATTAAAAAGCGAGGAAATGTTTAAGAAGCACTGCACACACCTAACACGCAACCACACACATACACCCAACACACACACACACACCTAACACAGACACACACCGCATGCAATTTACTTGCCACTTCGTCGTCGTCGCAACATCAATTTAGCTTTTTGCACTCAGCTTGACATTAATGGGGACCGTTGCACGGCTTTGATACATCCTTCCCATATACCCTGCATTCCATTTCAATTCAATTCCCCGTGCAGCTCAAAAACAAAACATGTTTCCAAATTCAGCAGCTGACATTGGCCAGCAAACGCTGACTGTATCGCTTCATCTGTGCATAGATTGATCAAGTGCATTCTCTTATCGGAAACTTCATCAATTTGAAAGGTTCTGCTGAAAAATACATGAAGTGGATTCGTACATCGGTGCAAATATGAAGTGCACAAAAGCACAATGCATATTTGTGATTCCTATGCGAAGGCTAACCAGCCATAAGTCTCTGCTAGTACTTTCAAAAAACAAAAAAAAAGCTGAAAGAATGATATCCAGCTGGTCCGGGTAGCATTTTTTCATTAAGGGCATTTTCCCGTCGAGCACTCTCGACTATCTCATGCTTGGTTAAATTTTGTTTTGCACTATTTTTTTTTTTTTTTTGGACATTCGTTAGCAGTTCAGTTCAAGGCTATTGAGGCTATAGCCAGAGTGCCAAATCCAAACAGAATGAAGAGACTGAAAATTGCGTGTGTACGTGAAACATCAAAAGCGGCAGCAACACCAACATGCCAAGGGGGAGCAGCAACAAGGAGCTGCTCCGCTTTGGTTTACGGCTTATGGTTGGGCTCTGACGGTTTGTCCTCGATTTTGCTGTTGCTGTTGCTGTTGTTGATATGCGTATTTTTCATCCACTTCAGTAATCTGTACAGTAGTCAAAAACATCGATTTCAGTTGCTGCAGCTTCAGTTGAACACACACAAAACACGAATTTGTTTTTTTTTTATTTATTTAGTTTGTTTGCGCTAATTCAAATCACATGATGAATACTTGGTACAGTTGCTATAAAAACTAGTTTTCTTAAAATACAAAAAGTGTGTTGATGCCACATAAAATATTGAGTGTGTCTTCTTGATTAACTAACTTGATTAGTCAGCAGTTGAAAATGTCACTCTTGCAAGCGACCAAAATAAGTAATGATAAAAAACGCCAACTATTTGCGTATATATGTATGTATGTGGCACGTATATTTGAAAACTGTTGTTGCCATTAATAAATCAGTTTAGAAGAGAAATTTTTTTTTTTTTGGCATTGCTGGGGCAACAGCTCCACAACAAGTTTGATATCATTATTATTTTTACGAGTCTTCTGCATTTTATTACAATTTGTTGTGGCCGTTGGCAGCAGAGTCAGGGCGATGTCATCAAAAACATGCCCACATAAATTAAGCGTTATAAATAAATTAACATAATTATAAAATATGGCAAGCATTGGGAAGAAGGAAAACACGCTCCAAACATACAAAAATATTCGTATACAACGTAAATTGCAGCATGGCTGAAAAGCTTTTCAGGCAAAAATAAAATGCAAATGTAGAGCCAATAAAATATTTGCCACATAGCCCAAAATATGCCATGTATATTTGTGTGGGTGTGAGTGTGTGGCTGTGTGAGTGTGTGGCTGTGTGAGTGTGTCTGTGTGAGTGTGGCTGAGTGGTTGTGTGTGCGTTGAATTTGATTTATGTTGTGGTAAAATGACAGCAACAGCAGCAGGTCGCTACAAATTTGCGTGTCGAAATCAAATGCGACAGTTTTGACAGGCCGCAAGGCTCATTAGTAGCATAGAAAGCCAAGCCGTGTATAGCTTAAACCAGCTTGTCCTTTAGACCTTAAAATGGAATTTTTACTCAGGGCCTTGGCATTGATCTATTTATGAGTTTCATAATGCAATATCAAACAACAAAGAGAAGACAACCAAAAATAAAAGAAAAAAAACGAAGTTTGCAAAGGTTTGTTTGGTATCTAAATAAAATTGTCAGTCACAGGTCAAAATCCCTGGAGTAATGCAAATTCAATTGAATTTGAAATAGTTGCTGAGACTGTTGCTGCTGCTGCTGCTGCTGCTGCAGTCTGCTGCTTGATTTCATTTGCTGTCACATTTCACTTAACACTGGCTCTGCCAGAACAAAAGCAAAAATATGTAAGACACAAAAGAGAAGATAAATGTGCACAAGAGCTTTGTGCACTGCTCGATGGGATGCAGTGGCTCCTTTAATGGTCTGGACTGTTCTCGACGCCTGCTCCATGATGCACACACACACACACACACACACACACACACACAGGCACGCACATACATACAATATCTCTACATTAGTAGTGAGCCAAAGGAATTTAATTAAAATGCCAAAGGCGGCCGTCATTGGCAACGGCGTGCCAATTTATGATGGCGTCACTTCCGCGTACACACAACGTATGCGTATGTGCGTGTGTGTGTGTGTGTGTGCGTATCCATACAGCTGCCATATGTTATGCATGTGTGGGTACGGAAGGGAGCAGCAGTGAATGCAAAAAGCAAAAAGCGAAAATTAATGGAAAATTAATTAAGTGTAGTTTAATGTTGTCTCAATGTAAACGCTTTCAGCGCAGCGCAAATTAAATTGTTGATGCCACACACACTCAACTAAAGCATTTACTTCACAGCATCCTCCCCAATCACCGCATCCCCCACCCCCCCACCGTTCACGAAACGTTGTTGGTTGGTGCTTTTGATTTATTGCCTTTCATGTTGCTGCATGCATTTTGAGTGGAAACGTGGCACGTGGAATGCTGCGAAAGATGTTTGCATCTCTGCTACTGACGCTGCTGCTGATGCTGCTGCTGCTGGTGCTGCTGCTTGCGGTTAGCCACTTGGCGTCAGCCTAGCCATAAAATTCCATTTCGCAATGGGGGCCCCCATGTGGCGTATGCGAAATCTCTGTGCACTTTTCATATGCAAAGTAAATGCAATGGCGAATGCAAATAGCAATTTTCATGCGGCTTCAATGTAATCAGCAACACAATTTAAACACACCCCTATCAACACACACCAACACAATAATATATACCACACACCCCACACACACACACACACACACAAGCATATCAATTTGAAAGGAAATCCCCTCCTTACATACCTTCTTGCAGTAATCAAGCAAATCCATTTTATCACGCAAACATGTGGCGCCCGTTGTCTTCTTGCTAAGATCCGTCACCCAGCGACCCTCCTCGGATAGATACTGCGGCTGATAGATTTGTCCGGCTTCGCAGAGCACGGCTATCTGTGGCTCCCAGCGCGGCGAGGCACCCTGTAAATAAACGCAAATGCACAAATAGATAACTTGATTTGATGGCTATATCTATACGTATACAGTTTATACTATATACCATCTAAAAAATAAATGGAGTGGGTAAATATCAATATAGTTTATACTATATATAGTATATGGGGAATATGTGGAGTGGGTATGTGTATTCAAATCAAATTGATTCATATTCAGATGCAGCAGGCCACAGAATGCAATAAGCAAACATTCATGCAACGCTTACTGCGAACACGCATCCACTCAAACAGGGGCAACATGATGCAGCTGTCAGCTGTGTGTGTATGCGAGCGTGTGTGTGTGTGTGTGTGTGTGATGGAGAGTGTGTTGCTTAGCCAACAGCAAGGGAAGCACTTGAAAGTAATTTTGAGGAAAGCTATGATAGCTATGTCCTCAACTGGTTCAGTTGTTCTTTTATTTTATTTATTTATTAATATTAACTATAATAAATTGATATGCAAATAATAATGCAACTAAGCGTGGCACTGGTGGCAAGTTTCTTGTTTTGTGTGAGAATATTCGATTGTCAACAAATGATTTGGATTTGCTTGTTTATATGCAAACAAGGGTAAATTGGATTTTATTTTGATTTGGTTTGTAATCGTGCAACTTGAATGGTTTTTCGATTTGAAGCAAGCTTATTGCACTGTGTGCACCATTTGTTGCAGCGTTACGGAGCGTATGCGTGATTTGTGTGGGCTAAGAAACACAGAGGCATAGACAACAGGACATTAATCATACGACACATTGTGCAAGTGAGACTTGCTGCCCAGCCCAGCTTTTACTGCTTTCAGTGCTTTTACAGCCCACAGAGGGGCGCGGTTAAGCGATAAAAAATGATGGTGAGAGGCCAACCGAGAGCCATGCTTAGTGGAGTGAGAGGCAGCAGCAGCATGTGCCACATGTGGCAATCAAGTGAGACAACTGAACTCATTAGGCGGGGCGGTTGGGCAGCAGGACGAGGCACAAATATGTCTGTTGACGGCACCCAAACCTCAACGATGCCTTAAATGGTTCATTACAGTTGGCCGTTTGATGAATGACCAGCTGAATTATGCATGGCGAAGCAGCAGGAAAGTGGCATCAATTGATGGATTGATTAAATGATTTTGCTTTGATTTAGATCTCTTGAGCAACTCTGGCTCATCTTCATCTTTAGCTCGTTAAGCTGCACATCTTCAAGTCGCGACGTACTCGTCTCTCATGTCCACTTCAACTCTCAGTCATTTTGGCCATTGTTTTCAGTGTATCCAGACTATCATGGACTATCCATCAGTCCGCTTTCATCTGTCTATGCGGACAAAGGTTCGTAATTGTTATTGATGCTGCAATTTCCATTAGTTGCTGCCATTGTTTGACATCAGCTTGATAAGCTGCTGCAGTCCGTGTTTCAGCAAAACTAAATCTGCAATGAATACAAGCCTTCGCAACTGGTTCTATTCAAATGTTGCTGCATTCATTCAGCCCCATCTGTGATTCATTCATTTTGTGTTTCGACAGCGAAAGGCTTTCAAAGCATGCACATACACGAATAACCAGTTTCCCTCTAAACCATTGTTTGCCCAAATAATGCTCGTGCAACGTGCAACAAAAAACAACAAACAACAAACAACAAACATGAGCACAGCTTTTGTCACTTTGTAATATGGCTATACACGTGTAGCTCCACATCGACATATATATATATATATATATATATATATACATTGACTCTCGCCTACTCACTGCACACTAAATATCTCATAATATAGGACAGAAACTTTTTTTGAAGTTAAAATGTGGAAATAAAATTCAATGATTAAAACACAAAAACCCGTTAACAAACATTTTAAAGAAAGTCTTTTTAGACACACTGAAAGCGACTCCCATGATTTCAAAATCTATTGGCGAAGTTTCTAAACTGAATTTGCATCCTTAATCTATAGTCACTGATGCTAATGATTTCATCAGCATCTTCATCATGCTTGTGTTGCATGCTGCTGTTCTTTGCCATATGCATGAGTATCGGGTTTATAGTTTGCAATATTCCCATTTATTTTTGTCTTTGTTTTCATTTTGTTATAATAATGACAACATGAAAATTGAGTTGGCCAACGCTTAGGGCGGTAGCGGGGGGGCAAAGCGCTGTCTATCCAAACTCAATTATCAAAATGCATTTGAGGAAGGTAAGGTAACTTCATTAAAGAAGGCTTCTTGCCCCAAACAATATATATATATACATAATAATTGCCAGAGCCCAGGCCATGAGTTGACAGGACACCGAAAAGCACAACGTCGGCTCCGTGTTTCTCTGTCCTTATCTCGTCCCTGACAGTCAGCCAGCCCTGGCACGCTTGTCAGTTCATCCATCCATCCGCACACCAACTGCCATTATTCATGTGCCTGTGTGTGCCTGTGTGTGCCTGTGTGTGCCTGTGTGTGCCTGTGTGTGCCTGTGTGTGAGTGACTGTACTCATGTGCATGTGTCTGTATGTGTGCACTCAACTATTTCAAAAGTAATTAAGTTAGCAGGAGGCGCACAGTTTGTAATACGTCAGCCCGTTTCCGAGTAAACTAATAACTCACAGCAAATTTTTATTACATCTATTTTTTTTTTTTTTAATATTTCATTAAAAATTTTAAAGTTATATTGCAAAACATAACTATAACTGTAATTACAAACTTTATGGGAACACGAGGCTCGGAGTGCAGCAAGCTTGAAGGCTGCACAGAAAACTAATACAAATAATCTACACATATCAAGTTTGTCTGAAGCTAAAGCTGATGCTGAATTCAAAAACAAAAACAATTTAAAGATGCGTTTTCTTGATCATATTTCGCCTTCCTTGTTGCAGTAGCAGTAATAAGAGCTTGGGTGCATCCTTTGCAACCAAAAACCCATAAGGAAACTGAAGCAATTGGCAAGTGGCAGCTATGGGATAATTTGCACATACAGCTGGGGGCAGGTGGAAGCCAGAGAAAATGATGGACTTGTGAGCGATCGAACGTTGCCAATCAACGGAAATGAGTTGGCAACAATTTGCTGTTGTGGCAGTTGCAAACAGGGGCAAACGGACGACTGGCAGCAATACAAATCGAAATTAAACGCTGGACATACACACAAACACTATGGAGGTAGGCACATGCAACGCAACGGAAACGGAAGCGGATGTTGCATCGAGGCGGGCACCCGTCCAAAGCAAACCCTAACATCAACGGCAATTGCAATTTCAAAGGTCCTGCGGTGGGGGCAAGCATATTGTGAATGTATGCATGCAGCCGCACCGGAAGGCAGCCGTGAATGCAGCTAGCTACGCCCCTACGCCCAATGGCTGTCGGTAGGTCACAACAACGTAATCAAAGCAGGTAGACGTGGTCGTGGCATGCCACCTACACACACACACACACCAGCACGCACATTGCTTTGTAGCTCGAGCAGAAATTGCTTGGCCAAGCAGCTCCCAAGGAAACGAGGCGAAATATGTCCAAATGCCACTCGCACAATTTAATAAACAATGCAAGTGGAAAATTCAACATTCTATCAAAATTCAACTTGTTATTCTTAAAGTATTTTTGTGAATACTTTTTTGAGGCTAACAATTTTTGAAAATATTCATATTTGAAGCTGTGCAAGCTTCAAACATTTTAAATAGTTTAGAAATTCATATGAAATGATTTGAAAAAACTAACAGAATTTTTGGGTATTCAAACTCGCAAACTCTTTCCATATTTTAGAAACTATATTTTAACGATTTTGATTTCAACTTTTTGAAATTATTTTCTATTATTAAGAAATAAGTTTGTGACAAACTAAAACTAATTAATTTGAAGACTAGATATTAAAAACTTTTTAGTTGAAGTGATTTTCTAAAATCCAGGTCGATTTTTGTTTTGAATGTTGCAACATCTACGTGTCATGCAAGCATAACTGTTCCCGAGATGATATCCAATAAGCTCATTTCGCTTGAGGAAAACTTGTTTGTTTGTTTGTGCGGTGGAAAGTTGCAAGAACTCAGCTAAGCTTCTAATCCAAATGACAAATTTGTGGCTTATGGCCATGTTGAGCGTATGTAATTTATTTAAGTAGTTAGTTCCTCAGCTTGATTCGAGCAAGCGAATTGTAAAGCAATTTTGTACTTGATCCTGCGAACTGTAACTGTACTTGTGGAATGGGGCAACTGCAAGCCTAACCAAATGAATGAAAAATTTCGCCAAAGTTAATAAAAGAAGGCAGCAAAGCAAACCGGACAATAAGTACATGTTACTTATAATGCGACTGCGACTGCGGCAGTGGCCCTGGCAGTGGCTATGGCTGTGGCAGTGGCAGTGGCAGTGGCAACGGGCAGAAACACAATTATGTTAATGTTTACTCGACCGTAATTAACTCAAATTTATGATATTTTAATTTCGCAACTGGAGGACGAGGAACGCGACCGGTGACACTTGAGAGCACAAAAGTTGAAAACGTTTCTGAACAAAGCGTGAGCCAAAAGTAACACAAAAGAAATTGCGTTATAATAACACACGTAATAAGTTTTTGTTCTTCCTTTTTTCCTAACTTCCCCAATTTCCCCATTTCCCCATTTTCTCATTTCGCATTTCGTGCAGCAGCCGCAACACAGAGCCACAGACAAATACATTTTTAATGCGAGCGCGTAAAAAATAAAAAAAAACAAATATATATGTATATATATATATATATATATATATATGTACATATATATTTATCACATATTTGAGATGCCGAAAATAAAATACCCTTGCAGATGATGTATCGGAGCCAACAAATATTTCGGTCTTAAAATGCTCGAAAAAAAGAGATTTTTTTAAAATAAAATCATATCTTTTTTTAGCAACTTTACTGTTAATATGATGCTGTGATTAACGGCAATTGCATAGAAAAAGAGACTTAATAAATAGCTTCCATCTAAGATGAAATGCTTAACAAATTTGGTTGCATGTTGTAAGCGAGTGGAGATTGCTGCAGCGCGTTACACAGCTGGTGACAACAATAGGGTATGAAAAATGTATACAATTTTGAAGAAACGAGCCCAAAATTTATTGTTTGCCAAAGTCGCTGGAGAAACGCTTGGCGCGTGGGGGTCGGAGATGCCACACAAAATAAATGTATGCAAAGAAAACAGCAACAACAACAACAACAGCAACAACAACAACAACAGCAACAACAACAACAACGAAAATAAAGCACCAAGTAAATGAATAAAAAAAATAAAACAGCAGAGGAAAAGCAAAATGGAAGCGAGGGGAAATTATGCTGTGCATGTTAAATGCGGACAGGCATGAAAACAACACGTAGCGAATGCAAGACAAATAGTGAAAAATAGCCAACAAAATGGCCAGAAATGGGACAAGCGGACAACAGTGGAAGGGGTGTTTGCAAGCGGCAGTGGGCGATGGGGCAGGATTTGCAGAGCGGAATATTGTGTGTGTGTGTGTGTGTGCTGCTGGAGGAGCTTTTAAGTAAGTCAAAGTTGAAAGTTTTTTGACAAACACAAAAACAAACACACTTTGCGTCACCTAATCACACCCACACACACACACACACCCACACGCACACATATATACACTCGCAGACTATGCGACTATTATTTATGTGTTTTCTACGTTTTTTGCCTTTTGTGCATTTTTCGCTTTTTGGCATTTAATTTTTGTGTTGTTGTTTTGTTTTGTGGCTCAATTTCGAGTGTCAAAGCATTCTGGTCGTTGATGTAAATGTTTGCGTTGTCACTTGATGACTCAGCAAGACACACCACACACACACACACACATAGAGAGAGAGAGTGGGAGACACAGACAGCCTGCAATTGCGTAGGTTGCTTTTTTCTGCGACGTTTTCGACATGCCTCTGGCATTTGCCATAAAAACTGAATACTTTTGTTTCTCTTCCTTTTTGTGTAGTATCATCATGCACACACGTAAGCACACACACACACACACACGCACACACTCATACGCAGTTGTGTGTGCTTGTATTGAAAATATACTTTAGTGCTGCATGCATGAAAGCAAGGCCAAAGCATATTACACGCAAAACTGCAAAACTCTTACGGAAACAACTTGAAAGCTAAAACTTTGTGCGCCAGCTAAAATTCAAAAAATGCTGCCGCTGCTAAGGCTGCTTCTTCTTCTATTTCTTGTGTGTGTGTGCGTGTGTGTGCTGAGAATGCAGGTAAGTAAGACAAGTGATTGCTTTGGCACACACTCGCACACTCACACACTCGCACACTCACACACTCGCACACAAATTTAAATTAATTTTGTGAAAAGTGCCTGCAAGTATGCAACAACCTTTTTGTCGGCAACTTTGTTGCCCTGCCTGTTCTAGTGGCTGTGTGTGTGTGTGAGTGTGCGCGTGTGTGTGTGCTGTACTTCCAATTGAAGTTGCTAAAAGCTGTTTTAATTACATTTAACAGCCGAGCGAGAGCAGGCGCAGGCGCAGGCGAAATGATATGTGAAATGATTTCTTGATTTATTTAATGTTTCACTCGAAATGTGCGCCGTCAACATGCCACATCATTCTGCTGGCGTTGCAACTAAAGTGTCATCACAGTACAAATGCATTTTCCACTGGCAGCTTTCATCTAATTGATTTTCCTTAGCCCAAGCAATATATCGATAGCATCCAAGCAGCAGCATCAACAGCAGCTCTTCTATTATCCAACTTTAGCCAAATCAAATTATACGATTGCTGTGCGGCGTGCGGCGCGGGGGCAACTTTCTCTGCTGGGAAACCGATTCTCGATTCTTATTTGATTTTGACATTCGCTTTTCGCTGTGAACTGAATTGGGTTAAGCTCCTTTCCCCAGCCCATTGCCCACCCTGCGATAGGCAAACGGTCAAGTGCTTGGTGTCACAGTTCGCTATTTGCCGATTTGGCTCAGGTGGCGCCGCCAGGCACCAAATTGTCTGTCCTTTACTCGATTTCCCTTTATATCTATATATATTTTTATTTTTTTGTTTGGTAGCACCGTTGTGAGCTAATTGAGTGTGATGCAAACGTTGAAGGATTTGGCTAATGGAATTGTCCTGTGCTGTCTGGGCACTGTTTTGGGCAGAGTGTATAAAAAACGTGCTATCGCTTTTTTCTCCAAAATCACATTAGTGGCACTTGCTGAATGATAAAAAACTCAATTTGGTTCGCTGTGCGACTTGAAAGCACTTTTACACCTGACAAATCATAGGACTGGCAGTGACTAACAGATTTCATTACGAAAAGTATTTTTTTCTATCTTACATTCGATTTGACACCGTCGCTTTAGGGCTGGAGTTGGAGGTGGCGCCTCTAGCATTAGTTTTTTAGGATAAGTGTAAAATAAAAAATACGCTGCTTAAGAATTGTGTGAGTTGTGTCGATTTGTCGGTTTTAAAAGATGAATTTTTTCGATTTTTAGCCTCCTCCAATTTTAGCAAGTAAATGTTGCAAGTTGCAAGGATGTCGCATTGACATATCAAAGCCAAAGAAATGGTTAACAGCCAGTGCGACAGCAATCTAAGGATATTAGTTCCATATCTGATGCGCTCTTTAACTGATTGCGAATTATAAACGCACTGCTGAACAGAGCTGCGATGATGACTTTTTGCTGTAACTGTGCAGACAGAGTTGTCACAGTTGCATATGGCAACATTGCATATGGCAACATTGGCAACTCTGTTTAGAGTAGCATTTGGCGCATTGCATTTGAAGCAGACACAAAATGTGGCATTATATAAAACTGAACATTTTAATTTCACGCCAGCTATTGACTGTTTCTATACACGGTTTGGCGAGCTGCCCAAATTCAAAGTTGGCCACCAATAAGCCAAAATAAACCAGAACAAAACAACTAAAAAGATACTGTAAATTAGGCACGTTGGCAATGAATGCTGAATCAGCAAAACAATCAGCAAAATTACGCAACGTAAATGCGTTTGGTGCGGTTTGGAAATGGTTGTGGATCCGCTTCCGGCAGCGAACGTGAAAAGCCAGCCCAAAAACCATTTGGTAATGGGTATACGGTATAAGTAAGAGACCATCAGCATGACCACGTCCGTATGGGATATTCATGGACATTAATGGGCCTAAAACGTTCTGCGATGCATTAAAATGAGGCTAACAAAATTAAAAGCTGACCACAAATTGTTGGGGCTTAAGTGTGTAGATCCCCAAAAACTGAAATAAAAGCGCTCCATAATAAATATGATTAATTTTACAGCCTTGCAGTCGCAGTATATACCCCATATATCTCACTATATACATATATTTATACATATATATATATATATATGTATATATATTTGTGTGGGTACAGTTGGCCACAAAACACTTTGCAATGCAATACATTTAAGCGCTTCGGATAGAAATTTGAATTGAACACAGAATGCTGTTTGCTTGCCGCCGGGGTCGGGGCCATTAGAGTGGTATTGTGTAAGCAAATAAAAAGAAATAAACAACAACAGCTAAATACTGATGCATGCTTCTGGGCGTTGCGTCCATGACGAGGCAGTGCAATTCAATTAAGTGTAAAAACTAATTAAGTGCCTGTGGCAGGCAGCGAGGCCGAACCGAACTGAGTCGAGTCGAGGCGAGCAGGGCCAAAAATGTTGCCTCAATTGAAGGATGCTTTTAGGGGCACTTAGGCACAGCCACGCCTACAAGCCAGATGTCAGCGTGTGTGCTTATGTATATATATATGTATCTGTGTATATATATGTGTGTGTATATACATAGGCGTGTAGCATATAAGTTGTGTGTTGCATGCTTTTTGATAAAAGTTTGGCTTGCGTCAAAAATAAATTGAAACCGGAAGCAGCCACACATAAGGATTCACATGTGCAGCGATTGAGTGCGTGTGTGCGTGTGTGTGTGAGTGTGCTCGTGCGTGTTTCAAGATGGCGACTTTGGCAGCACTCGGGCCTAATGGCTGTCTGACAGTCTGGCAGCATCGACAGTCGAAAAACTTTGCCCTGACAGCGACTAATTCTCATTCGGCTGATGCACAGTCCGCCTCCCCATCCCATCCACCCCAGATCCTTTCGCCTGCCTGCCCCGAAACAGAACCAAGCCCATTTCCATACCAGCTCCAGCTCCAGCTCCTGCCCCTGCCAAGCATTTTGCCATTTCCCAAATTCTCATTTTCATTTTAATCGCAAGCGTAATCGTAAGCGCAAAGCCAAATGAAAAGCTTTTTCAATTTATTTTTGCGTATCCTGCCTTACCTAGGAGCACAGGATAAACCTTTGATGCTTAATCACTTGGCATGGCACAGCAGAGTCGTCGATTCGGCTCTGGCGCAGCTCTAGATGCTGCCACACTTAATATCCTGTACGTATCAGGCAGGATGCACACAAACACACAATAGCAACCGGGACAATGACTTCAAATGAAATGTTGGCGTTGCGACTTGCAACTGGGGACACAGAATGCTGGATGGTGGATGGTGGATGGTTGCTGGTGGCTGGTGGATGGAGTTTGGGGTTGATAATCCTTGGCATATTTTATGCATCTTACAATATTAAGTTGGCCATTATAAATTGCAGTGGATGCAGCTAAGTGAGCCAACAGCAAAATGCTGTTTGCCAAACAGAGCTGAGCAGATATTATGACCGTAAACATGATTTTTGTTATTCATCTTTTAGTTTTTTGTTTTTATTTTGGTTATTTTGCTTTTTAGCTGCTTTGTTTTTTGGCGCAAAGCATAAGACGAGCTTCCGATAAGCCGGTTGCCAGGCAGCAAAGTTGCCGAGCTAACGGTCTTCAGCTGGGAATAATTGCATTGCCTGCCACTCACCAGATGATGCGCCTCAGCTCATCTCAGCTCAACTCGGATAATTGCAAAACGAACTCAAGCAATATAGCCCAGTTATGGTTAAGAGGGCAGAGAGCCCCAACAATCGAAGCGCCAAGATGAAGCCAGATAGTAGTAGACAAAAGTTAACAGATAACAGATTTAGCATCGACAGAAGCTGACTTAACTCTTAAGCGATTCACGCTCATTATGCTTAGTACTACTTAATACTGAGCCTGATTGTGTCGCTTGTTATTCGCATCTGTATCTCAGTTGACCTGTATGTGTGTCCTTATCTGTATCTTAGTATGTGTATCTAAGAAATTGTATATGTATCTATATCTGTAACATAATCTGTGCCCCACTTTAGTTATATGTGCAGCCAAATCTGTATCTTTATATGTGTCCGTATCCTAATCCGTATCTGCATCTGCAACTGTATCTGAAACTGTATCTGCACACTTATCTCAGTATTTGCTAATGTATCTCAGTATATGTATCTGTATCTAATCCATTTACTGCAGAACTTAGCTTTCCATTGCAATTTCGTTTCCCTAGCAACGATTGTGTTTGGGTTTTTTTCATTCATTATCGCTGCAAAGTGAAGTGAATAAATGACCCACACCCTCAACACACACACACACACACACACACACATATACACATTGCCATTGGGGACTTGTGTTGTGGTTAATGGCCCTTCCGGCCATAAATTACAAGCGTATTGGCAACGAATGCAGAAACCTCAACATGAGCCCAAAGGGCGTCTGCATAATTTGGCACACCCGCACACACACACACACACAGGGTGCGGTTGTGGTTGAGACAAATTTGCAGCTTGAACTTTTGTGCAACAAAAAGGTGGCAAAATATGAGCACATAAGGCAAAGGACACCATCAACTGCTGCCATTGAATTTCATGCCCCATGCTTGAGGCACAGATATTAAAGTGCAGCCGCTGTCAGAGGTTGTCCTAATTGGGTGTAAAAAGTGCACAGCAAGCAGCAGCTCTAATCAGCGAACAATGGGCGACGACCTGGCAATAACCCATGCAAGAACTTAAAATATATAATATAATTAAATATATATAAATATATATTCCGCATTTCGTCTGCTTATTAAAAAAAAAGCTAAAAACAAACAACAAAACAATTTCCACAGAATTGATTAATTTTTTTTAATGTACAAATGCAATTAATACATTGGCGGGACTAATCTGGACTCATTTGTTTAATTAAACAATAATAATAATGAAAAGTATTTATTTATTCATTTACCGATCATTTCGCTCATAGTTCCACTTAATGCATGCCAAATGAATGATAAATCAATTATTTCAATTAGTTCGCTTTAAGCTGAAATGTGAAATAGCCATTTGCGTATTTTGTGCCCATTGTGCCAAGAAGTTGAGGCACCTTCTGCGCTGGGTGGGTGCTTAGATACTGCTATGTGTGCTAATGGGTCGCCTTGGGTTCGTCCCGGGAGGGGAGGGGGGTACAAATGGCAGTGCAAAGTTGAAGAAGCCAGCGCTGTCATTGAGAGACCCACACACACACACAATATATATTGGGGCAAAATGATGATGATGGAGTGCAATTACTTGAGGCGGATGTGACAGTAGTAGCTGTGTGTCTTCAAAATGCTGCTGACGACTGTAGGTGGCAGAATGGGTGTGTGGCATGAGGTAAGCATGAGGCAGAGGGCAGAGGGCGGAGGGTTGAGGGCAGAGGGCATAGTGCGCTAACCAAATGAACTTTAATTAAATTCTTTGTATGCTTGTGCGTACATTTTTTCTGCTTCCCTCGCGTAATACCATTATAAAATTTCTTCTGGCATGGCTGGCAGCCAGAGGCAGAGAGAGAGAGCGAGAGGGAGAGAGAAAGAGAGAGAGAGAGAGGGAAGCAGATGGGAGAAGAATGGCAGGAGTCCGCGCTGCTTTATACAAACTAAATCTCTTTAATCAAATCCACGCTGACCAATCGCGTCTGAAGTGGGTGGCAGGTTGCCCATCGTGTCGCAGCTGTGCGTCGCCTCCGGAAGTGTCTACGGTGTTGTCAAATAAATTAAAATTGCAACTTTTTTGTGAAGTTTGCCGTGAACTTTTGCACCTTTCTCATAGTTACTTTGAGTGCATTTGCTAGTGTCGCTGCTCTGTGACAAAGGTCGCACAACTTTTCACTTTGATTCAGTTTTATTTTTCATATTTTTGTGCGCAGTAAACTTGTTGTCTGCCTTTTGCGAAGCTTTCCATAAAACGTGTAACAAATTCAGTTAGTTACTGAAAAAGAAACCTTTCAAAATTGTCTTCTTTCTGAATAGATTCGATTTTTCTCTACACATCTCAAAGTATACAACACAAGTTCGATTTCGAAATACACAGATGCCTTAAAAAGATAACGTTCAGTATTTGTTGTAGCTTTCTCAGAAGACTATAATTTCTTAGGATTTGGATGAGATTTTCACGAACGGATTTCATTTCAGAATTTGTTGTTTGTTTCTGTAGAGTAAATGGTTTTCTAGGATATAGATGTGATTTCCTTTAGCCATATCCAATCCAGATAACCCCAAGCCTACCACGCCTATTTGCCAGAGTATATACTCTTCGACAGGCCAATCAGAGCTCTGCTTGCCAATGTCCACTGTTGTCCGCTGGTCCGTCTGCTGCTCATTATACGCGCCACAACAACAACAACAACAACAACAACAACAAGGACAATAAAAATTATAGCAAACTTCTGTTTTTTTTTGTTTTTTATATATGTATAAAAGTAAACGAGCTTCGTTTTTGCTGCATAAGGGAAAATAATGAAACTATTCTCAAATGCGAAAAGTGCAAAAAAGTTGGGCCTTTTTTTGCTGTCATCTGCTTTTGTTTGTGTGTGTTTGTATTTTATTATTTTAGTTTACTTTTTGTCAACACGATGCCACTTTGTTGGCCCGAAGCGCTCGCTACCGTTGTAATAGCAACTTTGGCTCCTTCTTTCGCCACATTTTGCCACGTTCTAATATTTGCGTAAAAGTATTTAGCAAAAAAAAACCAAAAACCAAAACAAATGGCAAATTACAAAAGAAAAGTGAGTTTTTAAAATTAGTACAATTAAGCTTAATAGTCATAATTTTTAGTGTCCGCCAGCGACAGAAGGCGCACACAACACACAGACGAAATAAAAGGAGAGAAGTCAGTTGGACACTTTCAAAGGGGAACCGTCAAAAGGTATTTGGAACCCGGGACTGTGACTGTGACAGTGGCTGTGGCATTAACAAGTTCATAATAGCGAAATATGCAATTTCAGGTTGGGCGCCATAACAGCAGTTGGGCACTTGAATGGCACCCAATTACGAAGTTGTCCCGTCGCGGGGATTGCTGAGGGGACGCTGAATGGGTGGCCATAAAGATAGTAACAATGACAGTGGAGCAATCCTATGATATGAGGGATGTCGAAGCAGAGCAGCTGCCGTTGTTTTGGTATCACATTTTATAGCTGCGTTTTGTTTGACATACAATTACAGAGCACAAGATGACAAGAGTCGTGTCTGTGTGTGTGTGTGTGTGTATAAGAGGGGAGAAAGAGTGTGCGAATGGGTGCTATATAATTTATGTAGAAAACTATCGCTCTGGGGATTTGTTTCATGACAGATGCCACAAAAGCAACTGAGGAGTGGCAAACACAACGATGGGTCGATAGACGTGACAACCTCGGGAACTTGGCATAGAGCAATATCTGCATACACTCAGCTAAAAGCCAAATCAAGCTGAATTTTAGCAAATCGTCAAAAGTAACTCACCTTATGATTCAGAAACTATATAATAATAATAATAAGCGCTCGTCTAATATTAAATCAGTCATTCACAGACATCAGTCGTTCAATGCGTTACCGACAAACGGGACGCCGATTCATATTATGGGGATGTGTTAGCTCAATGGATCACTCCTTGCACAGGCAGAAATCCCCGCAGGGCCGTATAACAATGTTCCGGCGGCGATCCATGCAAACCACACAAATTCGGTTCATCATTGCAGTTCCATTTCCATTTCTCCATCATCAATGCTTATCCATATATATATATATATATATATATATTGTTGCAAGCAGCAGAGCAATAAACGCTTCTGTTGACACAACACAGCAGCAGCCGGCATTTAAACAGTAAATAGCCGCAGGCCACATCATCGTGATTGGTGGCAGCTGAACAACATCAATAAGATTTGCTAGTGATGACAGCATCGACCAAATGAAGTGGCAGCAAATGCAAAGCACCCCTGCACCATCTATCGATATATAAATATGCTTTATTTCTTTTCAAATGTAAATCGCTCTGAAAACTGAAGCATTTTTCTACAGTGTATTCGACATTCATGAGAAACTCAAACGTTAAGTTGAATATTAGATCAGTAAACGTTTCAAAATGCAATTTCCAATCAAAATGTGTAATATCAAATCAAATCAAAGAATACATATCGATGACATATTAAAAGTCAACGCTGTGTACAGTTGCGAAAAGTGTTTGCCACATGGCAAATGAGTTAGTTGTCAACTCGTGACAGCCATGACTGTCTTTGGGCTGTCGGCCTCACTCTGATGTGGCATTTGATGCGTGTTGCTTGCAATCCCCAATGACTATCTGTCTTTTGCCTTTGTCTTTGTCTTTGTCTCTGACTTTGTCTCTGACTTTGTCTCTGTCTGTATATTTCTTTGCCTTTTGTTCTGAGCGCATCTTCATTCATTACACATCTCAAATTGGCTTTGTTGTGACTTGTGCTTCAACTTTCTTTGGTGGCTGTAAGCTGTAAAGTCTGCACTGCTTCAAGTCCATAAAATACACACACACACATACACGTATACATACATATATATATATATATATATATATGTGTATGGACATAAGTAGACAACAACCCCAAACACAAGACAAATGCCTCAAACCAACGCGTAATTTCCTTTCTTTGCTGTCATTGCGTTGTTTCATTTTTTTCTGTATTTTCTTCTTCTTTTTTTTACTGCTCTTGCCACCGGGCTGAGGAGCGTGGGTGTCGCTGGGCGGGCTGCTCGGCATAGCCAGAAGGAAGTTTACTTTGTCGCAGTGTCATTTATTTTGGCATTTTTGCCACTGACGTTTGTCCCTGCTGCTGCTGCTGCTGCTGATGATGCTGTTGTTGTTGTTGTTGTTGTTCTCGTTGTGGTTGTTGTTGTTGTTGCTGTTGGTGTTGCTGCTTTTGTCGTCATCACCATAATCGTTAGTTTCGCCTTTCTGTCGCACTCATTGTCTGTCATTGCCCACCCACCGCCCCCTTTGTGTGTTAAGAAAAACCCGAAACGCTGCCCAAAGTTCTGTCTTCGAGTTCTATCTGCGTCTCTCTGTGAAGGTGAACGTTTTTATGACTCTTATCTGGTTGTTGTTGCTGCTGTTATTTCAGTAACCACACATATTCCTCCCCAAGCTCAGGCTGCTCATCAGTGCCCCCTCGTCCGCCCGCGCCCCTGTCTCCGCCGGCGCCACCTTCACCGTCTCTAGCAGTTCTCGTATTTTCCACTTTTACATTGCATATTTCAAGGCGCAATTTTTCGAGTCAATAAAATAATATCGATTTTGTTGTCATGTCGCCAGCAACGTTGCTTTTGCATTTGTATTCTTTTTCTTGTCCTTGTTATTTTTTCATTCCTTTTTTTGGTACATTTTCTTATATTTTTTGTTGTTGCTTTGCATCAATTCAAAGGGTTCAACAACTTTGTGACACATACTCGACTGGCAGTGAATGCTGCTTGACCTAAAACAACTCAATAAAGGCAAACAGGTATATTTAACCCTAGCAGAATGGAACTTAATACGTTGCTGTTGGCAAACATTTATACAAATTTATTATTATATTACTACTAACGTCTGCTTGGAATGAGTCCACTTGCCAATTAAGCTGTCGACGAATTGAGAGTTTGCTCGCCTTGCAACAGCAGCAGAGGCAGCAAAGTGTGAACAAATTAAAATCATATAAAAGCAAATTTGAAGCGTATTTAAAATAAACAACCGCAACGCAAACAACAAACAGAAGCAGCAGCAGCAGCAGCCAAGCCAAATGAACCACACAAAACAAAAACAATACACAACGAAACACAGTTATACAATGACCCAACTGGTTTGTTGTAAGAACAGAGCGAGAGCGATGGGGAGAGCAAGAGAGACAAAGAGAGAGAGAAATAGAGAGAGAGAGAGAGAGAGTGAGAGTGTGTGTGTGAGAGGCAAAAAGGGAGCTAATGGTTCTTTTGGGTGGGGTCTGGCGCTGTCGTCGCTATGCAAAAGCGCCACGTAACTGTCAACGTTGAATGCTTGTGGCACACAGCAACCCTCTCAAACACACACTCAAACACACACACACACACACAGTGTGGCCGCTAATAGCAACAAAACAACAACAAGCGAACACCAAACAATTTTCAACTAACGTAAAATGTTAGACAACAACAAAATCCCGTAGCGCCTTCAATGAATGCTTGAAATTGTTTTTTTTCTTTGTTTATTGCAAGCGCTGCCAAAATGTATACTACAAAATATTTCACATACACATACACACTCACAGTCTGAGGTGGTTGCAAAGGCAGCCAGGTATCCCAAAATAAATTCGAAATAATTTGTGTGAAATAAACGGAGCCTTAGTTGAAGGAGGGCACATAAAGAAGCGGCAGGGGCAGCACCGATGGGAGCTGCAGGTGTGGGGTGATTTGGGCGGTTTTGGGTTGTCTCGCTTACCTGCGTGCAAGTGTGGTGAATTAGCCAAAGCTTGAACCTACCACAAACCAAAAACAAAAACAAAAAACAACATCAAGTAAAACGCCAACGAAAATCCACCACAGGTTTTGGCGTTTACCTGACAAGGCTGCCCAAAATTCTATATCACGACAAGGCCAGAGCAGAGACAACGCGAAAGAAAGAGAGAAGAGTGAGAGAGGGAGAAGCAGCAATGCAGTAAGACGAAGAGTGACAGCCAGAAGGAGAGAAAGAAAGAGAGAGAGAGAGAGCGAGCCCTGGAGGCTCTTAAGCAGGCACAGACAAACCGACTGACATTAGCAACTCTTGAGAAACTTATGCTGCCTCAAAGGTGCTGTGTTAGGTATACCCACCAACACACTCCCACACACATACGCAGACACACACATACATACATATATATATATGTATATAAAGAGCGACTAACTAACTGACTCACATATTAATTTGCAATCATGTCTCACGCACAATGACTTGGCCTTAATCTGGCCCTCACTTGCGCCTAAAAAAAAAGTCAAGCACAAATGAAATCTTCAAATCGTATTTTCCTCTGTTTTTCATTACAAACTCTTTGGCGTTCCTCTTCAGCTGCTGTTTCTCATTTTCACATTGTCAAAATATTTACAAGAAACATGGAAAATATTTAGCTGCCCCAATAAAATGATTTCTGCTTTGTTGTTCTCACTGCGTAACATAAATAGCCCACACACACACGCACACACACACACACACACACAGACATAAGAAGAGGTCGGGAAAAAGGTAAAGCAAGCCAAATGTAAATATACGAAATAACTAAGAGGAGAGCAACAACAAAACGAAAGTAAATTGCGAAACGTGCGAAACGTAGCCGAACAAAGGGGACAAAATTTAAATTAAAAAGACGTCCACATAAACATTTGGCCAACACACACACTCACACATATGCTGACACACACTCTTACAAACAGCAATTCAAAAAACTGTCCATGGGTTGTCGCAACTTTGGCTTAGGTCACTGCAAGTCAACAACAATACAAGTCAGTAGCTAGCATATAGCATATAGCATATAGCATATAGCATATAGCATATAGCATATAGCATATAGCATATAGCATATAGCATGTAGCATGTAGCATATAGTAGGTAGCAGGAATATATATATATATATATATATATGCATTTATATACATACATAGGTCGCTTAGGAGTGGACGTTTAGCTAACCATTGTGGCACAGTGGCACAACTATGCTTTATATATTGCCAGCTTTCGCAATATGTTTTGTCATACATAAAATATATATAGATTATGAAAAATCGAACAGATTGTTCCTATAAGTGCTATAAGTCATAGTACATATAGGCACTCATCTATCGACCGATTGTTCCCATCGCATCAGCGAGAATATATATTCTTTATGGAATCAAGCTTTATATTAAATTAATTCATATTTCACTGCTTTCAGTTGTGGTAAGTATAATTTTGCGGTTGCACCTAACAGAGTGTTATGCCAACGTTTGGTGTACGGCAACAATCATATAACTAATCGCAAAATCTCTTATATATAAATGGAAATGGAAAACAAGTTTCGATCGCACGCAGCACAGTGAAAATCGATATGTAACAGAACCGAAAATTACTGTATAAAGTACAGTTGACACAAAGTCCTGATTGAGAGATAGCAATAAGTAAATTCCGACTAGGCTTGGGGGAGGTATCGGGTTGTATGGGGTTGTCAGGGTCTGCTAGTTATAAACAGTTTGCTGAGCTGACTCTGAGGCTAAGGCTGAGCTGAGTGTTCGGCTACGAGTGTTAACCACTTAATTTTCCGTATCATTGAGAAGGCGTATTAAAAAGGATTTGCCAATAAGTACTCAACCATACCCTTTGCAATCCACACACACACACACACACACACACATACGTACATACGTACATATATTTTTAGCCTTGCTACATATTCGTTTATTTCTTTTGGCGAACAAATTAACTTAACTGTCAACCGCAAAATCACAACAGATGCAGTCGACACTCAATCATTGTGAGAGTATTTGTGCCGCATCGAGTGTTTTGTGTGTGTGTACGCAAACTAAAGCGGCTGCCGACCCCAAATACGAGCAAGACACACACACACACACACTCACTCACACACTTACTTTGAGCAAAGGGTTATAACGCTGCCGATAAAAAACTCTGTTTATGCCTTTGGCCTGAGCTCATAATATGACAGTGCTCCGAGTTTTCAGTGCGCTGCCCACTTGGCCCACTCACTCAATATCAATAGCGCTTTATTTACGTTAACAATCATGCTACACACACACACGCACACACGCACTCGTTCACACACAAGCGCGCACTCCAGAACGCATAAACAATTTTGTAGCACACTTCACAGCGCGCTGGGTAAAAACAAATTTTGGTTTTTTTCTGTTCATACATATACATATATATGTATATATATATATATATATGGTGTTTTTTCTCTTTTTTATTTGGTTCGGACAGCTTGCGAGTGGTTAAAAAAATGCAAAAAATGAAATAAATAAATAAATAAAAGGAGGAAAACATACATAGAAATTGAATGGAGTCGCCCCTCGGTGGCAGTCATGAAGTTTTCGATTTTAGTAAATTTATGATGCTGCTGCTTGCGATGTGTGCGTGTGTTTGTGTGTGTGCGTGTGCGTGTGTGTGAGTGGGTGGATGTATATATTTATGTAGAGGTAGTTTTTGGGTGCACACATGACCCTGGAGGCAGGAGTTGTTTGCTGCTTGGTTGCTCATACGACACGTTCGACCAGCAACAATAACAACAATATTACATAACACAATGAAATATGTATATAGTGTGTGAAAATTCCGAAGGAGTGTGGAGTGATCGAGCGTAAGTGAGTGAGTGTGCGTGTGTGTGTGTGTGTGTGGAATAAATGTTGAATGTCATCAAATTTATCGCCTGACTAGCCATCAAGTGCCCTAAGGTGGCCAAAAAGTTTCCCCCTACTTATGTAAAGAGATTCGATTGCTATATGTAGAGTATATTAAATTCATATATATATAAATATATATATATCGATAGGCACTTATCGATAATGCGCTAGCGTACAGACGAAGGCGACGACGACGCCGACGTCGATGTCGACGACGACGCATTAATCAAACGAGCGCACAAATCAGCGCTTAAATGCCAATTGAGTTTTATGGCGTTTCATATTACCGTGACAGCAGCGGCAGGCCGCTAGAGGGCGCCACCACACGCACTAGCGACAACTGGCGAAACTGGTTGGAAATGTCATTATTTTTGCTTGTCTGCTCGGCATAACTAACAATTTGTCTTGGGGGGAGGGGGGTCTAGAGGTTGCTTGCTCGTGGATTCGTGGGCGGAGGGGTGTACTAGTCATTGTCGCATGCAAGTGGCACATAATGCAGCCGCATGCCACGCGCCGCATGCCGCATACTGAGACATGAGGAAATTATTATAGTTGTTGTCTGTGCCACACTTGAAATATTTAAGCGATAAACTACCAAGCAGCTTTGTGTGCGTGTGTGAGTGAGTGTCTGTGTGTGCGTGTGTGTGTGTGTACTTGTGACTAATAGAACCCAAGTGACAAAGGCATTACAACACGCACAAGCAAACAAGGGAACAAATAGCGAGACATTGCGATGAGTGGTGAAGGGTTGCTGAAGAGGCGTGTTGAAAGCGGGGCGGGTTGAAAGCGGGGCAGGTTGAGTGCTGGCTCCTTGGCTTGACTCTGGCCATTAACTTTTTGCCACAGCTGCGCGTAGCTGGCAAATTGTTGTCAGCCAGCCAGCCAAGCAGCCGAGTTTAATAGAGTCGCCCACGCAGCCAACTCACTTGCAACTGCAACAGCAGCAACAGCAGGCGAAAACACAGCATTGAGTGCGTTACTCTGTGTGTGTGTGTGTGTGTGTGTGCGATAGAGCAACAAATACAATTACAGTTGACACTCAAGCATACACATTGACTCTCAGCAGCGCATGCAACATTATTGTATGGTATGCGAGGGGCGTTGAGGATTGTGCAAGAGGCGGGTGTGGGTGGTGAGCTGGTGTCGTCACGTGGCAAAGACGAGAAGGAGTAGCAGAAGTAGCAGCACTACAATCTGCGTTGGCTTGTTTTGGACATGGCTGGTTGTTGGTTAGGTGACAGCCACAGCCACAGCCTGAGCCAGAGCCAAAGTTAAGGCACAGAACATGCGACATTTGCAGCTCAAGCGACACGCACACACACTCACACAAACGCATACACACACGCACACGCACGCACATACACACATACCCATTTACATATACTTCTGGGGCACACTATAAAAAACTCTTTCAATTCTTTTTGCGTACCCTAAGCTGAAATTGAAAACGAGAAAGTAGAGTTTGATGAACTTGTGCAAAAGGAGTCACATGAATATGGATTGGCATATTGCCTGCGAGGCCGAAGGACGAACGTAGCCAACACAGCCAGGACAAGGGACGAGATCCCTCGATAACCATTGATGTGGAAAGAATCGACATCGAGAGCCAATTCGCAAGCCGGCGAATCAATCCGCCATTATCATTATATTCGTATTACTATAAAGCTGTTATAATCAAATCGCACATCTGATATATATCTATATCTATATATATAAATCTATAAATATATATACATATATATAGATCTATAAATCTGGATTATAAGATTGTCAAGTTAATGGCATTTATTCGATAACATCCTCAGTCGAGCGCTCTCGACTCGAGAGTTTTATGCAATCTGGCTGAACTGTTGCATGCCTCGTAAAGAGAGAGGGAGAGAGAGAGACAGCTGTGGCAAGTGGACCGAGGGCAACATCCAAATCAGTTAGATGCAAATAAGTTTTCTGCCAACGAGAAGCCAAAGCAGACGACAGCAGAATAACTATTCAATTCACATTTACCTTGGATACAATGCGCATGCTACGAATGCAAATGTATTCATTTCAAAGTGAGACCGAATAAGTGAATGTTGTGAATATGTATGAATCTATCTATGGGCGGGCAAACTAAATTTCTATGCAAAAGGTTTTAGTCAAATTCATAAATGTTTAATGCAAACATATTTACTAGTCAGACAGAAATCCGGGTTCCACTTGGGTGTCCTTGCATGCGTTGGCAATTTCCACTTGGATAAAAGTGTATTTTGACTAAATTTAAGAATTTCTCTTCTTGTTTTTTGTTGTTTTCCTTTCAGTGGCTTTCAAATGGAGCTAATGAATTGAGCATGTAAATATTGTTGTCTTTGTCTCAGCTTCACTTTGAATACTCGAAATCTTTAATCTTGAGTTCAGCCACATTTGTCTGTCGATCTGTGTGTCTGTCTGTCTGCCAGTCAGTCGCATTGTCTGTCTGCTCGTCCGCCTGTCTGTGTATATAAATTTCATTATCTGCAAACGGGACCATAAAATTCAATTCTGCCAGCAAATGGGCGACTTACGTAGCAAATATCAAACCCCACCCCCAACTTGCAACTCCAATTCTAGCTTGCCACCACTTCATATGCATATATATATATATATATATATATACATGTATATATGTGTGTGTGTGTGTTTTGCCCATATCTTCTTCGTTTTATAGTCGTCATATTCATTTTTTGCCGTTTTTGCTTTCCAACATATTTGGTTCGGGTGTATTTTGAATGAATGTGCAAATAAAATTTAATTTAATAGCAAATTTTATGTCACAAATATTGCGCTTCACTTGACTCTGACACCATACACACACACACACACACACAAACACACAAACACCCATACATATACACAAGCAAAAGTCATATTCATAGCCATTGCAGGCAGTAGACTCCCCTCTGCAACCATTATGCCAGCCACTGACGCGCAGTGCCCATTTTTATGGCCCCCGAATGGTTTGGTTTGGGGTCTTGTTGGATCCACTTTCCGTTCTGACATGCACAAACACCCAAACACCCAAAACCACCACCAAACACCAAACGCCCGTCCAGCTGCACGCCTCCAAATGCTGATAGCCAAATGGGATTTGGGGAATTCGGTTGCTGGCTGATGGGGTGGCTGCTCTCGCCTGCCTCCGGGCTGAGAGGCAACAGCTTTAATATGTCCAACTGAAGTTGGATTTGGGATCGGGGTCTTTGATTTGCTGGCATTGTTTCGTTTTCGCTGCCAGCTTTAGCTGAGATCAAGTAAAGCCCGAAATTAAAACCAGCCTTTGGGCAGCAGCAGTTTAAGCAATTGTTGCAAGAACCATTCAATCATAAATCATGAAACATGAATAATCCGTGCCTCTCAGCCTGTTTAAACATCGCAAACATTGAAATAAACAAAATGAAAACACAAACTCAAAATTTGTGTATATAATTAAAAGTGTGTGTATGAGTGTGTGTGTGTGTGTGTGCTTAATGTAATTCCAAAGAAGTGGAGACCATCGAGGAGCAATCAAAAATGTCGAAGATGCCCCCACGCGCATTTGTCTGGTGAGCGAGGCTGGTAAGGATGCAGGCACGCTGCAGGCATGCTGCAGGCTCGCTGCAGGCAACCGAGGACTTTGGCATGCCCGTCATTAAATCGGAGACTGGACTGATGGACTGATGGCGCAGCTTCTACGTGCTGGCGGGCTTTGAGGTCGAGCTCTTCGATGCTATACACAAACAAGGAAAAAAGGAGTGAATTTTTGGAACGCCCTTTTTGAAGTATGCAGCAGAGATGAAGCAGACACTGGGCTACCAGAACACTCGTCCCATTTACAGCTATGCAATGCGCGGCGCAGTCACTTGCTTCATGGGATGAGCTGACAAAACTCGTGAATCTCACACACTCCATGGGTGGCTGCATCAAGAAAGATTTGAACAGAAAGAGCACGCATCTGATATACAATCACAGTGGCGGTGAAAAGTATTAATACGCCACAACCTTTCGCTTGACGGTGGTGCGTCCCGCTTGGGTTTTTGCCACAGTTGCAGGAGTTGGAGGCGACGCAGGATAGCTATACCAAAGCGCGTCGCTTGAAGGAATACGAGAGGCAGAAGGTGTGCTTTTTTGGCTTTCCCGCCGCGGAACTTCAGCATATGGTCAATGTGGTGCTGGAGAATGGCGGCGCCTGTGCCGAACTGCATGATCCCGAGTGCTCGCATGATGTTGTTGATGAGCCCACGACTGTGTCAAAGCCGCTGCCCAAGAATCATAATACGCTCATTCTGAAATCGGGTTGGTTCTGGTACACAATCCAGAATGGATTATCTGTTATCTGTTTGTTGTCGTCGCGATTCGCTGCGGAACCGAAAGTTGAAGGAGATCCCTTTGGGTTTGGACAAGCGACGCTGCTCGGTATCGGATGCGGGTCTGTTATCCGTTTCGAATAAGCTTGAGAATGATAAGCTGCTCCATGTGGAACTCATAAAAACACACGCATCCAATCAGTTTAAGGTCGTCATTTTAGAATTTGTACAAGTTTCTTTGTCGCTCGCAAATGTTCAAGCGTTTGCGACTCTCGATCAATCAATCAATCAAAGAAACCCTATCTAGATGCTTTACTATACGGATATACAAATGTATGTTCGATGTAAACGTATAATGTAATTTATCGTATTAGTGACTTTAAATCGCATTCACGCCCTAAAACCGATCGTTCGGTCGTTGAAATTCGGTTCGAGATCATATAGATAAAAATATACATAATATGCTTGAGGCAGGCGAACAGGCCAAAGTCGTATCGTAAGCAGGGCATGATGATGATATGATGTTCAAGAGATAATATGCGAACCATATCAAAAAATGCACATATTCGATTGCAGAGCTCGAGAGAGAGAGAAAGAGAGAGAGAGAGAGAGAGAGAGAGGGAGGAAGAGAGAGATAGGGAGAGAGGTTAGTAAATGGGTTGATGAAAAGAAGAGGTAAAAATTACGAAGGAAGCCAAGCAAGCGAAAACTATGCCAATTGAAAAATAAGCCAAACGAGAAAAGCTAAAAACGTGGAAAATGAATGAAAATTGAAATGAGAGTGGGAGTGGACGTGATAGTCGGAGGTGGAATGTGGGCGACGAGGCTGCATTGAGGCGGCTAGCAACGGTACAAAAATGCAATATTGCAATTTTATAACACAAATTGCTTATAATCACCAAAAAACAGCAACAGCAAAAGTAGCAAAAGCAGCAAAAAGCCGAAACGGAAATGCATGTTGTAATGGCCTGGAAATGGGCTGGGCGCACAAGGCGTGGCCTGGGGCAAAGCGAATGATGAGAGTGGGGCGGTGGGGTTTAGGGCTCGGGGCTCCTGCCAGTGGGTAGCGGGCAGCTGCTGCGTTAACTGGTCCATGGGTCGCCATTTCTGCCTGGGAATGGCATAAAAATCATATTTCCGTTTTATTATTTGCTGTTAATGAAAATGCAAATAAAATTGGATTTTCCGTGCCGCACAAAAAGCCAGCTAAATAAAAAGTTGTTGCTGTGCCGCGGAAAATTGGAAGGGGTGGGGGGAACGGTGGGGTGGAGGGTTGGCCGCTGCTCCCAACGTATTTCCTGGCGCACATTTCAAATAAACATTTTTGGTTATCACACAAATTTTATTTTTTATTTCATTTTTTTTTTTTTTTGCTCTGCTGTTTTATTAAAGGCAAAAAATTTTAAGAGCCAGCGACTAAATCTATTTCTTGTGTGTGTGTGTGTGTGTGTGTGTGTGTGTGTATGTGTGTGTGTGTGTATGTGTGTGTGTGTGAATTAATTGGGTCACGTAATTAGCAGCCTGCTTGGATGCTTTTTATGCTGGGCGAACGTAGTCGAAATTTGATTATTTGAATTTAAATTGTGTTCTTTATGTTAGACCTGGGCAACTTGTCGTACAACTTGAATGGGAATTGTTGGCTACCCGAAATCCCTTGTCCCAAATCGCCTTGGCAACAAGCGAATTACATCACTCATTTGGAATCCCGTTGGTTTGTGGCATATATTTTATTTTGGCATTTATTTGCAAAAAACGAGGTCAATACAAACACTCGGCAAAGACCACGCTTTGGATGAAACATGTTAAATTCAATTGTATGTCTATATATCATCTGAAGTGTATATATATAAATAAAAGCCTTCTTAATGTGTTTGCTATTTATTGGGCTGTGAAAGCCTGTCTTAGAATTTCATTAATTATGCTATATTTGAAATAATTAATCAACTAGATGTTCAATGGTCTTCCATGCCATGTCAAAAATGTGTCAGGGTAGATCATGCAATTGTTAAATGAATATATAAATGTTGTTCTGTTATCGAATATTCAACATAAATATGAATGATTTATGGATGATGTGAATGAAAGGAGGAAGCAAGATGAGGAGAGAGAAGAGCAAGTTTAAATAAGCTAAAGTTTTGACTTTCTTAAATGAGCACATAATATTTGTAAGCTCAACTATAAACTATAGATACTTGTAGAGCAAATGGCCAAATATACATATGTGTATATATGTATGTATGTAAATATATATTACATTTGTATGCAGGAGGCTAGTTATTCAGTTATTCATTTATTCATTCATTCGTATGCTGCATCATCATTTATCTATTCGATAGTTTATCAACGAAGCGGACAAAGTGCCTTCTCTCAGTGCCATATTGCCGACGCTCAACACTCCACTCCTGGCTAATGACACCACCATCGATAATGATGCTCCACTCAGCCCGCCCCCGCTGCTGGCAAGCCAACTCGCGTGGAAAAGTCAAGACGCAGATGTATTTTCAACGTATGCATCGGATTGTCTTCGGCTTTGCGCTCCTTTTGCCTGCTGCTGCTGCTGCTGCTGCTGCTGCTGCTACTGCTGCCATTAAGTCAAGTTGCCCCTCCAGTGCTCTCTATCTTTTATTTGACTGGCAACAACGTGACTGCTCTGAGAACGTTGAAAAGTGGCATGCGACTTAAATGAAATCAGCGGCGAACTCCTACTGAACACACATATATATATATATATATAGCACAGTGAGAGGTTAAGGATGCGAACCAGTAACCGAAACAGAACCAGAAACCGACACAGGTTCAGCTCCTCACACTTAAAATTGGTTTCCGTTCACAGGCCAACCACCCAACGCACCCACAAAAGGAAGAAAATAATAATAATGCCTGTCAACCACTTGAACAAATAATGCATTCGGCTAGATGGCACGTTGACAGAGCTAGCTACAAGCCTAAAGGAGAAACACACAGAGAGGAGATGAGATGGGGTGGGAAAGGGGGGGGGGGGGGATTGTGGGTGCTCAAGCACAGTCAACAAAATGCCAAATTCAAGCACCTGCCACAATTTGAGTTTGGCACGTTGCACGTTGCGAGCCTCGCATTCAACATCTTCTTGCCACGTTCACAAGCTGTCGCTGAACAAGCTCGCCTATGCCGCATGCCCTTCTGATATTGCGTATATATACATATATATAATATGTATATATATTCTTGTGTATGTGCAAGGCAAACAAACGAACAGGCGAATCAGGCGAATTTTATTTTGCGGCTCGAGCAGCTTCTTCTTCTTTCCCGATGGGGTTAAGGCTATCCCTCCCCCCTGCGTCCAAGTTTTGGCAGCTACCGCGATGAAATCACATACAGATTGCAGGAGCACCCTTTCTTCTCTGGCCAACAAAATGGCGAAGAGGCATAAGACTGGGCGGGCTTAAGCGGGACTCACGGCGACTGAGGGGCAATGAGCAGGCGCCCAAGTACACTCAGAAAAAATATTCAACTCAAAACGAATATTGTCGTGAAATTAAATAAAATTTAGGCAAGCTTTCGCTTAATAAAAAAAAAAAATCATTTTCATTTCTACTTATCAGAAATATTTGGTAATTATTTCTGTGCAGAATATGTAATGACTGTAAGATCAGGATAAAACAATCGCAAAATATATCTATAGTGACATTCATGTGAGTTAACTAGAAGTTAAGATTAAACACCACATTTTAGAAAAGTAGAAGCTGATGTTCTCTAAAATTAAATTTCAATTAAAAAAGATGAAAAAATCAGCTCATTTCGAGAATACTGTTTCCGAGAAGAAACAAGAAATTTATTCCAAAAAAATATGGCAATTTTCTAAAATTGAGTAGTAGTTTTTTTCTGAGTGCAGGCAGCACGTTTCCTGCGTCCCTCCACTCCACGAGGACAACACTTCAAACGCAAAACTTGTGCCATGTAACAGCTGTGTGTGTGATGTGGTGTGTGTGTGTGTGTTGGTGTGGTGTGTGTGTGTGTATGTGTGTGTGGCTAGAATAGCTTTTGGCTTGCTTTTTCGTCGCCGATTTGGTTTTTATATCTCTGCGTTTGCGTTTCGTTAACTTTTCTATTTTTCTTTCCATTTCTCTCTTTGCTTCGCTTCGCTTGCTGTTCACATATTTTTTTGTGCACCTTTTGCCCAGCGCTTCGTTTGCTTCATTTGCTTAATTGTGTGAGTCATCGGGATAAGCATTATCATCATCGTCCTCAACATCGTCATTCGGCGCGTCATCAGCAGCAGCAACATCATCATTAACCTCAGCGCCCTGCTGTCATTTGCAGCAACTTAGGCTTACCTGAGGAGCCGTCACCTTGCGGTTGCTTGCCACAGGATAAATGTTGTTGAACCATGCGGTCTGACAATGTTTTTTTAGGGGGACGGGGCGTCGGCAGTGGTGAAGTTCTTGCTCCACAAGCACCGGTTCAATACCTTCAAAATGCGTTGGCCATTTGAATGTGCTTCACTTCTTAATGCGCCCCAATTGACCCTAAATCGCTGCCCAATGCCTTAGGCCTGACTTGCCACATACAGACACGATTACATACATATATACAAATATCAATATCTAAGCCAGGCACAGGCTCTGTCTGCGAGCGATAGCGATATTAGCCTAAAACAAAAGGGTCGAGTCGGGGGCAGAGGTGGAGGTGGAGCATGTAGCGGCTTCATGTGCCTTCGTCAACGTTGAACTGAGAAAAATGCATAATCAGTGAAGCGTAAACGCTTTGTAACTGGATATGGGCATGTATATATATAAATATATATATATATATATATATATGTTTAGGGTAAGGGACAAATTGACTGCCACACAAGGCTGGCGGCATGCCACGAGGACAGTTAGGGCGCCTGGCCACACTTACAGAACAGAGAAGAAAAAAACAACGAAAGCTGCACAAGGCAAGTGACAGCAGGCAAACAAAAAAATAAAATAATAAAAAGAAGGGGAGAAGAGAGGAGAGGCGAAGAGCAGAGCAGAGGAGCAGAGGAATAAAAAGGGAACCAAATGGCGCAACGAATCTGAAGCAAACCAAACGAAACTAAACGAATCGAAAGGAGTCGTGTCGCGTTGAGTTGAGCTGAGTTGAGTTGAGTTGAGTTGAGTAGAGGATTCCAAATGCGGCTGAAGGACACAGCAAACAAAGCCAAAGGCAGCAGCAGAAGCAGCAGCAAACGAGAAAGGACAAGAAAGGAAAACGCAAAAGGATTTCTGCTGTGGCACGGGAAATTGAAAGGAAGTGGGGTCAGTGCACAGTCCATTTGTGTGTTTCTCTTTGACTGTCTGTCTGTCTGTCTGCCTGTGTGTGTGTGTGTGTGTGAGTGTGTGTGTGTATGTGGGCTGTGACACCACAACTAATGAATGTGCACGAACAACAACAACAGCAAGCACGATCTGGATGCGAATGTGGACGAGGACGAGGACAATCGTCATTGAGGCAGCAACAGCGACAAAAGCTGACCAAGTTGTTTGGCATTGCCAAGCCTGACAAATGCCAAAGGATAAAGGATGCACGAGGACCAGCAGGAGCAGGAGGCAGGGGTCCATTTATGATGCCATATTGCCTGTAAGCTGGGGCAGAATCAATGATTTGGGGGCAGGGGTCAGTGCATTTACTCTTCGGGCGATTAAATGCATGCAACCAGCTTTGATGAGATACAGACGGAGAGAGAGTGAGAGAGATGGTGAGAGTGAAAGGGAGATGGCCAACAATAAACTAGCTAAAAGAAAAATGCATCAAACAGAATCCGCACACAAATCGCATGCATTCGATTGTTGCACTCCAAGCGAATGGTTATTATAGGTTGCCTCTGACGATCTTGGTGCAAGTTGCGAGTGTAGTTACTACAAAGCCTTCATTCCACTCCACATGCCACAACTGCCACTAAATTTAATCTATACTGATCAGCATAAATAGCCGAGCCGATCTTACCTTGACATAACATTGATCAGGAATATATAGAAAATGACGCAGATTATCTGTCAATTGCAAATGAATGCCCAAAATGGGTTCGAGTTTAGCAGGGTTTGAGTAATGGGCTTAAAGTTGCTGGCCCAGCGCGCTATCAACTCAACTAAACCACGTTAGCGGAGCTGGCTTAAGTTTGCTGTTAAGATGGCTTAAGGGCTAGCTGCAGTTGAGCGACCAGCGAGTTGACAACTTGGTGCCCGCAATTTGCAGGTTGCCAGTTGCCAGTTGCCAGCCGCAAATTGTTGGCCGCCTGTTTGCAGTTGTTGGCCAGCAATACGCAGTTCCAACCAACCTTCAACCCCCTCTTCACTGTCCCATCCCCTTCCACTATGCCCCTGAGTGTAAGGGCTTCACTGTGTGACTAGACTTTGTATGGGTTGTGCAAGGAACGGTATCCAGGCTGATATCGGCTAACAACCCGTGCGACGGTTGTGGTTGGGTTTTTCCGTGTTGCGTATTGCACATTTCTGCGTGAGTGTGTGCCACATGATGCATGAGTCAGACATGCGTGTGACAGCAATTTTATTTAAAACGCAAAAAAAATATGGAAAAACCAGACCGCAATGCATTTGGAAACACAAAAAAATAAATAAAATAGAAACACACGTAGGCAACCACCGGCAGCAACAAGAAAACCATTTTAAAGAAAGTAGAAATAAGAAAGCGCTAGTCGAGAGTGCTCGACTAGAAGATAAACCGAAACCAGCTGTTAAATGTACTGCAAATGTTTGCTTTTCATCCCAACTCAATCACCAGTATATCGGGGCTTATTCCAATATCAATTGTAAGTCTATATCTTAACAAATGTGTCTTTTGTTGCTATGGATAAGTATCGATCTGTATCGATATTCCTGAAAACTAAATAGCTTATATACAAAATTTTGAGTCATTAGCTCTTATATTCATACAGACCGCAAGATCAAATCGTCAGTTGATAGCGATCCCGAGTATAGATATACATATATTATGCATATAGCTTCCTTCTGGCTGTTACATGCAGACTTTTGCACAACTTCATATTACACTTTTATCCATTTTTAATGGGTTCGTCGGATACAAAAAGAAACTTAAATAAAAACCGTGACGTGCGATGCGTTGGCTCTGATAACGTGCACGGCAATGTTGACGGTTTGCTGACGCTGTAAGGGTTTAGGGGTGAGGGTGAGGTTAAGGGTGGAGATGGAGACGGAGGTGGAAGTGGAACAGGAACTGCCACTGCCACTGCAAGTGGTTGCTTGCTATTACTGTGACTCTGACTGTGACTGTGACAGCCATAGGCCTGTGCCGTGGGTCAGAGACGAGGACTCACATGAATGGCGGCATTAAAGTATCAGGCTACACACACACACACACACACACTCACACACTGGTATACCACCAATGAAAGGAAGGATAAAAACAAAAACAAATTGCAGTCTGCATACAAAGCAACGAAAGCTAGGATAAATAGGAAAACAAAGCTGTACAAAAAGCACCTGAACGTGTAGCTTCAGCCTGAAGAATCGAAAGCAAGGAGCTGGCCAACTTATAAATCAGCTTAGTGTAACACACACACACCCCTTCCTCACCCACAACCCACACCCCATCGCTAACAGCCACCAAGCCGCCCGTTATAAAACCCTGGAGTGTGTGTATATAAATTTGATAAGCTTTTTGTTTTTCTCTTGCCTCAAATTGCTAGCTGGAAACAACAATATATATACATTTATATACACAATGTGTGTGTGTGTGGCTGTCCAATCTGAACTGCTCGAGCTGAGTAAATTGCGTTGAGTTACTTAAGTGCAGTGAAATAGCTAAGGCAAATACAAGACAAGAGCTGGGAGCCCTAAGCAGGGACTGAAGCAAATGGTTTTTTGAATGTACATATGTACATATTAAGTAAATAGTATTTCAGTGTTTGCTTATTGAATACTATTTGTATTCGTCCTACGCACTCAACTTTAACTAAATTGACGAGCATCTAATGGCTTCCAAGCTGCTTTCCGCTGATCACTTCACAATCTAGTAAATTTCGTGTAACGTACAAAACGTGTAAGGGGTGCTGAAGTAGTGCTAAAGTCATGTAAAAAATTTCCATTTGCATTTAATTAAACCGAATATTCATTTGTGTAGATCAGAGGGTCTAATGACACTATCATTAGTTAATGGTTTGTCCAGCTCTATTCACTACCTGGGAAAGGGGATGTATTTACAACACCTGCTGGCCACTGGGTGCTACTTTCATATGCAAATTGCTTGGGTGCGTGTTGTGTAAGTGTAGCCAGCTCAACTAACGATTCGGCGAGGGGTCGTTGGGCAACCAAAACAAAAACTCAAAAAAGACCAAAAGACGAAAAGAAAAAGAGAAAATGGAAAAAAAAAACTGTTCAATTAAGCCAATATTTGCGCACACTCGCCTTACACACCGTGTGTGTGTGTGTGTCTGTGTGTGTGCGCGCTTGTAAAGACAAGCGACGAGAGCTAAGTCTCTTTTGCGCTGGCACATTTTTGCGGCCCGCTTTCAGCAGCTTACATGGTGTCTGTGTGTATGTGTGTGTGTGTGTGTGTGTGTGTGGTTGAATTTTTTGGTATTGTATGACTCACCTGGACAGTGCCGAAAAGAACGACGGCAGCCCAAAGGCTCTGCAGCAACAAATAACGACGCAGCGAGACGCACATTTTGAGAACTTTTTGGCTTTCGTTTGCCTTTTTAGCTCTCGTTTAGCTTCGAACGGTCCTTAATTTGTTGTTTGTTGTTTGGTGTTTATCTTTTTCTTGATGAGCTTTTAGCTTTCGGCTTTTGGCTTTTTCTTTTTTATTTTTTGTTGTTGACTCGTTTACACTTGGACTGTGTCTATGTTTCGGTTTGTTTGTTTAAGCACTTTGCTTTCGCCTCTTGGCTGCAACTGCAACTGCAACAACAGCAATAATAAGAGCTAATTACTTCAAAAAGAATATAAGTATAAAGTTACAGCCAACGAGCTGAATTGTTGGCGTGCTTTTGCTGTTTTTGTTGCTTTTGCTGCTGCTGCTGCCCCAAAAGTTGATTCCTTGTGCTGCCCCCAAAAACTATGCAACTAATGAGGATGTGTGTGTGTGTGCGTCGTAGTATTTGATTGTAGAACGTAGTAGAGGCTGCTTTCGAGCAGGCGAGAAAATAAGTGAGAGAGAGAGGGAGATGATAGAGCGAGCGGCAGCTAAAGCATGCGTGAGCGAGATAGCGTTAGGCAGTTGAAGGCACAACACAGCACACACACACACACACGGAGATGGAGCGAGGAGAGAGAGAGAGTGAGAGAGAGCAAACATACGCCAGAGCGTATGCTACGGTTATTCAAAGACTCTCGGACTCTTCCATTACTCCCTGGTCGCAGGCACTCGCTACTCGCTGTTTGCTGTCTGTATGCACTCGCTACTATTGGCTCGGTCTAAATATATAAATCGGTGTTTGCTTGTGTGTGCTCGGCTTAAAAACCCGTTACATTTATTAGTCCAATCAACTCAAGTAAAGCGACTTACGACTGTAACTGTAGCTGCAGCTGTAACTGTGAATGTAACTGTAACTGCAACTGTTACTGTAACTGTAATTGTAGCTGTAACCATAATTGTAACTGTATCTGTAACTGTATCTGTGTGTATTTGTATTTACATAAATACACAAGTGTCAGAGTCATCGGAATTCGGCTTCACTCGGCTGAGCAGCGAATGGACGACAAGCGATTTTAAATCGAAAGGCTTCTGGGCAGACACGATGTGTTCGTGGAATTCCAAACAAAACAGCTGAAGACAGTTCAGTTCAGTTCAGCTCCGTTCAGTTCAGTTACAGTGCCCACACCCACACCCACATCCTCCTCTCTCACACACACACACACACACATACTCGCTCTCTACCATTCTCATCTCATTTGGAACAACTGCGCACGCACAATCACGCACACGCACACAAACACACACACACAAATCACATACACACGCGCAGCTACATTCTCTCTCCTCGCCTTATTGCATTGCGCAAAAGACCCACACACACACTAAAAAAAAAGATGAATTACTTTAATTGAGGCAGCACAAAAATTCGAATTTCGTTTGTATTTTCACAACAAAAGCAAGTTTGTTAAGTTTTTTATTCTGTTTTGTGGATATTTTTCCATTTTGTTTTCTTTCACTGTTTTTCTGTTTTTCTTTCATTGATTTTTGGCACGCACTCGAAAAAAAAACATAACCAAACACAACAACAATTTTAATGCCGACACAAGAACTGTAAAAAAAAGTTTTGCAATTTCTTCACGCTCTCTCAATCGCTCGCTCTCTGTCCATCTCTCTTAGTCTCTGTCTGTCTCTCTCGGTGTCTATGTGTGGAAAGCAGGTTGACAACCTTGTGCTGTTCAGTCACAGCTATGGTTCAAATGCGCCAGGAAACTTGAAGAGTACCTTGCGCTGCGAACACTCACAAACGACTGCAAGTTGCGTTGACGGCAAGAGTAACTCGTTGACTCGACCGGACTTGGTTCACGGAGTCCGACTCGAGCACGGCTCCGGACTCGGAATCGGTGCTCTGCAGTCGAAATCTTAACTCAAGCCTAACTGCGACTGCGCGTGCCCCCGGATCGATATTAAGCGCGAAACGGTGGTTGCAAGTTGCATCTGGGGGTTGGAATTTACACACATGCATGTCCGACTGTGTGTGTATGTGTTTGAGCATGGGTGTGTATGTTTAAAACAGCTTCGCATTGCCAGCGACAGCAGCTGTTACACTGAGCTTTGAGGGCTGCCGACTTAAAAGCTCGGCTTTTCATGGAACTTGAAGTTAAACCCGCAGATTCAGTTCATTTTTAGAGATTTCAGTTATTAGATTTTCACCCAATGATAAAAAATTTTCGAATAAACACGAAAGTTATATTTACTTGGCTAGTTGGGGTTGTGTTATTATTATTCTCTTTTTAAAGTCTACCCCAAATTCACAATAATGTTTATATGCAACATCCAAAAATGAATATGAACAATTTTTAGTAGTAATTGTTAAAAATTATTTACGAAATTCAAAAAAACTGTAATTCATTCTTTGAATATGTACAAAAAAGCTTAAAAACTCAAACAAAAACATAAAGAAAATAAATTGAAAAAAAAAGTGAAGATGTACCAAATTCCACAGTTTTCTATGATGATAAAGGAATCTGTGTTGAAATTAAATAAGTTATTTCAACTACGAGAAATATTCAATTCCCTTTCTACAAAGAAGGCATTATTAAATTAAAATTACTTTTTTAAGCAGTGTGATTGCTTTTATCAGAAACTTATTATACATCTCCTAGGCTCTTTGACTGTTATCATACATATAGATATTAAAAGTGTTATTTTGTTTTTAGTTCGTTCTACTTAATAAATAAATGAATTTGCTGTCAATAGTTTACTACAATAAATAAATAGTTTTTAACAAGAATTGCAGCCCTGCTAATCAATACTCCTTTTCGAACTCGAACTCGAATATGTGGTTGAGTATTAAAAACAAAGGGGGGAAATTTGGCTCGCAAAAAGCAGCACTAAAATAATTTAAAATACGTAATGCACAGATAAACCCTCAACTATGATTATATATAACATGCAAGCGGCTAAAATTACTTTTAAGACTCCATCCTACAGGATATATTTTGCAAAATGGATTACATAATAAATATAATATACTTAACACAATTGTTAAAAACTACTGCGTGGGTGTTGAGCAAAGAAAAGCTTTTCATTATTAAGCTATGAAAACACAAAAGCTTAAAGTTCGAGCAAAAGCTGCACAATATGCATTTGACCTGGCCAGCTCGAAAAAAAACCACTAACGGTGAATTATTGTCTTTTCTAAATTATGTTTTTCTGTTTTCTTCTGATTTATTTTTAGTAATATATTAAAGACAATAAATTGAACTCATAAAAAAGAACGCTATTTAGTACAGATAAATAAAATATATACAAAAATTTGCTCGATTATTTGTAAAAAAAAACGTTCCACTCAATCAGCTTATGCCCTAACACGCATCTGTGTGTTATTCAGATTTTTGCTAGGAGTGTGAAACTGACCACATTTCCGTTACGTTACACTGCTTATTTAAATTACCGGAGCTTTTGATAAGCTTTGAGTAGTTGTGTACCGGTTCAAGCAGTGTGTGATTTTGAGATGTTTTCCTGGTGTGTGTCTTCACTTGAGCTTTTTCATGGTGCACACATTGACGCTTGTGTGAACTAACTAATTAATTATCGCAAGTCAATGTCAAGAGCCAATGACAGCCAATGCAAGAACCAAGAGCTAATCATCATTAGGTTCTCCAATTTGCAAGTTACTGGTGCCAAGTCAATCTCTATGAATTATGATTGTTAGCGATAAAGATAATGATTTATATATTAATAAATATGTTTGTACTAAAGTGGGCGCACCAGTAGCGGTAAAGCGTGTGTCAGAAAAAGTGTGCATATAGTCGCGAATGCTATTTTCAAATATGTAGATAATTCAAAATGATGCATTATGCCATTCGTCATGAGGAGTGATTATCAAACACCAATCGTAGGCACTTAATTTTTCTCTCTGTGTATCTGTTATGAATGCGGCAGTAATTAATAATAATAAAAAAAAACCCGCTGAAAGGAATCGCATTCGAGATGCCCCGCGATTTGCCCCCTTAACACGACAGCAATTAGACGTATGCACACACACACACACACACATATGTTAATTGGAACTGAGAACAACGCAAATGAAGCTTATCAGCTTTAAGTCATCAACAGCTGTCTGAGCAGCCGCAGCAGCAGGTGATGCCGAGATTACAGCAACTGAGATCAATTTCCAGCTGAAGCATCGGCGCACAGTCTCAAAATGAGATCGACAACGATTGCACTGCTCCTGGTGGTGGTGGGCTTGTGGGTCAGTTCCAGCACGGTGCTTGGCAAGCGTTATATGCGCTGTGAGCTGGCCCGCAAGCTGCTCGAAAAGCACAGCTTTGAGCGCAGCCTGCTCTCCAATTGTGAGTAAACAAAGAAAGAGAGAGAGAGAGAGAACGTTGTGGGATGGTAGCTGTCATGCACACTATTTTCTTCACTTCACAGGGATATGCCTGCTGGAGCATGAGAGCGACTTGGATACCTCGAAGATGACAACGAATCCGAATGGATCCCGCAACTATGGATTATTTCAGATCAACAGTCGCTTCTGCCAGGAGATCAGACGTGGCGGCGTCTGCAACATCAAATGTGCAGGTGCTGCCATCAACTTTGCAACTTAACTCCACATTCCTACTCAAGTTTCTGTCCAATTCTCGTCCAATTCCAGAACTGCTCGATGTGAATCTGCACGAGGCGGCTGCCTGTGCGAAACATATTCAAGCCACCGAAGGCTTTCGCCACTGGAATGGTTGGCAACGCTCCTGTCGCAACCCTCAAAACCTGCCCAATCTTAAGGTCATATGCGGCATATAGCGGCTCTGCCCAACATATCCCATTTTTATATTTTGTATATATGTAAATAGATAGCTGTAAAAGTTTATAAATAAACACTTGGGACACTCTAAAATGTAAATGATTAATCTAAGTACATAATAAATATAAATATTTCTAGACTAGAAATAACTGGTTCTTATAATCTGTGGGATCAGTATCAAATGAAATTTCAGAAAGCTCTGATCTGCTGCCAGAGCTTTTTTTGGCGCAACACATGCAAATCTTTGAAAGCACAACTCGCTTCGCATCGCTATCGCTTTAACAGCCATGCTTTTTCGCTCTCTCCATGTATGTATATATATATATATAGATAGAGAGGCTCTCTGACGCCGTCAGCTGGCTTTGTGGGGCTTTTCGGTCTCAGTGCGCTGCAGATGGATTTCATTCAGTCAGGCCAGCTGAGGCGAGGCAAATGTTTTGTTTGTGGTGCGCTCAAGCAGCGCAGCGTTCAGTTCAATTCTGATTGTATATTTTCATCGATGTGATCAAATTGAAGTCGAATTGAAAATGGAGAAAAAATTAGTGCGCTGTGCTTAATTTGTATAGTTAACATATATATATATATATGTATAAATTATATATATGCATAAAATATATTATCTGTTCACATTATTCGAATAGAGCCAAGGTCAACTGTGTTTTTGTGCCCTGCCCCTCTGCTTACCCTGTGATATCTCGATCCCTTGTGACTCCCAGAACCGGTTACTAAAATCAGCTAAATGCTAAATATATATATGTATAACCAGACTGAGCAACCGTGTGTCGAAGTCGATGTTTCCAAAAATTGAGTGTACTCTTAATAAGTTATTCAAGTCCCCCCATAAACATGACATTATGAACAAGAAGTTATTCTATATAGTAAATGTGATTCCTTTGAAGTTATAAGAAATAACTTACAGCTGAAAACAAATGGTTCACATTTGTTAGTGCCTAGTAAATATCAAATATAATAAATAATATTTGTACACGAACTGTTCAAAAAGACTCAAATGCCTAAAAGGTCAATGAAAAAATATTATAATTTTTTTCTATGGTTTTTTACAAGTTTAATGATTTGATTACGTTTGAAAAACGTATGTGAATCTTTCGATAATTGAATAAGTATGGAAAGAACTAAGGCAATCACAGGTGGAATGTGAGCTGGAGTTACTAATGGATTGGCAGGAATAGACTTATCAAGATCTGCTAATAAATTTGATCTAATTGAAACTAGAGAAAGATGCAAGATGCAATCCTACAATAATTGAATTTAGTGTGGATTTAATTTATATATATATATAAACACAGATCGACTAGTACATGAACAGCCCATTAAATTGGGGTGTGGAGTATTATGTTGATCGGCGGATTATGCCAGATCAGCTAGTGCATGAATAGACCAACATGTTGGACTGTGAAGCATTAGATTGATCTGAATGATATGCTACTCTGCTTAGAGGTGTCCCTTCAAGCGTTGTCCTTGGCTTGATTGACTGATTTACATATGTAAGCGGGGGTATATCGGGTATATACATACAGTTGTGAAATCAACTCGATTCTAGAAACTTACCAAACAATTTCATCACAAAGAAAAACTCATTTTCAATCGGTGAATCACGCTTTGTGGCTTCATTTCAGCGAATTGCGAAATAAACAAATAACAATCTACTTATGTACTTAGTGTGTACATTATGTACACATGTATATATATATATACATATATATTAGCTATTTTTATCTGCTGCGGCTCTCTCGATTTGGCTGCGACGCATTTACTTGCTGCTCTGCTCAGTCAGTCAGGCGTGCAGCTCGCTCTGTTTATCTATCGCTCTCTCTCTCTCTCTCCCTCTTTCGCTCTCTCTCTCTCTCTCCCTCTTTCGCCCTCTCTCTCTTTCTCTCTCTCGCTTGCTATCGCATTCTTCGCTGCCGGCGTTAAACGATTACAAACGTTGCGCGGCGAGTATAAAAGTTGCCGGCCGGTTAGCGTCCATCATCAGTTAGAAGCTTGAGCTTTCAGAGTTGGCTAAAAGGGAAAAAGAGAAAGCAAACAAAATACAAACAAATTTGATTCGCATATTTTAATTTGTTATTGTTATCGTTGTTGTTGTTGTTGGAGCAAAGAAGGCATTAATTATTGGTAGCAGCATGGCCGAGGCAGCGAAGAGAGGTGGCGAGTCCTTGTTGGAGACGCCGATTGAGATCCTCATCTGTGACGAGGAGTTCGAGGAGCTCGAGGAGCAGGCGCAATCCTCGCAAGCGCCGTTAACCAGCAGTGGCAAGCTCATCAAGAAGGCGATGAAGAAGGCGCAGAAGGCGCAACGCATGCTGCAGCTGGCCATGGAGCAGCTGAGCGTTGAGCAGGCCAAATGCAAGAGATTGGAGGCCAAGGATGCCAAGGAGTACAAGAAGCTCAAGCGGCAGCAAAAGAAGCAGAGCAAGAAGGCCAAAAAGTTGGCCAAGAAGCTGGCCAAGCAGCAATCGCAATCGCAACCGGAGCAGGAAGCGGAACCGGATTCGAACGAGAAGATGCGCTCACGTTCAAGCAGCGTCAGCTCCACTTCGAGTTCGTCGAGCTCCTCCTCGTCCAGTTCCTCCTCCTCCTCGTCGAGCGCGTCGAGCAGCGACAACGCCGGCTTTGGCCACTGCCATGGCTGGGGTCGCAAATGGAAGGGACGACATGGTCATCCCCATTGCCGCAGGTCCCGTTCTGTCGATGCCCACTGGCACCGTCGCAGACATCATGGACATGGTCATGGACATGGTCATGGTCATGGACGCAGGCACGGCCTTGGTCCCGATTACTTTGGACCCCATCACTTTGGTCCCCATCACTTTGGTCCCCATCACTTTGGTCCCCATCACTTTGGACCGCATCCCTTTGGGCCCCATCACTTTGGACCGCATCGCTTTGGACCACACGATTTTCGAGGCTATAACTTTGAAGGTGGATGCCCTTGGACTAAGTGGGCAGAGGAGCAGTTTTTTCGGAACGGCGGCCTGCCGTGGGCCCTGGAAACGAGCACGGCCTGGCCGAGAAACCGATCGAGATCTAGGTCGCGTTCGCTTTCGCGAGGCAGAGATTGTGGACATCACGGCACCGGAGATAAACGAGCTGGATGCGGACACGGACACGGACATGGCCACAAGGGTCGTCACCATGAGCGTCAACTAATTCGCTCTAGTTCCAGCTCCAGCTCGAGTTCCAGTTCCAGTTCCAGCTCTAAGTCGGACAACGAGGAACAGGCTGGACGGCATCATGGTCCTCATCATGGTCCGCATGGTGGCCATCATCATTGGGCTCATCACGGTCCGCATCATGGTCGTCATCATGGTCGTCAGCATGGTCGTCATCATTGGCCTCATCATGGTCCTCATCATGGTCCGCATCATGAGCCTCATCATGGTCCGCATCACGGTCCTCATCATGGTCCGCATCACGGTCCGCATCACGGTCCTCATCATTGGCCTCATCATCGTGGGTCGTCTGCTGGTCCATCCGATTTCCAGGAACACTGCAGCCGTTCTCGCTCGCGTTCCCATTGCAAAGCTGACAAATCTGTGGAGCAACCAGTGAGTTCATCTGGTGGACACCACTCGAAATCTGAACACCCAAAGCATGGCAAACACGGCGGGGACAAGGGACAACCACGAGATGGCCACAAGAAGCATTCGCACAAATCCAAAGAAGATTCCCGTCATGGAGCAGCTGGATTCTATCGGGTTTTCGAACCCTCTAACCGGCCTTAAAAGTTTGCAACTTGGAGGCGCCACCGACCAAATTTTTTTAACATTTTTTTTTTATCAAAATATTATCTTTCATAAAAAAGGCAAAACATAATCCAAATATAAAAAGCCCTTCAAAATATATATTTGTCTATCCTAAATACCCAATTTATATATCATATATACCTATATCTATATCTATATCTATATCTATATCTATATATATCTATATATATATTCAAATAAAAGTTGCATAAAAAGTGTGATTCTCTTTTTAATTCGGGAATTGTTTTGGCTAATCTGAATTTTTAATAAATATATTACAAATAAATTAACAACAATTTGTAATTATTTTTTGCATTAGTTTTTGAGCTTTTTTGATTGTTAATGGGCAACAATTTGGGTCTCGATAACACGTTGAGTTATCGGATTTTAATAACTACTTCAAGAGTTAAGTCAAGATTGGAACTTTCAGTAAACTTCCCGATATATGGATATAAAACCAGTTTGAGAAGTTTTCTTTAATTTAAATATAATAAATACATATGCAATATGTATGCTTAACAGATATACGTATCGATTCTTATCGATAGCAGCTCGAATCTTGGGCTGCTTCGGGCAGGTAAAGAGCTAATCTTATATTCGAAATATTCGGCCATGGCTAGATCAATAAATATACAATATATATATAATTAATTCCTAATAATTAATGCAAATAATCGATAAATGATTAAATCGATAGGCAGCCTTGTTAATTTTACAATCGACGTAAAGGATATTATTTGTTTTTCCCAAAATGGCGCATTTTGTTTGGAAACTGAGCTAAATTTTGGGCAACTGTAGCACAGAAACTAGTGAACCGATTTAACAAATATTTGTATCTATATATTTACAACAAAAAATGTTTTATTTATTCTGTTTGTTTTTGATAAATAACTGAAATTGGATAACAAGCGTTTTTGTGTGTGAAATGAATTGAATATTTTGTGTTATTTTTTATTGTTATTTATCTATGTTCATTTTTTGATAATAAAATTATCGCCTACATGGGGAATTACATAGACCCACACACACACACACACACACACATACACACACACACACCACACACACACCTCAAACAATTATATTGTTATTATAAATATTCTATATTGAATTGCATTCGAGTTGTGTGAATTCAATTAAATTGTGGCGCAATTACTCAGTCGAAACAATGCCAGATAACGGTTCCACTGGGGTAACTTTTTGTTGATAAGTGGCATGCATCATTTATGGTCAAATATGCAACTTATGGCAAGCAGTTGCCTTTGTTGGGGCAAGTTGATGAGATCGACAACGATTGCACTGCTCCTGGTGGTGGTGGGCTTGTGGGTCAGTTCCAGCACGGTGCTTGGCAAGCGTTATATGCGCTGTGAGCTGGCCCGCAAGCTGCTCGAAAAGCACAGCTTTGAGCGCAGCCTGCTCTCCAATTGTGAGTAAACAAAGAGAGAGAGAGAGAGAGAGAGAACGTTGTGGGATGGTAGCTTTCATACACACCATTTTCTTCACTTCACAGGGATATGCCTGCTGGAGCATGAGAGCGACTTGGATACCTCGAAGATGACAACGAATCCGAACGGATCCCGCAACTATGGATTATTTCAGATCAACAGTCGCTTCTGCCAGGAGAGCAGACGTGGCGGCGTCTGCAACATCAAATGTGCAGGTGCTGCCATCAACTTTGCAACTTAACTCCACATTCCTACTCAAGTTTCTGTCCAATTCTCGTCCAATTCCAGAACTGCTCGATGTGAATCTGCACGAGGCGGCTGCCTGTGCGAAACATATTCAAGCCACCGAAGGCTTTCGCCACTGGAATGGTTGGCAACGCTCCTGTCGCAACCCTCAAAACCTGCCCAATCTTAAGGTCATATGCGGCATATAGCGGCTCTGCCCAACATATCCCATTTTTATATTTTGTATATATGTAAATAGATAGCTGTAAAAGTTTATAAATAAACACTTGGGACACTCTAAAATGTAAATGATTAATCTAAGTACATAATAAATATAAATATTTCTAGACTAGAAATAACTGGTTCTTATAATCTGTGGGATCAGTATCAAATGAAATTTCAGAAAGCTCTGATCTGCCGCCAGAGCTTTTTTTGGCGCAACACATGCAAATCTTTGAAAGCACAACTCGCTTCGCATCGCTATCGCTTTAACAGCCATGCTTTTTCGCTCTCTCCATATATGTAAGTATATATATATAGATAGAGAGGCTCTCTGACGCCGTCAGCTGGCTTTGTGGGGCTTTTCGGTCTCAGTGCGCTGCAGATGGATTTCATTCAGTCAGGCCAGCTGAGGCGAGGCAAATGTTTTGTTTGTGGTGCGCTCAAGCAGCGCAGCGTTCAGTTCAATTCTGATTGTATATTTTCATCGATGTGATCAAATTGAAGTCGAATTGAAAATGGAGAAAAAATTAGTGCGCTGTGCTTAATTTGTATAGTTAACATATATATATATATATGTATAAATTATATATATGCATAAAATATATTATCTGTTCACATTATTCGAATAGAGCCAAGGTCAACTGTGTTTTTGTGCCCTGCCCCTCTGCTTACCCTGTGATATCTCGATCCCTTGTGACTCCCAGAACCGGTTACTAAAATCAGCTAAATGCTAAATATATATATGTATAACCAGACTGAGCAACCGTGTGTCGAAGTCGATGTTTCCAAAAATTGAGTGTACTCTTAATAAGTTATTCAAGTCCCCCCATAAACATGACATTATGAACAAGAAGTTATTCTATATAGTAAATGTGATTCCTTTGAAGTTATAAGAAATAACTTACAGCTGAAAACAAATGGTTCACATTTGTTAGTGCCTAGTAAATATCAAATATAATAAATAATATTTGTACACGAACTGTTCAAAAAGACTCAAATGCCTAAAAGGTCAATGAAAAAATATTATAATTTTTTTCTATGGTTTTTTACAAGTTTAATGATTTGATTACGTTTGAAAAACGTATGTGAATCTTTCGATAATTGAATAAGTATGGAAAGAACTAAGGCAATCACAGGTGGAATGTGAGCTGGAGTTACTAATGGATTGGCAGGAATAGACTTATCAAGATCTGCTAATAAATTTGATCTAATTGAAACTAGAGAAAGATGCAAGATGCAATCCTACAATAATTGAATTTAGTGTGGATTTAATTTATATATATATATAAACACAGATCGACTAGTACATGAACAGCCCATTAAATTGGGGTGTGGAGTATTATGTTGATCGGCGGATTATGCCAGATCAGCTAGTGCATGAATAGACCAACATGTTGGACTGTGGAGCATTAGATTGATCTGAATGATATGCTACTCTGCTTAGAGGTGTCCCTTCAAGCGTTGTCCTTGGCTTGATTTACTGATTTACATATGTAAGCGGGGGTATATCGGGTATATACATACAGTTGTGAAATCAACTCGATTCTAGAAACTTACCAAACAATTTCATCACAAAGAAAAACTCATTTTCAATCGGTGAATCACGCTTTGTGGCTTCATTTCAGCGAATTGCGAAATAAACAAATAACAATCTACTTATGTACTTAGTGTGTACATTATGTACACATGTATATATATATATACATATATATTAGCTATTTTTATCTGCTGCGGCTCTCTCGATTTGGCTGCGACGCATTTACTTGCTGCTCTGCTCAGTCAGTCAGGCGTGCAGCTCGCTCTGTTTATCTATCGCTCTCTCTCTCTCTCTCCCTCTTTCTCTCTCTCTCTCTCGCTTGCTATCGCATTCTTCGCTGCCGGCGTTAAACGATTACAAACGTTGCGCGGCGAGTATAAAAGTTGCCGGCCGGTTAGCGTCCATCATCAGTTAGAAGCTTGAAGCTTGAGCTTTCAGAGTTGGCCAAAAGGGAAAAAGAGAAAGCAAACAAAATACAAACAAATTTGATTCGCATATTTTAATTTGTTATTGTTATCGTTGTTGTTGTTGTTGGAGCAAAGAAGGCATTAATTATTGGTAGCAGCATGGCCGAGGCAGCGAAGAGAGGCGAGTCCTTGTTGGAGGAGCCGATTGAGATCCTCATCTGTGACGAGGAGTTCGAGGAGCCGTTGGAGCAGGCGCAATCCTCGCAAGCGCCGTTGACCAGCAGTGGCAAGCTCATCAAGAAGGCGATGAAGAAGGCGCAGAAGGCGCAACGCATGCTGCAGCTGGCCATGGAGCAGCTGAGCGTTGAGCAGGCCAAATGCAAGAGATTGGAGGCCAAGGAGACCAAGGAGTACAAGAAGCTCAAGCGGCAGCAAAAGAAGCAGAGCAAGAAGGCCAAAAAGTTGGCCAAGAAGCTGGCCAAGCAGCAATCGCAATCGCAACCGGAGCAGGAAGCGGAACCGGATTCGAACGAGAAGATGCGCTCACGTTCAAGCAGCGTCAGCTCCACTTCGAGTTCGTCGAGCTCCTCCTCGTCCAGTTCCTCCTCCTCCTCGTCGAGCGCGTCGAGCAGCGACAACGCTGGCTTTGGCCACTGCCATGGCTGGGGTCGCAAATGGAAGGGACGACATGGTCATCCCCATTGCCGCAGGTCCCGTTCTGTCGATGCCCACTGGCACCGTCGCAGACATCATGGACATGGTCATGGACATGGTCATGGTCATGGACGCAGGCACGGCCTTGGTCCCGATTACTTTGGACCCCATCACTTTGGTCCCCATCACTTTGGTCCCCATCACTTTGGACCGCATCCCTTTGGGCCCCATCACTTTGGACCGCATCGCTTTGGACCGCACGATTTTCGAGGCTATAACTTTGAAGGTGGATGCCCTTGGACTAAGTGGGCAGAGGAGCAGTTTTTTCGGAACGGCGGCCTGCCGTGGGCCCTGGAAACGAGCACGGCCTGGCCGAGAAACCGATCGAGATCTAGGTCGCGTTCGCTTTCGCGAGGCAGAGATTGTGGACATCACGGAACCGGAGAAAAACGAGCTGGATGCGTATACGGACACGGACACGGACATGGCCACAAGGGTCGTCACCATGAGCGTCAACTAATTCGCTCTAGTTCCAGCTCCAGCTCGAGTTCCAGTTCCAGTTCCAGCTCTAAGTCGGACAACGAGGAACAGGCTGGACGGCATCATGGTCCTCATCATGGTCCGCATGGTGGCCATCATCATTGGCCTCATCACGGTCCGCATCATGGTCGTCATCATGGTCGTCAGCATGGTCGTCACCATTGGCCTCATCATGGTCCTCATCATGGTCCGCATCATGATCCTCATCATGGTCCGCATCACGGTCCTCATCATGGTCCGCATCACGGTCCGCATCACGGTCCTCATCATTGGCCTCATCATCGTGGGTCGTCTGCTGGTCCATCCGATTTCCAGGAACACTGCAGCCGTTCTCGCTCGCGTTCCCATTGCAAAGCTGACAAATCTGTGGAGCAACCAGTGAGTTCATCTGGTGGACACCACTCGAAATCTGAACACCCAAAGCATGGCAAACACGGCGGGGACAAGGGACAACCACGAGATGGCCACAAGAAGCATTCGCACAAATCCAAAGAAGATTCCCGTCATGGAGCAGCTGGATTCTATCGGGTTTTCGAACCCTCTAACCGGCCTTAAAAGTTTGCAACTTGGAGGCGCCACCGACCAACAATTTAAAAGCTGCCCAAATTTTTTTTTTTCAAAATTTTTTTTTTATCAAAATATTATCTTTCATGAAAAAGGCAAAACATAATCCAAATATAAAAAGCCCTTCAAAATATATATTTGTCTATCCTAAATACGCACTCTATATATCATATATACCTATATCTATATCTATATCTATATCTATATCTATATATATCTATATATATATTCAAATAAAAGTTGCATAAAAAGTGTGATTCTCTTTTTAATTCGGGAATTGTTTTGGCTAATCTGAATTTTTAATAAATATATTACAAATAAATTAACAACAATTTGTAATTATTTTTTGCATTAGTTTTTGAGCTTATTTGATTTTTAATGGGAAATAATTTGGGTCTCGATAACACGTTGAGTTATCGGATTTTAATAACTACTTCAAGAGTTAAGTCAAGATTGGAACTTTCAGTAAACTTCCCGATATATGGATATAAAACCAGTTTGAGAAGTTTTCTTTAATTTAAATATAATAAATACATATGCAATATGTATGCTTAACAGATATACGTATCGATTCTTATCGATTCTTATCGATAGCAGCTCGAATCTTGAGCTGCTTCGGGCAGGTAAAGAGCTAATCTTATATTCGAAATGTGTCTTTAGGCCATGGCTAGATCAATGAATATACAATATATATATAATTAATTCCTAATAATTAATGCAAATAATCGATAAATGATTAAATCGATAGGCAGCCTTGTTAATTTTACAATCGACCTGAAGGATATTATTTGTTTTTCCCAAAATGGCGCATTTGGTTTGGAAACTGAGCTAAATTTTGGGCAACTGTAGCACAGAAACTAGTGAACCGATTTAACAAATACATTAATCTATATATTTAGAACAAAAAATGTTTTATTTATTCTGTTTGTTTTTGATAAATAGCTGAAATTAGATAACAAGCGTTTTTGTGTGCGAAATGAATTGAATATTTTGTGTTATTTTGTATTATTATTTATCTATGTTTATTTTTTGATAATAAAATTATCGCCTACATGGGGAATTACATAGAACCACACACACACACACACACACACACACACACACACACACACCTCAAACAAATATATTGTTATTATAAATATTCTATATTTAATTGCATTCGAGTTGTGTGAATTCAATTAAATTGTGGCGCAATTACTCAGTCAGAAACAATGCCAGATAACGGTTCCACTGGGGTAACTTTTTGTTGATAAGGCAGCTGATAAGTGGCATGCATCACTTATGGTCGAATGTGCGACTTATGGCAAGCAGTTGCCTTTGTTGGGGCAAGTTGGACCAAGCAGCGAGCAAAAGGAACTGAGAACACTCGCAGCTTGGGCACAGCACTCAAGCTCAGCTGTTCCCCTCTGAGGAGAGGAAGTGTTCCCAAATGCTGTGTGGACGACACAATTAATCACCTGTAAACATATACAAGTTTCATCAAAAAGAAAGAGTATATTAAAAAAAAAAACAAATTAGAAATTGGTATTTATTTCAAAAAAGTTAAATTCGCTTCATAAATTGAAATTATTTATCAGCCGGAAAGCATTTTGCGGCAATTAGAAGAGGCGCAACAAACTCGAGTAGAGCAACGCAAGCATTCTCCAGTTAAGAGAGCGCTTAAGGGAGAGAATACTGGGTACAGTGTTGGCATGGGAACAGTTTTACCCCTAAGCAAACTGAATGGGAACAGCTGATGCGTTCGTCTTCCTTGCTTTTAAGTTGAGCGGGCAACTGAGTGTGGTGTGTGTGTGTGTGTATGTGGTGTGTGTGGTTTGCTTGTGTGTTTGTGTGTGTGTGAGTAATGAGATTAGCCCAAGAATTAAACTGGGAAGCTATTCGCTGGCTGCGACAGGTCAGCGGTTTATAGCCAGAGCAAGCTTTGCTTAATTTCTATTCTATTCTTGCTGTCAGTCAACAGGTGTCTACACACCTGCACACACACACACACCTGCACACACACACACCTGGACACACATAGATATAAATATATATATGCTTAGTAAATTCGAAATTGAAACTTTATTTAACTTTCGTTGAGTTTGTGACAAAAGCAGGTAATTTTGTTGGGCTTTTGTGTTTGTGGCATGCGGCTCAGTTGCGCTTTTAGTGCTTTGTATTTGGGCAACTCCATTGTCAGGGGCAGACATCAGCTGTGTGCCCCACTCTGGCAATCTCTGATTTATTTCAAGCGCAATCATTTCACTTTACTTAAAACAAAAAAGGTAAAATGAACAATGGCAAAAAAATCATTAAAAAAAAATAACAAAAAATAACAAAAAATCACAAAACAAGGCGAGAGCAGCAAGTGGCAGGACTTAAAATGTGCAGGAAGTAGATTTTTGAGCGGAAATAATTTTGCCACATGTTGGCAAATAAACAGACAGCCAAGTGCGTGGCAAGCGGCAGGCCGCTGCTGCCAACGACGTGCCTCAAGCAGACAAGCAGTCAGTCGGCCAAGTTGCAGGCAGCTGTTGTGGGGACGCCGACTGGCGGCTTCGTGGATGATTTGGTGTTTCAGACAACGGGCGGTGGCTCAAATCCATCCGACTTTATCGTCAACAGCTTAAAACTCAATATAAGTGCACAATTCCGTTCGCGCCCCATTTGTGTTTGCCACACACACACACGCACACACACATGTGTGTACATTTCTTTTATATATGTATATATATATATTTATTTTTTTTTTCTGTTTTAATCATTTTTGTTTCAGCCAAAAAGTGAGTTTGCCACACACCGCTTTCGGTGCGGGCATGTAATTTTGTGGTAGGCGGCGCTAATGCAAAAGCTGAGTCTGTCTGCCCCCCAAAGGCAAAGTGCCTATCTCTGTTGCTCGACCGAGCAAAAACAGAACCCAAGCCGCATTATTGATGAGGTTGAGCTGGTGATAGTAGATCCAAACATATCCGAATGTTTTACATACCCATCCCCATCCTGCCACTTGCCACCAAATACTTACTCATTACAGCAAATTAAATTTAAATGTGCTGGAAACATTTTTGCTGCCGCCAAAAAGTATGCAACAATATTTGGCTGCTGTTGAAAACAATTTTGGAAACAAATTTTATAACTCTTCAGTTTTTGTGATTATAGCCATGAAATACGGAATGGAAACAGCCACAGACAGCATGCCTCGAGGCGTGGCAACTTGAACCAACTTGCCACACAAATATTACACAATAGTTATGGTTATACGTGTGCTAAATGCCAAGGCAAGCCCAGTTACAAACAATGTCTGAATAAGCCCGGCCAACAGGCCAACTGGCCACTGAGCGCAGTTCCTGTGGCACATTTAGTATGCAACACTTGTGCGGCAACATTAACAGTGTCAGCCAGCAAAAGCAAACACAAACACCAACCAATACACCAAACCTTGCAACAACAACAATGCTGCAGCTGCAGAATGCAAAATTTTAATGCCCCACTGCTGGAGTGGAGCAGGTGCCAGTGCCTGGGATTAGGCGATGGCCAAGTGGGTAGTTGCGGGCGTGGGCGTGGTCATTGGTGCTGGTTGTTGCTTTAACTACAATGGGCATTGGCCACAATGGCCATGACAATTGACTGCAACTGTGTTTCCCCTGTGGCATGTTATTGAACGCCATCATAAACTGAAAACAATCGTATTCTTGCCGCATTGTCCTGAATTGACATCGTCTCCTAAAAGCTGTTTATTCACATCCGAAATGAAGACAACTAAAGGGATGCCATTACTATGTACCTCAATTTACTTTCCAGCCCTTATGACTTATAAGCACTCTGCAATCTGAACCAGCAGTCATTTTGTTCACTTTGGAAACTTTGAAGCGATCGAAATTAAATTGTTCGCAAATAATTGAGATTCAAAATAATAAACAAAAATAATATGTAATTAACTGTGCATAATTATAAGGAACGGTGACAATAGCAGCATTATCCTAACAGTCATTTCGGCAGGATGTCGTCAGCATATATCGTCAGCCCAGGCTTAGTTAGGTTCCAGAAGTGGCTTACTGCATCCATATATCCCAAGACATAGCTGGTCTCTGTCTCAGTCGCCTTTCACGTATTTGGGGTATGCCTGGCTTACTGTCGGATGTCGCGAGCTGCTTACACAACTCGAGTTAAGAACTGACTTGGTTATGGCCAAGTTAAGGACGATCCTTGCGCCTGTCAGAGTTGGCCAGCCGAGTAGTGTAAGTCCCTCATCATATTTGTTGCCTCAGACGAGAAGCTATGTTTCTGTGTGTGTCGCTGTGTGTGTGTGTGTCTGAGTGTGTGTGTCTGTGTGTGTGTGTCTGTGTGTGTGTTATGTTGTAGGCAAATATTTAGTTAAATATTTGTATTTGTGTGCGTGTTGCTTGCTGAGCAGCACAATGATATGAAAATGATTTCTAATGTAATTTCAACTTAATAAATTTTCAAATATAACGGCATGCCAAGCACAACACACACACACAGACACAGACACAGACACACACACACACACGCAGACACACACCCACATGCCAAAGTGTTTAAGCACTGCCTAAATAAAGGCAGTCGAAATGCCAGCAGGGCTTGTCTCATTACGGAAGCCGGCGACTGGCAACTGACAATGAGCCAAAGCTTGGCACGGTTGTTGGGTGAAAGGGAGGATGGGAGGGTGGTAAGGGGGGATGCACAGGACAATGTGAACGCCGTTAAGGATATGACGGCGACAGGAACTGAAGATTCTTGCAAAGTAAATTTGCATAAACGTATGAAAAATTTTAATATTTACGACAAATTTGCTGCCTGCCCCGGCAACTTTTAATGGGTGTACGTGTGTGTGTGTGTGTGTGTGTGTGTGTGTGTGTGTGTGCGGGGTAACTGGAGAAAAGCATGGCTAAAAGTGAAACCAGTAGCCAAGAAAAAAAAAGATGGCGTGCCCTGCAGCTATGCCTAGAACATGAAATGAAGCTGAAACCAAAGCTGAGAACAGAGCCGGGAATGGGAATGGAAATGGAACTGGGACTGGGAGTGGGACTCCAACTGGGAGTGGGAGTGGGACCGGGAGTCGAAGACGGAGTGAAGAGTGTAGAAATTGTATCAGCACACCGAATGGCCGATGAGCATTGAACAATTTGCCAAGGCGGCTCTTCGAAGCAATTGCTCAATTTTTGTGCAATTTTTTGCAATTTTTGTGCAATTTTTGTGCAATTTTTTTGCAATTTTTTTGCAATTTTTGTGTGCATTTCAAATTGGTTTCTCAGCCAACTCACCCATTTTTTTGGTTGAGTGCCAATTATTGGCAGAAACAGTTTCGAGCAGCACAGCTCAAATAAATATCTAAGCCAATTGTCTCGTTGGCATTGGCTTTTTCTTGTGTACAATGCTTTTTCAACAAATGCCTTTTATTTAAACATTGAACAGTTATTCGAGCTTAATTTATCGATCTGTGACTTCTATTGTTATCGCAAATCGATTTGTATCAGCTTTTCCGATTTTAATCGATTGAAATTAACTTGATCTGTGTGTTAAATCTGAAGTCTTCAACTTTTTTAGTCTCTGAAATGGACTTGTTCACGCAGACATGGCCATATCGACTCGGCTGGTGCTGCTGATCAAGAATATATATACTTGGAAAACTGGGAACGGAGGTGCCTGACTTTTATTGCAAAAACAAAACCCCTTTTTACTCATTTGCAGGGTATACAAAAAGTGTTTCTTTACGAGGTATCTTCTAGTTGGGCGTTCCACATTAACATTTAAATGGACAATCCGTCACAACTAATGGATATTGCCCACTTGGCTGGAGTATTTAAGACACATAAACACAAATCGGGGGCATTAACTTTGTTTATTATCGCAGCATTCGATGCTCTTCCAGTTGGGCTCGAACTGTTTCGGGCTGTTTTGGACTGTTTTGGTCATTTGGCGTGGGCCATTGGCAATTAGCGCTATCATTTAAATGTTTTTTAAAATGCCAAACACATTTCCCAGTCTTCATATTTCCTTTTTTTTGCTGCCCTGTTTTTATTTCAAATGCGGCATATTAGATTCAAGTTCAAAGTCAAATTCAAATCAACGCAAATTTAAATTTGCATCAAATGATGAGTGAGGAAAAAGTGCTAAGTGAATTTCCACAAATTGTTTTAGTCAACTATTTTGGACAGGGTATTTTGGCGGCGGTGCACTTAACTTCTGCTTAAATGGTGTACATTTAATTTGAGATGCGCCAATAATAAAATTTGTGGCAACTTTGGCTGTAATTGCTTTAATGTGTGTTTTCAGTGCTTTTTATTGCTCTCGGATTGCTGTGCGCCCATTAATTTCCGTTTGCCCACGTGGGTAAGCCTCCTAATTGCCCAAATGATATGTTGCAGCAACTGTTCGCATCGTAAAGTCTACTCACGCCCCAACACTTATTCCATCAGTACAATAATCCATTAACTCCACAATATGCCACAACATCTATTGCCTGTCAATGCATTTTCGTGGAGGCAAAAGCAAAATCAATCAACATACGATTTGAGTTGCATGTGGCACACAGACACACAGGCACGCCGACTGCTTAACTGCTTAAGGCTTATTAGCAGCATTTAAGTGGACGAGTGCTCAGCTGCTGGGCTTACATGCCCCATGCAACATGCTTAATGTGTGCGGCTTCATTGGCAGACAGCTATTTGCTGATTCCCCGAATTGTAATTAAAGCTGTATATTATGCTGTCAGCTTACACACACACACACACACACACACTCACACATACACGCACATAAGTACACTGTTGCACATTTACCTGACCCATTCACAGAAGCCAATTAGCACGTCAGAAACTTAATTTCAATTTTAACAAGTAGCCATGCTCAAGTCGAGTGAGCTCGACTACAAGATACCCTGCACAGCTGTTAAATATATTATAAATATATTATATATATATATGTGTGTATGTATATGATGCTCATTTTAATCAAAAATATTCTGATAATAATGAGATGATGTGAAAATTCGCTTTTGACTGCAACTTGAGTGTTGCTTGGCCGATCTTAATTTAGAAATTAGGATGCTAGGATGTGCATTGAGGATTTCTCCTCGTGTCCACAAAACCTGCATACAGTGGGTCACACTTCAACTCGACCACTGTCAAAGAAAAAAGGTAATTGCCTGCCATAAGCTAATCATTTATTATTTTTCAGAAATTCCAAAGACCGATGGTAGGTATATATATTACCCACCAAAATTAATATATGACCCCAATACACTGGGGTGAATTTGGACTCATCTGCAAATATGACTGTGTTCCAGAACTCCAAATCTTTGTCCAAGTGGTTTTTGGCGAACGTCATCCAAGTCCCTTTATTTTTCACGCTTATAAAGGGCATCTTCTGTGGTACTCGGGCATTAAAGTCATGTTTGCGCAGAAACCTGCGCACAGTTTCCACACAGCACTTTTTCCCAATTTCATCCTGCACCTGTTGAGTCAGTTTTGGAGCCTATCGGCTTGGGAGATCCCCTTATTTTCCTGGTGATCCTTCGCTCCTCCTCTTCGGTGAAAATCTTGTTTGGTGCCATTCTGCCCTTGTCCTCAATCCGATTTCCGTCGACGAAGCGCCGAATGATGTTATACACAGTTGAGTTGCTCGGACTGACCATTTCAGCTATTTGGCGATGTGTGTATCCGTTTGGTAAGTGTTCCAGGATGAGTTTCCGTTGTGCAATGGTAGTCTGTTTGTCCATAGTCCTTGTTGGCTTATTGCACCCGAGATGCAGGATAAAACTAAACTGACTATGAAGGATTGGTCTATTTATACCGAAAATACTCAACTTTAGGTAAAATAATCCGGGTTTTATGGCACCCAGGTGTCCACAATGTACCTGTTCCAAATGAAAACTATACCTAAAAGTATGCTACATTTTTATAATCCTACCTAGCAGGAGGGGAAACCCTAGTTTATTGGGGGTTGAAAATGCTCCAATTATATTTTTGAGAAGTAAATGCACTAATTGAATATTAGAGAATTGAAAATTCAACAACGGTTTCGATTAGTAAACAATAAAATTATTTATTCAAAAGCACGTCTTATTCGTTTGAGGTACAACATAAATCTAATCTTATGCTAGTGGTTTATTTATAAAGAAAGCTCGCTTCTTCTGCGGTGTTGTAGCTGAGTCGCTGTAGCCTTGTCGCTGCGTCTTGAGTCGCTGTAGCTTTGTGGCTGCGTCTTCAGTTCTTGGATTTTGTTTGCTTTTACGAGTATAAAATGCGTTGACGGAATGTAATGTGTTTATGCTGAGACGGCGTTTTAATTCTTGTGCGCTGCTGTTGCGGTTGCAGTGAGTGTGGACATGAGAGATCTGCGTGATCTGAATATGTCACTATATATATATTTGATATACTTTTGCTCGATTGTGGGCGTGCCGAGAGCTGTAAGTTAATTAAATATTTATAGTATTGACATAATAAAAGTACAAAAAATAAAAACCGCGTAAGCATTGCGCTTCAACTCTTTTGGGCCAACTCGCAATTTGTTGCCATTATTTAAGTTCATATGTAAATGAATAAAACTAGAATAAAAATGACAAATTTTTGTTGGATCAAAATGCTGAGTGGCACAAGAAAAATGTGCCCCCCCAATTCAAGCGGGCAGTCGAACTTTTCCATCTAGATTTTTCTATTATTTTGGGGTTCTTAAATTTGTTTGCTTCCAAAATGCTAAATCAAAGTAGGCATTGGGGTTGAGTAGACTGCTAGCCTCAGCTCTGCCTATATTTTTTCATTCTAGTTCGTGCGCTCGCTCTGGCAACAGCTCCAGTTTTCCAAATTATTTGGAAAAACAATTTTTTTTTGTCGGATTTTTTTTTCGGGTTTTTTAAATTGAGCATTTTTTTTTTTTGTTGGAAAACAAACCGTTTGCGTTTATAAAATTGAAAATGTCGTAATTCGCGTTTGTTTGCTTCCAAAATGCTAAATCAAAGTAGGCATTGGGATTGAGTAGACGGCTAGCCTCAGCTCTGCCTATATTTTTTCATTCTAGTTCGTGCGCTCGCTCTGGCAACAGCTCCAGTTTTCCAAATTATTTGGAAAAACAATTTTTTTGTCGGATTTTTTTTTCGGGATTTTTAAATTGTGAATTTTTTTTTTTTTTTTTGTTGGAAACAAAACGTTTGCGTTTATAAAATTGAAAATGTGGTAATTCGCGAAAAATGTAAAAGTTTTCGTTTTGATGGCGATTTCTTAAGTAACTCTTCGACAAATTATAATAATAAGTGGCTGGATACGTATTTGATTTGATGACTTTGAATCTTTGATGCGATGATACTACAAATACCGATTTCTAACTGGGTGAGTAAATCAAGATGTATTGACATAATAATGCACAAACGGTTATCCGTTTTGGATGCATTAAAAGACAAAAAGCGCGTAAAGGAGAACCGCGTACATTGTTGATTAACAGTTAACATCGCGTATATATATATATATATATATATATATATCGAGAGCAGTCCGGCGCTGTGTCGGCCACCTGGGGCAGGTAGAGGTTGGTCGAGCTGTGGCTCTGCAGCGGCGTCGGCTCGCAGTCCTGACTCAGTGAGGCAGGCAGCGGCTCAAGATCCGTATCGGAACACTAACGTCCCGGCGAACACTAACCATTGCCCTCGGCCATATAGGTCTTTACCTGTATTCCACGCTTCTCCCTACTTATACCAAGCATTATGAAGTTCTTTAGCAAAGTTGCCGCAGTGCAGCCACAGATGATCATCACCGGTTATCCGCGTATGGTAACCTGCCTCTTCGATCTGCTGTTGTCCGAAGATGTGGATTGCTTACCCACAGCCAAGGATGCACTGGCCAATCTGGCAAGCAGTGCGCATGGGAAGACGCAGCTACAGCTCCATCATATGCCAACTATCAACAAAATTATGTCAAAATATTCTGACTTCATTAAGAAACTATCGGCGCCCTTAAAGATTCGACTGCTCAACTCGCTGGATATGATCTATGCCCAGGAGTCGCAAGCCAGCGTTGAGATCAGGTGCGCAACTCAATATGATGACACTCTTTCATTTGTTATTAATGCCTTTCTTGCAGCTCCATTTTTGAAGATGTGGTTCGAGAGCTTCGCTTGTGGCCAGCAAGTGAATCATATTATGGAGATGCTAAAAACACCCTTCCCGGATCTACAACTAGCCGCTTTGAGTCTACTTAAAACGCTGTGCGGATACGTGTGGGGCATTCAGGCTGTGCAGCACACCGCTGGCTCCATTGAGTTTCTGCTGTCCCGTCACGCTGATCTGCCCAATGATGTGAAGTACCTGAAGTGGGAGATTATGCAGCTGTTGTCCGTAAGCAGCGCATTCACTGCCGTTGAAACTGTTTGCTTTACAGTAGATAATGAAGAAGATGTCCAGTTCTGACTCGATATTTTAAATATGGCCTCGAGCCAGGACCGTTGACAAATAATCCGTACCTAAACTGTATGTCGACAAGTCCGACGAAAAGCGTTCGGGATCAATGTGGTGCAGATGTCGAGGTTGGCTTCGACAAAATGGTGTGCCTTGAGCGCAGATAAAAAGCAACCATATCGCGAACAGCTGCGTTACATCCCAGAATCTGAACGACGTTATCAGATCAAACACTTTAATAATAAAGTGCTTGATCTGAACGACGTTATCAGATCAAACACTTTAATAATAAAGTTCTTGATCTGAACGACGTTATCAGATCAAACACTTAAATAATAAAGTTCTTGATCTGATTTCGTCGATCAGCATCTTGGATATAACGCGGCTGTTCGCGATATGGTTGTTTCTTACGTTCGCTTAAAGCACACCATTTTGTAGAAGCCACTTTCGACATCTGCATCACATTGAACCCGAACGTTTTTCGTCGCACTTGTCGACATATAGTTTAAGTACGGAGTGTTTGTCAAAAGTCCTGGCTCGTGCCCATATTTAGAATTTCGCACTATTAATTTATGGGTATCGAGCCAGAGTTGGACATCTTCATTATTTGTCTTACCGGCGAAGCACGGAAAATATAAACGAAAATGTTAACACAAACAATTTTACATCAAATCTGTAGACGAAACTTCACATGAAATCGGAAAAATACATATACATACTGATAATAAATAGATTACTAGCTCTGAAAGTATTTTGTTTGCTACAAATACTAAGGGTTATCATTCTTACTATTTAGAGGTTTATTTCTTAGCAATAAAAATATTTGTGAAAAACATGAAAAGGTCTTTCTACTTTTAAGATATTCTATTCGAATATTTGTTTTATTATATATTCTCGTGCTCAGGGCTATTAGTTTTCGAAGTGTACCTGAATTCCTCTTCATGCTTCGTATGCATACTTACACATTTCATTTTCGCAGCAAAAAAGGAAGAAAAAAAAACACTACGCATTCATAACCGCAATCAAATGTCAGCTTTATATGCTACTCCTTATTCTGCTATATATATATATATACAGTGTCTCGAAGCTTATTCGGATCAGTGTCAAAGAAAAAAAGTAATTGCCTGCCATAAACTAATCATTCATTATTTTTCAGAAATTCCAAAGACCGATGGTAGGTATAAATATTAACCACCAAAATTGATATATGACCCCAATAAACTGGGGTTTTCCCACCTGCTAGGTAGAATTATAAAAATGTAGCATACTTCCAGGTATAGTTTTCATGTGTATCAGTCTAAACAAAATAATATATTTGGCGTGTAATAACTTAAATAAGGATGTTAATACTTAGTATTATATCCTTTAGCCTTAACTACTTCCCTTAACCTATTATTCATGGAAGATACCAACTTCCTGGTAGCTTCTGAGCTGATTTTGCTCCACTCTTCCAGCAGAGCATTTTTGAGGTCTTCTTTGCTGGATATGCTGTGCTTCCGGATGTTATTTTCCAGCACAGCCCTCAAATTCTCAATGACATTTAAATCTGGAGACTGGGCAGGTGGAATTATCATGTGGGGGCAGTTCCTCATGAGCCAGGACTGTACTATCTTGGCCTTATGCTTGGGATCGTTGTCCTGGTAGAACCGGAAAGTATCTCGGATTCCTACCTTCTCGGCACTTTTTAGTAAATTTTCCATTAGTATGTTGAGGTACACATTCTTGTCCATTGTTGTCTCAATGAACACCAAATTCCCGACGCCGGCTGCCGAGATACATGCCCAGACCATGACACTTCCTCCGCCGTGCTTGACTGTTGCCCTTAAGTGTTTGGGATTCAGCTCAGTATTGGGCTGTCGCCACACATAATTCCGTCCGTCTGAGTCAAAAATGGTGAATTCGGACTCATTTGCAAATATGACTGTGTTCCAGAACTCCAAATCTTTGTCCAAGTGGTTTTTGGCGAACGTCATCCAAGTCCCTTTATTTTTCACGCTTATAAAGGGCATCTTCTGTGGTACTCGGGCATTAAAGTCATGTTTGCGCAGAAACCTGCGCACAGTTTCCACACAGCACTTTTTCCCAATTTCATCCTGCACCTGTTGAGTCAGTTTTGGAGCCTATCGGCTTGGGAGATCCCCTTATTTTCCTGGTGATCCTTCGCTCCTCCTCTTCGGTGAAAATCTTGTTTGGTGCCATTCTGCCCTTGTCCTCAATCCGATTTCCGTCGACGAAGCGCCGAATGATGTTATACACAGTTGAGTTGCTCGGACTGACCACTTCAGCTATTTGGCGATGTGTGTATCCGTTTTGTAAGTGTTCCAGGATGAGTTTCCGTTGTGCAATGGTAGTCTGTTTGTCCATAGTCCTTGTTGGCTTATTGCACCCGAGATGCAGGATAAAACTAAACTGACTACGAAGGATTGGTCTATTTATACCGAAAATACTCAACTTTAGGTAAAAAATCCGGGATTTATGGCACCCAGGTGTCCACAATGTACCTGTTCCAAATGAAAACTATACCTAAAAGTATGCTACATTTTTATAATCCTACCTAGCAGGAGGGGAAACCCTAGTTTATTGGGGGTTGAAAATGCTCCAATTATATTTTTGAGAAGTAAATGCACTAATTGAATATTAGAGAATTGAAAATTCAACAACGGTTTCGATTAGTAAACAATAAAATTATTTATTCAAAAGCACGTCTTATTCGTTTGAGGTACAACATAAATCTAATCTTATGCTAGTGGTTTATTTATAAAGAAAGCTCGCTTCTTCTGCGGTGTTGTAGCTGAGTCGCTGTAGCCTTGTCGCTGCGTCTTGAGTCGCTGTAGCTTTGTGGCTGCGTCTTCAGTTCTTGGATTTTGTTTGCTTTTACGAGTATAAAATGCGTTGACGGAATGTAATGTGTTTATGCTGAGACGGCGTTTTAATTCTTGTGCGCTGCTGTTGCGGTTGCAGTGAGTGTGGACATGAGAGATCTGCGTGATCTGAATATGTCACTATATATATATTTGATATACTTTTGCTCGATTGTGGGCGTGCCGAGAGCTGTAAGTTAATTAAATATTTATAGTATTGACATAATAAAAGTACAAAAAATAAAAACCGCGTAAGCATTGCGCTTCAACTCTTTTGGGCCAACTCGCAATTTGTTGCCATTATTTAAGTTCATATGTAAATGAATAAAACTAGAATAAAAATGACAAATTTTTGTTGGATCAAAATGCTGAGTGGCACAAGAAAAATGTGCCCCCCCAATTCAAGCGGGCAGTCGAACTTTTCCATCTAGATTTTTCTATTATTTTGGGGTTCTTAAATTTGTTTGCTTCCAAAATGCTAAATCAAAGTAGGCATTGGGGTTGAGTAGACTGCTAGCCTCAGCTCTGCCTATATTTTTTCATTCTAGTTCGTGCGCTCGCTCTGGCAACAGCTCCAGTTTTCCAAATTATTTGGAAAAACAATTTTTTTTTGTCGGATTTTTTTTTCGGGTTTTTAAATTGTACATTTTTTTTTTTTTGTTGGAAAACAAAACGTTTGCGTTTATAAAATTGAAAATGTCGTAATTCGCGTTGGTTTGCTTCCAAAATGCTAAATCAAAGTAGGCATTGGAATTGAGTAGACGGCTAGCCTCAGCTCTGCCTATATTTTTTCATTCTAGTTCGTGCGCTCGCTCTGGCAACAGCTCCAGTTTTCCAAATTATTTGGAAAAACAATTTTTTTTTCGGGATTTTTAAATTGTGAATTTTTTTTGTTTTTTTTTTGGAAACAAAACGTTTGCGTTTATAAAATTGAAAATGTGGTAATTCGCGAAAAATGTAAAAGTTTTCGTTTTGATGGCGATTTCTTAAGTAACTCTTCGACAAATTATAATAATAAGTGGCTGGATACGTATTTGATTTGATGACTTTGAATCTTTGATGCGATGATACTACAAATACCGATTTCTAACTGGGTGAGTAAATCAAGATGTATTGACATAATAATGCACAAACGGTTATCCGTTTTGGATGCATTAAAAGACAAAAAGCGCGTAAAGGAGAGCCGCGTACATTGTTGATTAACAGTTAACATCGCGTATAATATATATATATATATATATATATATCGAGAGCAGTCGGGCGCTGTGTCGGCCACCTGGGGCAGGTAGAGGTTGGTCGAGCTGTGGCTCTGCAGCGGCGTCGGCTCGCAGTCCTGACTCAGTGAGGCAGGCAGCGGCTCAAGATCCGTATCGGAACACTAACGTCCCGGCGAACACTAACCATTGCCCTCGGCCACATAGGTCTTTACCTGTATTCCACGCTTCTCCCTACTTATACCAAGCATTATGAAGTTCTTTAGCAAAGTTGCCGCAGTGCAGCCACAGATGATCATCACCGGTTATCCGCGTATGGTAACCTGCCTCTTCGATCTGCTGTTGTCCGAAGATGTGGATTGCTTACCCACAGCCAAGGATGCACTGGCCAATCTGGCAAGCAGTGCGCATGGGAAGACGCAGCTACAGCTCCATCATATGCCAACTGTCAACAAAATTATGTCAAAATATTCTGACTTCATTAAGAAACTATCGGCGCCCTTAAAGATTCGACTGCTCAACTCGCTGGATATGATCTATGCCCAGGAGTCGCAAGCCAGCGTTGAGATCAGGTGCGCAACTCAATAAGATTACACTCTTTCATTTGTTATTAATGCCTTTCTTGCAGCTCCACTTTTGAAGATGTGGTTCGAGAGCTTCGCTTGTGGCCAGCAAGTGAATCATATTATGGAGATGCTAAAAACACCCTTCCCGGATCTACAACTAGCCGCTTCGAGTCTACTTAAAACGCTGTGCGGATACGTGTGGGGCATTCAGGCTGTGCAGCACACCGCTGGCTCCATTGAGTTTCTGCTGTCCCGTCACGCTGATCTGCCCAATGATGTGAAGTACCTGAAGTGGGAGATTATGCAGCTGTTGTCCGTAAGCAGCGCATTCACTGCCGTTGAAACTGTTTGTTTTACAGTAGATAATGAAGAAGATGTCCAGTTCTGACTCGATATTTTAAATATGGCCTCGAGCCAGGACCGTTGACAAATAATCCGTACCTAAACTGTATGTCGACAAGTCCGACGAAAAGCGTTCGGGATCAATGTGGTGCAGATGTCGAGGTTGGCTTCGACAAAATGGTGTGCCTTGAGCGCAGATAAAAAGCAACCATATCGCGAACAGCTGCGTTACATCCCAGAATCTGAACGACGTTATCAGATCAAACACTTTAATAATAAAGTGCTTGATCTGAACGACGTTATCAGATCAAACACTTTAATAATAAAGTTCTTGATCTGAACGACGTTATCAGATCAAACACTTAAATAATAAAGTTCTTGATCTGATTTCGTCGATCAGCATCTTGGATATAACGCGGCTGTTCGCGATATGGTTGTTTCTTACGTTCGCTTAAAGCACACCATTTTGTAGAAGCCACTTTCGACATCTGCATCACATTGAACCCGAACGTTTTTCGTCGCACTTGTCGACATATAGTTTAAGTACGGAGTGTTTGTCAAAAGTCCTGGCTCGTGCCCATATTTAGAATTTCGCACTATTAATTTATGGGTATCGAGCCAGAGTTGGACATCTTCATTATTTGTCTTACCGGCGAAGCACGGATAATATAAACGAAAATGTTAACACAAACAATTTTACATCAAATCTGTAGACGAAACTTCACATGAAATCGGAAAAATACATATACATACTGATAATAAATAGATTACTAGCTCTGAAAGTATTTTGTTTGCTACAAATACTAAGGGTTATCATTCTTACTATTTAGAGGTTTATTTCTTAGCAATAAAAATATTTGTGAAAAACATGAAAAGGTCTTTCTACTTTTAAGATATTCTATTCGAATATTTGTTTTATTATATATTCTCGTGCTCAGGGCTATTAGTTTTCGAAGTGTACCTGAATTCCTCTTCATGCTTCGTATGCATACTTACACATTTCATTTTCGCAGCAAAAAAGGAAGAAAAAAAAAACACTTTACGCATTCATAACCGCAATCAAATGTCAGCTTTATATGCTACTCCTTATTCTGCTATATATATATATATATATGTACATCGCTACTATAAATACCTAACTTGGTAAGGTGACTTCTCAGTCTACAGTGTCCTGTCAATAGACCGTTGAGTATTCTGAGCCTGGTCTTCCCCATGGATATTACTTGCTTAAATCGCTTTTGATTATAGCCACCTAAAAGACTTCTGGCTTGTCGGAGTCCTGGTGCCTCTGCCCAGCTCCGTTTTCGCCTCTGTTCAGGTCCAAAGTAGTTTGAGATCTGTTTTGAAACAAGAACAAGATGCTGCAAATGTCTGAAGTTGATTCCATTTAGACCATTGAATCGAAATCGAAACTCGAGTCAAAATCCAATCGAAATATATTGACTCATCTCAGACACTTTAGCCTGGCTTTCACCAATAATCAAGACACAAAATAATAATAATAAAAATAAAATGCATATTTTTTATTCGCTTGTTGTTCGCCCATTAAAAAATACTGATTAGAATCATGGGAATACTTTCTGCGCAGTTGGTTAATAATATTAATTGAATTTTATTGTCAATATTAGAATTTTGCTCAAATTTAGTTGTGATTCGCTCTATCAAAAAAGAGACGGAAAATAAATCACTATCGCCAGTGAATGAGTCTGGGTTATCAGGCGTGGCATCTTCGCCAGACGCCAGACACTAATTCCACTCTCATTATCAGCCGGTTGCATCGTTGTTGTCAACAGTTCCTAGTTCTCACGCGAATTCGATGTGGAGTGCATGTGCAAAATGTGCAAGCTGCAATTGCTACTGCTGCCGCTGTTGGTGCCACACGGCGCGGCCAGACAGCGCCCAGACTACTTGGAGCTGCATAGGAATGATAGTGCAGATCCGTGCTTTGATTTCTATGAGCACGCCTGCGGTGGATGGGAGGAGGCGCATGCTGCAGACGATTACAGCAGCCAGCTGGGGCAACTGGATCACATCTATCACGAACGATTGGCGGCGCTGCTGGAGCAAATGGAGGCCAGTCCAGCCAGACAAGACCAGCCCCGCTTTGTGGAGCTGCTGCGGTCCAGCTATGCCGCCTGTCGCGGTCAGCAGGCTGGCTACGATGCGGCACAGTTTGTGCGCTGGCTGGGCGACCTGGTCAATGAGCACAACGGTAACTGGCGTGAAGTGTTGCGTCTGCTGAAAGACTACGGACTTGCTGCACTGCAGCTATTTGAAACGGAAAGGAGAAGCGATGCGCAACTGTGGCTGCAACAGCTGCAACTACCTTGGCCCCATGCTCGAGCAGTGGCAACGCCAACTCTGCTGACGCGCTCGCGTTTCAGGCAACTCTATCGCCAGCTGCAGCCGCTGGGCGTGGCAGAGGGCAAGCTGTGGCAGCAGACTCAGCAGCTGGAGCGGCAGCTCATACAACTCTATCTGCAGCTGCAGCCCAATGTGGATGACGCGACAGCGGAGTTGGATCTAACGCGTTGGGTGCTGCCGCTGCCACCAAGCAGCGAGGCAGTGGCATATGTGGGGATAGCCTATTTACGTGGTGTCTCCCGGCTGCTTGCCACACAGCCGCCGTCTCTGGTGGCAGGATACTTGCAGCTGCGTCTGCTGCACCAGTTGCAGTTGCAGCCAGTGCCGCCATCGGCATTTGGGAGGCAACAATGTGCGGCACAGTCGCGTCAACTGTTGACGCACGCCGTCGTCTGGCTGATGCAAGAGCGGCACTTGCCGCAGCTGCAGCAGCTGCGCCAATCCATGCAACAGCTTTTTGAGCAGCTGCGTCGGCGATTTCAGCTGAAACTTCTGGCGAATCGCAATCAGTTTGAGGCAGCCACGCAGCGCTTCCTGCTGCACAAGCTACGACGCATGCAACTGCGTATGGGCGTGCTGCCGCCCACAGCCACAGCAGACGAGCAGCGCTTGCAGCTGGAGACGCACTACGCCTCGCTGCAGATCAATGCCAGCGATTATTATGGCAACTTGCGAGCTCTGATGCAACCAATTGACAAAAGACACACAGTTGAGAAAGCTGATTTGTATCTGCTGCAGCCGGATGGCTTTGGCAGCTATGCGTCGCCCTTTTTCTTGCCCGGACGCAATGCGGTATTGTTGCCACATTCGCTGTTTGGTGGCCAAATGTATTGGCCCGATCAGGCGGCGATTTATACATACAGTGGCTTGGGTTTTCTGATCGCACACGAACTGTCGCACGGCTTTGCGCCCAGCGATGTGCATTACGATGGCCGTGGCAAGGAGGCCACAGCGCAGCAGCAACAACGCCTGCTAGCAAATCCACATTTTCGCCAAAAGATGCGCTGCTTGCGACGCCGTCATGGCCAAATGGCCGACGAGAAGTTTGCCGACATCAATGGAATCGCGCTGGCCCATGGCAGCTATTTTGCAGCTCACCCAGCAGACAAGCAGCAGGAGCAGCTCTTCTTTCTCAACTTTGCACAGTTCTTCTGCCAGGACGAGCAGCCGCAGCAGCTGGAGCAGCAGCTGGAGGATGGCAATCAGCATGGCAATAGTCGGCAGCGCGTCAACGATGCCGTCGCCAGCACTGAATCCTTTGCGCTGGCCTTCGGCTGTGATCGACAGAAGCCCAACAAAAGAAAACACAGCTGCAGTCAATTGTACTAACTGAATGAGTGATTAGCCAATAAGTTTAACTGATAATTTATTATTAATTAAATTGCACAATGTACAATGAGTTCATGCCGATTATTTACTGATAGATTGTTGAGTTGATTAAGGGCCTAAATTGAACAAGAGCATTGCAGATTAATTACATTCCATGCCGAGGACATCAAGTGGCGTCCTCGAGGAGTCTGCGTATTCATATCCTCTTATGCAGATGGGCTTACATCTCGAATGACATTTTAATTAACCGAAAGCGTTTTAATGAGTGTCTGTTTAACGACAGGACACAGGACACAGGACACATGACACAGGCCACAGGACACAGACACAGACGCTGCGCAGTGTGCAGGTTTGAACATGTCATTTAAGTATATAATTTCATTTAAATCTTGACTAAGTCGACCTTGCACAGCATCCAAGCAAAGGGCATTCAATTGTTTTGAGGCAGTCGCACAACAATTTTCATTTTGCCACTGGCAAGGACAACTCAGTCGCTCGCCAAGCGGCTTAAAACGTTAACGTATTCTTTTCACTGGTTGCCGCTGTTGGTCGCTTTTTATACCCTTAAGCCATTAAAAATGCGTAAAAAGAGTAAAAAAGTATGTAGGCAGAAGGAAGCAGCTGCGATTGAGGTGAGCACTTCAATTTTGGCATAAATTCAAGCTTATTTAAGTTTATCGATAACTCTCCTGGCCCTACTGATAGTAAAATATATCTTGACATATTGCTGATCAACTGTAAACATGTTAAAAAATAATAATAATAGTTGGTGCAGCTCACTCGACTACAGCATTCTTTTCTTGTTGTTGTTATTGTTGCTTGTGTGTTTGTTACTTCTAGCAACAACAACAACAAGAGCAGACACTGACAACAAAATTGGCAAGAGACTGAGCCATAGACTATATGCATCTGACGAAAACTCATCGCGCCAAACGACTTGGCAAGCGTTTGTAGTTCTCAAAACAAATTAAAATTTATTTAAACTACAAAAATTACACTTAATTTGTTTTGGCACCGTTCCCATAACATTAATTGCATTGTTTAAAAACCGTACTCAGCAAAATAATTGACCTGAGATTTGGAAATCGCCCTAAAAACCAGACCAGTGTGTTTTCTCAAAATAAATTCTAAATATACATAAAAAAATTCTTCTGCCGTATGAATCTATATATAATGAATCTATATATATTATAGATAATAATGTTTTTGTAAATGAAAAATGTTTAAATACCAATAAAAAAGAAAACGCTGTGCAAAACCTTTAAACGGCTATCTGAATAATAAGAAATGCTGGTCTTTGAGCCAAAAATAAAGCGATTTAGCGAGCTTCAAAGCGATTTGTAATTAGAGTGTGGTACCCCAACTGCGATGTGCTGGCAAGTCAGCCAGCAAGTCAGGTTATTTTTGTTAACTGCAGCGGACATATGCGAACAAGCGCCATAAAAAGAAGCCGCGTGCTAATTGGCAACATAAAGGAGCCTTGCCCCTGGCCGGGGCAGAACACGGCACTTACTTTGTCTGCTCAACTTGCAAATCGAAAAGCAGGCAATTACATTACGTATACGTTACGTTGCCGCTTAACACATCAGCATGCAGACGAAGCTGTGTGTGTGTGTGTGTGTGTGTGTGTGGCTGGTTGCTACTGTGTCTGTTTAATCAGACATTTATGCGTCGCTAATATTGATATAATCTTGAGCTTAATGCTTTTAATTTAGCTCGTTAACAAGTAAACGCGATATTTTTGCTTATACTCAGAAGTACTGTGTTGCTATGTGGCAGCCTAAGCACCACCAGCACCACCATTTTCCCCATCCCTCCACTCATACTTTCGGGCTTTAAGCAATGTACTGCAATATTGCAACACACATCGAAATCAACTGGGTTTGCATGTGAACTTTGGCATTCCTTTGAGTTGCATGTGAATTTATAATTTTAAGTGGCTGGATTAATTAGTTTATGGCACTCATTATAAAAAGTTTTAAACTTGGATTTAAATTGCACTAAAGTTGAGCACAACTTTTGCTGCGTCCTCATCAAATCAGTTGCTGTTCATGCAACATCTGCAACCGAAATTCGCATTAGTTTTTACACACACTTTCCAGATATAACAATGTAGATTTGGCAGCTTCCTAAAAAAAAATCCATAATAATAAAAATAAAATTCGCTTGGGAAAAATCGGAGTCCCATTGAGGATATGGTGCAGTGAAATTTTACAACTGCAGCTAAGGACGTGAAACGTTGGATTTTATACGCGTCTATGAAAAGAGTGATCAAATTTGGGGTACTGCGCATACTGAGAGGCAGCCAAATGGGTAACATCGCTAAATGCAATCGAAAAGACAAAACATTTTCTACAATTCCAAAAAATAGTACTAAAAACGCTGAAAACAATATTTTCATAAAAATACCGATCAAAATATTTTTTTACTATTTTTTTGAATTTTTTTTACTATTTTTTTTTGAATTTTTTTTTACTATTTTTTTTACTATTTTTTTTATTTATTTTTCTTACTATTTTTTTGCTATTATTTTATTTTTTATTTTTATTTTCTGGTACCGAAGGTATTGTGGTATTGTGCAATGCTCGGCGGGCTGTCTGCAACTTTTTTCGATTTCCCTAAAGCTATAGTCTTGGAACATGCACTGGTCTGTGCCTGCGTAGGACAAAGTGAAAATTGAAAAATCTCTGTAGCAAAAAGACAAAAAAATCAAACTACAAATATATATTAAAAATATTATACTGCCATACCTCGCTATACGCCGCCCTTTATACGGCATTTCGCTGTACCGACCATCTTCAATTAAGTCACATTTTCGATTTACAACCTAAAATGTTTCCCTATAGCACAAAACGATCCTGACGCCGAACGTGGCGCTAAAGTTTCTCGAGGAATTAACTCAGCCATAAGCTGTTGTAAATCACTGAAGAACGAAGACAAACAACGTTGGACAATTTCTTTAAGCCAGGCCCATCCTTATCAGCGAAAAATGATGATGATTGTAATCTGCAGGATACCAATTCTGCGTCATCTTCAGATTAAAGCCATTTGGAAAAAATGATGTATGTATAAATGAAGTTTATAGATTATAGATTAGATATAGATTATTGTTGGTTTTTCGAGTCTGTTGTTATTTTATTTTATTTTGATTTTATTTTGATTTTATTTTATGTACGCATTTTTGATTTAAATGAAATAAAAAGATAAAATGCATTTTGAATGATAAACCTTGATGCATATTTAACACATTTGGAACCCATCCCATTGAATTTGTATGAATTTGTATCAGAATGAATTCTGTTATCTTATGGTGCTCATCACTGACAATAGAGTATGTCGCAGTCTGTTAAGCCCGACGGCTCTTTTTTTATTGTAGATTTTACATATCGTAGCGCTAGTCTACATCAGCTTAGTGGAACGAAATGTGATGTAATTACTGGATGCCTGCAAGTTGCTCAGCGTCAATTCCAATTGTTCCTGTTTGCTGTCGATGGCCAACAATTGAGACAAGCACAAATATGTCAAATACCCTGGCAAGTATTTGGTCAGGTCTACATTAAGGTCCCCTTCCCCCTTGGGCATTGGCACGCAGACAGCATAAGCAAATGCAGCCAAATACGCAAACACACACAGAAGTATGAAATACACACGTGCTGACAATAGTACAGGCAGGATAAGTAATAGGAAATTGATGGGCAAGTTCGCTTTTTGGCTTCAAACTGGAATGCCTCTTGTGGCAGACTTGGTATCTGCTGCAGCAGTGGGGCGTATTCATAGCCGCGAAGCCATGTTTGGTGATTTGCTTCATATTAGGGATATACTTGCACGTACCGAGCTCAACAAATATGTATCTTCTAATTACTGTGCTGCTGCTGCTGCTGTTGCTGCTGTTGCTGCTGCTGCTGTGGTAATCATGATTTAAGCGCTAAGCTCCTTTCAGCTTACATTCGCACACTCGCCCCAGAAATGGCAGAATCCCCTTTCGATTTGTGGTGTGCTGCTTCAACTTCAATTTCCCAACACACACACTGCGTGCATGTGCTACGTGATGTTGAAGTTGAAGTAAATCACATAAGAGTTTTTATCAGCACTGCCGAATAGTGGTTGTCTTTAAGGTCCTGGCCAGCAGCAGCGACAGCGACCGGGGTCAGCTGTAACAGAAGCATGCCCACAGCTGCATATTAAATATGCAAAAGAGGAATTTTCAAGTGTTGGACACAAAAAAAGGGCAAAAAGGCGTTTAAAGTAAATACTTTAAATTCAATTTGTAGCCAACGTACAAACACACTAATTCACACTCGCACACAAACACACACACTCGCACACACACACACATAGACTGGCACACATTCAGTGTGTTTGGGGTTAACTGCCTGGGAGGGTAAGTTGCCACGCCGACAACACAGTTGAAGGCAAACGAAATGCCAATAACAAAATACACGCTTTTCGACAGCTCCTTGCAGCTCCTTGCGCCCCCCCCGCTGGGCCCACTAGCCAGTAATATTGGGTAAAAAACGATGGGCAGGATATGGTGGTGGTGGTGGTGGCACAACTGAAAGGAATGGCAACAAAGCTATTTGCATGCAGCACGGCAAAATCTTTGAAGACAGACCATAGACAATAGGCACGGCCGCACAGTCAAAGGGAATCGCCAAAGCCAGGAACTCGACTAGCTCGACTAATTTGTACCCTGTAATAAACAGCATACGAAAATCGAATAATATGCTATCAATTTTGAGCCAAATACAAGCTCAACTAATTTGTACATTCAAATAAACAAAATACGAATATCTAATTGGAATGTCTATAAAAATCTGCAAAATGGTAGCGCGACTAATTTATACCCTATAATAAACAGAATACGAAAATCGAATAAGACTTAAATAAAAAATAAGAGTTCGAAATCAGTCAACTGCCAAAGTTGATGCGTTTTGTCAAAATATCTAAATCGAGTATTTAATCGGACTATTGCAGTGTGTAGTTAATATTGGCTATCAAAATGTGACCAGGATAGGGTATGCTATATTCGGCGAACTGATGTTGATGTTTTTATTTTATTTTTTAGACGCCGCTAGCAGCTGCGTTGAGACAACAATGATCTTTACTGGAAATTGTTATTGCTGTTATTGTGGTTGTTATTTTTGTAGTCCTTGTGTGTGTGTGTGTGTGCTGACACTGCTGGTGGTGGTGTTGGTGGTGGTATTGGTGGTGGTGCTGACTTAATTGCCACGATTCTGATATACATAGCTAAATGTTTGTATGTGTTATTTGGAGCTTTTTATAACTAAGACACTCGAATGCCAGCAAGCAGCCATCTCTCAATATTGCTGCCTGCTTGCTGTGAAAATGGGTCATAATTTATGGTTTAGTTTAGTTTGGTTTAGTTTAGCTTAGTTTAGTTTAGTTTAGTTTAGTTTAATATTGACAGAACTTTCGCTCGAAGACTATGTCATAACTTCAAAAAAAAAAATGTAAGGGATTTTCAGCTTACATTTAAAGGAACACTTTCTGGCTAAATTAAATTTATAGAAACGATTCCTTGCTGGAGAAAAGCTACTTTTCTAAATCCCATGCAAAATTAACTTACTAACTTTTAAAGATTAAAATTAAACCTGAAAGACAACATCGAACTTGCATCCGCCACAGCCTTAAATCCTTCAAATTAATGACAAATATTAAATGCGGGAAATTTATTGCCTTGCGGCAATTAAAATTTATTGATTACAGCTGTAATATGAAATTGATGCGTGTTTGTCATGCTTTTAAGAAGATTTACCTTTCGCAGTTCGTGCGCTGATTCGAATCGATTCTTACAGATGGATCCACAAGCACAACTTGAACATACCCCTTTGCTGGCTTCTCTGGGGCAAAGACACGCGTTTCAGTCAAGGCTTTTATTAGTTCATGCTCTGTGTGCAAATATGTGGCTGAACGTGCGTCTATTTCGAGTTGATGGCATTTTGCTGTTGAGTCAGCCTCGAGTGAAATACAGCTGAGTTTCAACGTCGGAAGCGGAAGTGCGTGCAACTATTATTCAAAATGACAAACGCGTTGTACTTTTAACTGCATACATCATAATCATCTGTGCGCTGAGCTGAGCTAACCCTCATATATTCAATGCACTTGGCGTACGAGCAATATTCAAAGGACGCTTCAAGGAGACTTAATGCAAATTGCAACTGATGGTGTTCAGTATTTGTTGGCAGCCACATTCAAAGTGCTTGTCACAACTGTGTTTGGACATTCACAGCTTTTGACACTAAATCTGTTCAGGTGCTTCAAATGCAACCCAAAACTGTCTAACCACATCTTGACTGAGACTTGGAAAAACACAAAATGCACAATTGAACTACTCATCCAATTGGATTGTCGACCTTGCCTCAGAGCACAAAAAACCAATTAAAAAAACATAAAAATGCTATTGTGTTCAAATTGGAATTTTTGATTTGCTTTTCAAAGACTCTGAACGGGATTGGTCCTTGTGCTTGGCCAATAGACAACACGTTGCAATCATAATATTTGTGTGGCCTTTGAAAATAATGAAAATAATTCATTATACTCATTCAAATGCAAATTTTGCTTACTTAACTAAAAGTCTAAATAGGAAGAACCAAATATTATTACATAACTTAACTTGTATTATTCACAGAGCAACAATTACGTAACGATAGAAATAGGTCTTGTGCTCGATGAAAGAGCAATTAGTGCCATAGAAAATGATTCACTTTTATATGCGATTTGTATACATTGTGAAATATTGTAAAGTAAATAGAGAAGAGGAAAATATGCTATCCTAGCGTTGCTATAGAAAGTGAAACACATCACATCTTAGGCCTGTCGTATGGATTCGGTTTATTGGCAAAATTGTGAGGCAGAAAGCATAGTGAAACAATTGACTAGATACAGTTTGGGTTGTTATCGAGAATAGATTTCAATTGACAAACAGGAAATTAAATTTGGCCAAATTTTACAAAGCATTTCAACGTCGCAGAGAAAGGTGAACGCAAGGCTAATGAAAGTCGTTGAACTTGGACTGGCAGTCAACTGTGAAGTGAGTGAAGTGAAGTTCTAATTGTTCTCCATATGCGAGACACAGCTGAAATTGAAACCAAAACACACAGCTCGAGATTGAGGTTTGAGGAGCGATGACAACGGCGATGATGATGATGATTATGATGACAAAGAATCAATCCAATTGGTTCATATGTACCACTAATCAAATAATGGTTCAATCAATATCATATGCTGGGCGCCAAGGGCATGGCAGCAAACAGACAGAGCCAAAGTCATAAATAAATCTATGAAACTGATAAGGAAATTGCATTTGCTGTTGCGCAGCTGACAAAAAAAAGTAGAAGAAGCAACTTACACGCATAAAAGTTAATGACTTTTGACGTCTTTCGCTGCAAGTCAATGGCCAAAAGTCAAGACAAGAAATTAAATCGAAATCATAAAAAAAGAAGACAGAAGCACAAACAACGCACAGCGAAAATCATAAAAGAAATTTTTTATGCACTTCAGCTAAAAAAAGGTACAACGATTATGTTGTACTGCTTGCGAATGCATAATACAGAAATGGAATAAGTTCATAAAAGAGCAGACAACATTATCATGTAGAATGGAAACACTCGAAATGTTGTTTACAAATAAAACACTTCAATGCATACAATTCCTATCAGTTGCATGCAACTTTTGTATATCTTAAGATGGGTTTGCCGCCAGGATTGTTTGCCATATTAGCAAGAAAGGGCATTGAAGCATTGCTGCGGTAAGAATCATATTTGCTATTCACTGACTAACTGAGCAATTGAGGCAATGAGTGAATGCACACGTTGTAGGAGCTGTTGTGGTAAAGTGTCAAGAACCCACATGTAAAGCAAGGCTTCCCGTCGCCAATCAGCAACAGCTGAGAAGAACCGCAAAGCAAAAGACCAGATGCTGCTGCTGCTGCTGCTGCTGCTGCTGCTGCCACGGTTGCTGTGGGAGACAAAGCGTTTCTAAAAATAAGGAAAAACGTATCGCCAAGCCAAGCCAAGCTAAGTAGCAGCAAAAGCAGCAGCAGGCAGGCAGGCAGGTAATCAGTTGGTCGGCTGGGGCCATGTAAACAAGGAGAAGCGCGCAGGCGCGTGGATAAAACATGCTCGTGTTGGTGGGGTGTACGGATAGCCGGATAAAGCTGTGCCGGATAGTGTCGGCGCTGGGAACAGCAACGAACAACGAACAGCAGCTGCCAAAGTGACAACATCAGAAACAGCAGCAGCAGCAGCCGCAGCAGCAGAAGCAGCAGCCATAGCAGCTGCCACAGCCACAGCCAAAATCGTCGCACAGCGCGAAGCATTGAAAACATTTTCAAATATAACCAAAGAAATTTGTTTGTTTTGATTCAGTCGTTGCGGGTTTTTTAAGGCGAGCGGACAGCCTGAAGCGAGCCAAAGTTAACCGATTCGGCATTAACATTAAACAAATAAACCGAAATCAAAACTATAAAAAGCAAACCAAATAAATATTTAAATAATTTAAACAGTTGGCTAAAGTGCGAAGTCGAAATTTGTTGCAAGTTCCAAATTTTGTTGCTAAAAATAAATGTTCTTAACGAGTTTATTTATTTATTTTAGATAACAAATGCCACAAGGATATTTATTCAAATAGTTGAAAGAAAACAAACATTTTTTTTTCTGTTTTTCTTCAGTGCTTAAGTGCAGTGTTTTCAAAAATTGTTCGAAACAACAAATCACAGGTAAATGATTAATAAAATATATGAGATGATTGGGTGTTGCACGTTCGCAAATATTGCCCTGAGATTTACCACAATGCTGACCATTGTTTGCACAACAGCTGACACTCTAAACAATGCCAAGAATTTATTGCTCCCCAGGGCATAGACCACAGCGCAAATATTTCAATAGTCCGTTCTGCACCAACAAAATCAAACCACAACCCCGAAGCCAATCGCTCCCTTGCTTATCTCTCTGATCAGACTTTAACACAATGAAATTATATTAAATTAATGATGTTGCAAGTGTGAGCAGACAACTAGTTATTTCAATTATGGAAATGCTCTTCTTGCCTTTTTTTTTGTTGGCATTTGTTATTAATTCGCGCACAAAGATGAAATACTTCGTTGACTTGAGGTCCCTTGTAGAGTCCTTGTTCTTATTGCCTCATAGACTATTTAATTAGAAACAAATTAATAATTAAATGCGAAAAACCTTATGGCTCCAGAACGTACGAGTTTGCTTTGGAATATTCATAAGATTTTTGCAAGTTTTTTTTTTTTCTCGTTTAAAATTGAAAAATGTTTCCGCCCATTTCAATTGATCAAAACTGTATGCTGCAGCTGGTCTCAACTTGTTCGGACCCGTGCATGGTTGACAAGGATTCTTTTATTGGCCACTAAATTACGGAACTATCAAAAGTCGCATAGGAACAAGTGTGCAAAGTGTGCGAGGCAAGCAATAAAAATTCGGTTACATTTTGAATTGTCTGAAGAACATTGAAAAGTTATAAGACAAACTTCGTCCGACTTTCGATTTTGCCTTAGTTTTGCTGAGGGCTACTCTTCATTTTGAGCCCTTTGCGAATATGATTTTGAATAGAGTTTTATATGCAAAGTAAATCTAGTTTTCATTTTCAATTACAATATTTTAATGATCAAAATAATTTATTTAATTAATTGCAAGTAATTATAATGGATTTGCCAATCACTTAAGGAGCAAATCAGTGATCAGATTGACTGAAGCCCAAAAAATAGCTGATAGCAGATATAAATTATTCAGTTAAACATATTATATGTATTATCTAGAAGTGACTTATTCCGTAGAGCATTTCAGCTTCAATAACATAAAGTTGAATTTTTATTTATTTTCTTTTTTTATTTTTTATTTTGTTCACTGGTTTCTTGCGTCAAATTGACAACTGTAAAACTTTTAAAAGCACATGTATCATATGACAGGATGTTGGCCAGTAACCATTGACTTTAGAAGAGTTTTTTTATTTTTTTTTTATGAATTTTTTTTATTCTGTCGCTCAGTCAAATCGATTTTTGTGCCAAGTGGCATGTGAACTGAAAACTTTCTAAAACCGGTTGGAATGCATATAAATAAAATGCTGTTGGAGCAATTCAAGAACAGTTCTAAATCGGTTGCAAAGCTGCATTAAAAAAACAACAAAAAAAACATAATACTTATTTGTTGAAGTTGCAAATCTTATGGAATTGAATTCAAAGCCGAACTGAACTGAACCAAATTGGAGTCCATACGACTTGAGTGCCACACGTGCCGCACATATAAATCAATATGGTCATTAACATTAATGAACCAATTGGTCTTAAACTGCTTTGCCAGAAGCTTTGCCAGCAATTCTCAACCGGCCAAAAAGTTAATCACATTACAGTCACAGCCGCAAATAGCAATATGTATGTCATCATGTAATTACCCTGTAAAATTAGAGAGAGAGGGAGACAGACAGAGAAGGCAAAGGAAATAAAGATAGTGGCAAAGATCGAGATAAAATGTGTGTGTGAGTATGAGAGAGAGAGAGAGGTAGGTATCTACAGGAAGGGAGAGCAAAGTATGTTGAGCTGCTTATTCAGCCTGTATGTTTTATTTATATGTGTTTTTGTTCCAAAAGACAGTCTTTTGTAGTCGCATAATAAATTAACAATTAAGTACAGCAATCAAAGAACATAACAAAGTATTTTATTTATTTACGCTTGACCTGCGGCCACACTGCAGAGCACATGAATAAAGCAAACCAAAAACCAAAAGAAGCGTTTGGCCAACATTTTCACAAGTTTAACGCCAAAATTTAGCAAACAGTTGCAAAGCCAAAAAAAAAAAACGGAGCTAAATAGCCGCAATACCAAGCTGTGCCAAAACGAACCCGTAATCATAACCATAACCGTAGGTACAAAACCAACGGAACCCTTTTGAGAGTGCTCGGTGACCTTGTCTTCCTTAACCCCCCCCTTTCTACTAACCCCTTCGATCTTGGGCAGAGGGCAAGCTCCATGCGCGCAATTTTGATAGAAAAACATTAAATAACTCTGCATTGCCCCGTCGCCCCTCTCGCCAAGCACGTCATAACTTTATTGCTTGGCGGCTGCGTTCAGTTGGCTTATTTGCTTTTAGCCATTTGTATTCTTTTTGCACGCACCCACTCAGAGTCTACAAATGAGCCACAGCTGAGCCCCACTGAATGTGTGCTGCCCATTTCTACCCATGTCGAGGATGCCATAATAATGTCGGGAAGTGTGTAACGCATTAAAAAAGATGTCCCCATACATATAAGCCATATATATTCATGATCAGCATCAGGTGACGAGTCGTTATTTTTCTTAGTTTCTCAGATATCTTCCAGCTTGCACCAAAACTGTTTTCTTGCTTCGGTACAAGTGCCAATTACGATATCATTTATTGCTGCCATATAAACTAATTATGATTGAGGATGAGTTCTGGTTTTAGTAATGGGTATTGTTAAGGACTTTGGAAGGGCGAAATAAGCCAAACTAAAATATGATTGTGTGTGGTGAAAAATATTTGCCATTTAATGCAATAAATGTTGTGTAAAATTTATCATCAATATCATCAAGACAATTGTTCGCATTTATTAAATCTATAATGAGCTGCGAAATGTGACCATGAGGATGCTGCTCTGCAAGGGTATAAGATCTTCGGCTTTTGGCCATGCTGCGCTGCTTTGTGTCCCTTTTTTTTCTCCTGCTTTTTTTTTGTTTCCTTTTTTGGGTGTCGGCTCTTTGGTGGGTTGCGCTTAATGGCACCTGTGGCTGCAGGCTGCCGGCTGCTAATCATGATTTTAATGACCTTTCGGCAGCGGCTGGCGCAGTGAGGCAGCTAACCCGCTCTGGCCACAAGACTGATTTCGTGTTCACGAGTTTACGAAGTGGGTCGCTGAAAGGTTTATCAAACAGTGCTCTTTCTGACCACAGGTTGCAATTAATTTTTTAAATGCTTTACAACTTGGCAAACTTGTTGGTGTTCCAGCGGTTGCTTGTACAAAGAAATTATAATTTAACCAGTAGCTGGAAGCTGTTGGCAACGTGGCGCTGATTGAGTACTAAGCACACATTTAATTTGACTCGTTTCCTTTGTCTGCATTATAAAAATTAATTGCTTCGCAACTTTTAAACATTTTTATTTACAAAATATACCCAATAGTCAACTGAAATTATATCAAACTTTAAGGAATCCAGCAAACTACAGTTTCGTATTTAAATTGTGACAAAAATGTTGGGCATATGTATATATATGAATTTAAATATATAATAGAAGAGTATACATATACATATATGAAAGAAAAGTCTGAGTGAAGCCCAAATACATAAGTTGTAGAGATGCATATTTTGGCAGTTATTAGGCCTATTCTACTACTGATATAACAAGAAAATATAGTTTTTTAGGACTGCCGAGGATGACAAATCCTTCATCCTTAATCTTCAATCCTTTCCACAGCCACAACTTTGGCTGTTTAATCATGGCTTGAACTCTAGATTAATACTGCATTTTCCAACTTGGAAACGGGATTGTTAAAATAATTTGCATATATCAATGCTATCGATTTCCCGGCGCTCCAGTGAAAGTAGCACTCAAATTTTTACACTTTGTATATCGATGTATATATGTATGTATCCAAGCTTCAAGTCTTTGGAAAAGCATAAGAATGCACCGATGAATATACCATATACCATATATCCAATATTATTAATTGCCTAGCATATGGAGAGGTGGGCGATTTGCTAAATGGGCCAATGGCTATCATATGACAAAATTCATATTGAGATTGTTAAACATTCGATTCGTTCCTGGGAGAGTACCTTAGGTAATATAATAGCCCAAAATTCGACACCACAACAAACAGACAAAATATATTTAATTTCAATAATTCCATTTCGATGGCTGATGGACAACGATTGGGCAGTTTCGATTCGGTTTCACGTCCGGGCTTCCAGATGCCATAGATGACGTAGTAGCAGAAGCGAGCTCATGGGCTCTGTCAACATTGGCACAACACTTTGTTTGCTCGCTCTCAACAAAAAGGAAGAAAAAAGGAAAAACACACACACACACACATGCACACACATGCATACACACGCGAAAGCAGAAAGAAATATGTTAAATCGACAACATATTGAATTTAGCTTTAGTGTCGCCGTGGAGCAGGATGAACCGGTGGTTAGGTGAACCAGGTCTAGGGGAATATGTAAACACAGGGCGCAGGCTGCACAGGAAGTCGAATAAATTGCGCTACGGCAAGTTCGTTGACGTCTGCGCTAAAAATGAAAAGATAACAAATGAGAGTCGCACATCATACTAGAGCCATGTTGTAGCCTGTCCCCGACTCTCCCGGATGCCAACTTATGTAAATGTATTCAGTTGGTATGAGGCAATTACTGGGGCACCACAATAATCACAGGGCATCAAAGCGTCAGATGCAGCGCGCTAATGTGTCCAGGGAGCGTGAGCCAATAATGAAAAGAAAGCAGCTAGCAAAAAAAAAAAAAAAATAGAAAAATAGAAAAAAAGTGGAGCCTAGACAGTTTCATTCTCCTTTGATGCCCCAAGAAACGAGCCCCAACAGCATCCGTCAAGCAGCCAAACAACAATGTGCGGCAAACCAAACGGCAGCCGTTGAAACGTTGTGCAAACAATGAAAATGGATTCCAGCATTGCCAGTCATTCTTTAGCTGCCTCTCCGCCCACTGTGCACGCTCCTAATTTAGCTGCTGCTCCTAGCTGCCAGCTGCCAGCCGCCTGTGGTCTGTTCATGCAACAGGTTATCTGATGCCGCCAACACTTGCCCCCATTCATCAGATGCCTACGGCCCACAGTGACTGTGTTTAGTCGCGACACACACACACACACACGCACACACACACGCACACGCACAGAACAAAGAGAGGAAAAAAATGAGAAGAAAAAAGTTTGCATTTTGGTGGCAACTCCATGTTGGAAGTTGGGTAAAAACATACAAAAGTACTCACATTTCGGCAGAAATTGTTGCCTCAAAGCCTGGATAAATATTCGTGCAATCTGAGAAATCTGGCTAAAGTTTGATAAAGTTCAGCACATTTTCAACCTTGCACACAAATGCTTGGATCTGAACAAAGGCGTTGTGGCATTCTTTCGCATTTATGAATAAATGTGGTTGCTACGAAATCTGACATAATTTAGTTGTCTACATATACAATCGGTTGAGAGCTGGGCATTAAACATAATAATGCAGATTCTGCTTGATCAATGTTTATTTTTACGTCAACTCTTCAACTACTTTCATCTGCGTAACGACTTGAAGAATTCTTCTTCAATGATTTTCGTTTGCAGCTCATTTTGATAACCGCAAGCAACCAGCATAATCTGTGGCAACATCCAATTAATTTTAATTGCTTGACGACTTCTGGAACTTTCTTTACTTAGTGACTTCATTAAAATCGCAACATATAATTCACACTTGCCTGCCAAGGAGTCCAAGGTGTTTAACTGGAATTTCCGACGTGGCATGGCTCAATGTGTGTTTGAAATTTATAATGCAAATATTTGTGAGAGCCGATTTCATATTTATGGATCAATGATTATGCAAATGTGAAGAGAATTCCCGAAAGCTGATGCGATTCAATTCAATTCAATTAAATTTGCTTTACAATTAATTTGTTGGCATTTGCAATTTATGGCATTGACACTAGATATGGAGAGCTATTTAAACAGTGATTGGCAAACAAACATTGTGGAAATTGAAATAACAATTTATTTATGTATACATTTATTTCGATATTTATAGTTGAGTACTTAATAATTACGCTCGAAACTGTTGACTAATGTTTGCAATTAATCCACACATCCAAAAGTACACACACCTGCCCCGATATACGTTTGTGCAATTAGGACACCTGCCGCGTATGGGGCAAGGGGTGAGGGGGCAGCTCAGGCAGCACTCAGACAATTTTGCCCAACTAGCTCTGCAAACAAGAACGTTTATAATTCATAATTGTTGTGCACGCATAATTAACACATCATTAGACATGTGTGTGTGTGGGTGTGTGTGTGTAGGTGTGTGAGCGTGCGTGTGCGCTAATGCCTGTGCTTAGTTGAATAATTGTTGCCACTCAAATAGCTTTTGTGGTTGATTCACGCTGTCCGCTATATTTGTTCAAAGCTCCGCTTCTGCATTGAAAGTACAAGAGTAGTCACAACATTACTCATACGCAGCGTATGCAATTGTGATATTTGCATATCGGTTTGTTGCATAAATTGATGACAACATCAATTGCCATAATCAGTTATGACTCACAAATAGCACAACATGCTCAACGGCCAGATACCCTACATAGTTTGATTATGAAATTAATCTCTCTTCAATGCACATAAGATTAAAAACACATGAGGCAATTTAAAGGTGTGGCAAAACTCAAACATTGACTACGTTGCAAGGCCTTATCATGCAAAGTGGGTACACAAAATGGGGCACGCATATATTAATTGGTATCCCAACATAAAATGAGCAACCAATATGCGGTTGTAAGTGGTGTCCATAATTTTGTTTGTGTGCCCTTCCTGGAATACCATCAACTTTGCTTAATCATTTATACATGTAATCAAATTTACTGATTATGCAAGCACACATAGCTCACACACACACACGCATACACACACATATATATATGTATGCCTTATGGATGGGCACATACACCTGCGTCATAATACATGCACACACCTACATATCATATCTATCGTCTGTTTGTACTTACATTGATATGCACACTTTTGGCTGCCACTGTCTGTCATTTTGAATGGCACACGCCCATAAAACGCCCACACACACACACACTCATATACAGCTGGGCACGCACACAAATCAAATACATATAATAAAGTGCTTGCTATTTATTCTGCTCTTTCTTCTTATTGTTGTTATTATAATTTTTTTTGATATATTTATTTTTTTTTTTTGGTTACCTTTCTTGTACCCTGCCAAATTGAGTGACAAATGTGAAACGCTAATGTTCAAATATAAAAATAAATATTTTACAGAAAAGGCAAGCATATATTTTACTGCATTTGAATTATTAGAAAGCAACTCCATCATTGATATGATCTTATTACAGGGTATCGTTGAGAATTTCAATAATGTTTTATGCGTAGCCCCGAAAAGTGCGAAATCGACGAGTGTCAGTTGAGTGTTGTTGCTGTTGTCGCTGTTGTTGCTGTTGTTGCTGTTGTTGCTGTTGTCGCTGTTGTTGCTGCTGTTGTTGTCATTGGTGGGGATGCATGTGTTGATGATGTAGACCCTTTTATCGTCAACTTTATCGACAGCAGTTGCTTCGTCCTTTGAATTCAGGCAATCGGTTTTGTTTTTGCTTTCGCCTTGTCTTTGCATTTTTGCTTTTTTTTTATTTCACTTTGAGGATGCCATTTCATATTTGAACACTGTGTGGCACAAGGATAACGGCAGTGTCTTGGCAACCAGCAGAACCTTTCACAATCAAATGAATGAAAACAATACAGATGCCAGGACAACATATGCATGTGTCTGCCTCCTAATACCCAAAACTGGCCGAGCTTCTGGCAAATTAAATTGTTTATCCAACAGATAATTTAACACAAATACTAATTAAATTGATGATTGAAATTTATACGGATTGTCATTGTTTACGGCTTACGGTTTAGGGCCTATTGTTAATTGTTCATTGTTTATTGTGTTCATTCCATGACAAACGATTGAGTTGAGTTTTCCCTTTGTGGGGAATGACTTGATGGCTAGTCAACAGCTTTGATTTATTGACGATGTGTCCTGCTTATGGCCATGGTGATTTATGCACTGAGCCACTTCTTAAGCCATAAGTTCACCGCATACATATGCATTTGTATGTGTATGTATTTATGTATGTGTGTGAGCAAATTGGCTTATCACTTGACTGCACTTGAGTCCGAGGCGAGAATGCAGAATGTGATACTCATTTATTTCGAGCCCAGTGATTGTCAAGGGAAGTGCAGTCATTAAGAATAATATTAGTTGCGTAACATCGTTTCTGGTATCCACTAAATCTTCTGAATTTATGCATTTAACGATTTAAAGAGTCGACTCAACTATGCCCAACATTTCTTAGAGTCACAGTGCAATTCCATTGCGAGTGCCCGTTGTCAAAACGTGCATCACTTCTAATTTGCCATAAACATTTTATAATTAATAAATTATGGCAAATAAATGACATTAATTAAATTATAATTGTATTGTGTGAACAAGCGTAACCTTTCTTGAAATATCAGCTGTTTGTGGAATTGACATGGTCAGAACTCGCCAAAAATCATAAAATACTCTCAAATTTGCCAAATGTTTATTGTACAAAATGTTTTCCCTGATGTCAGATGTCGAAGCAACAACTTTACATTGTTTATTGATGGTGGGATTAGGCAATTACTCAGCCCTTAAGTACTGGCGACCCCTCAGTTCCCCTCTGCTAGTTACAATATATGATTGGTAATGGCTGACAAACAATCAGTAAGATGGAAGAGTGTGCCACTAACTGGCTGTCTAGAGGTCGGCACATCATTTGTCGTACGGCTGGGTGAATGTTTTAGTGGCTGCTCGGCTGACAGCTTAAATGAATAACAAAAGCCGTTAGCCAGAGTGTTCTGCACCCCCCACGCATAACGTATACGCCATGAGGCCAGTTTGTCGTTTTGCCGCACTGTTGCGTTGCTGCGTTGCTGTTTTGTTGCTTTTGTCGTTTTGACGCCTTCACGCCGTGATGTGTCGCGTAATGAATACTCATTAAAATATGAGACGAAGAAAAAAGAAAAAAGAAGGCGACTAGTGGCAAGCGGGTCGCAGGGTCGCGGACAGCATATCTAGAGCTGTTTATGCAAAACTCATCACATGTAAGTTTTTTATCTCTCGCTCACTGTGCTCTGACCTTGTGGCAGGCTGCTTGTCACAGCTGTCGTATACGTAATGTGCGAACTTTCATTGATTTTATGCGCTGTATACGCGCAGGTGTCTGTCATTTTTATGATTCTCGTCCAAACTATGTTGTTATGTGTTTATGTCCAAATTGTAGTTATCACAGCATTTAATGCGCAACATTCTGTGCGCCCCGTTTCACGCTGGCTGGGCATTTTAATTTGTTTTGCCGAACTTGAGCAAGTTTCGTGCAGGTTGGGGCAGGAGAGGGAATCTCTTTTTATCAAAGTTAGTAGTCGACCGCATAAAAGTGAGCTCCAACCAAAATGTAGTAAAGCACAACAACTTTGGTCTAAAAAGTTGGCCAGAAAACTTATCGACTACACGCAGTTTGATTAAGACTTGTTTCTACTAGCTGCTGCTGCTGCTGCTGCTGCTGATCCTGATGCTCATCATAATGGTAAAGAGGCTGGCCAAGTTAGGGCAAGTGTTGGCCGTATCCGTATGAATTTAAGTAAAATATTTGAATTTTAATGACAAATGTGATACAGCGCAAAGTTATTTGATTTTATGAATAATAAGAACGGGAGCAGCAAGCAGCAAGCAGCCAACCAAATGTTGCCAAGGCAGTTGATCCCCATTAAAATACTAAAAATAACAGCAAGAAAATTAAACAGAAATAAGTAAAAAAGACATTAAGATGGAAATTAGCAGCAGTGAGGCCTTTAAATAGCAGCTACCCAGAAGGAAAGTAATGAGTATAACGAATATTATAGCTAAACAAAGATCAAAAGTAAACACACACACACACACACACACACACACACACACACACACACACACACACAGGCACACAGGCACACACCTAGAGCCACTCGTACAGACTGAAATATATATTAATTTGTGTGTAGGTTGGCAAAGTTTTATGAGCCTGACTTCAATTATTTTGTGTAGTTGGCCGGACAAGGTCCAACAATAAAAGCGAAAGTAACTGCAACCAATTTCGAAATTTTTGTACTTATTTATTTATTTACTCATTTTGTCTTTACGGCCACTCCCCAAGCACACAAGGCCCCAGCTCTGACAATTAGCCACGCCAATTAGTTGCAACATTATTACATTCCACAATTATTTGGCTTACATAAAAAAATGTAAGAAGCACACACAGAAATACAGACACAGACACACATACACACACACACACACACACACACCTAACAGTGGTGGGGGCTCCTCTGGCTTCCTTTGCGGCTGCTTCTGCTTCTTCTGCTACTTCTGCTACTGATTTTTATTTTGCTTTTTCATGTCCAACCCGCTTTCCCCCATGGCATATGCAACACATTTTATGTGTCTGACTTATTAAAAGCAGATTCTACGCACAATTTGCATATGAGTAGCATTCTCCAAATGCGTGTATTATACGCCACAAGCACGCAGCCATTATGTATACAAGTGATATACCATTCACCCACACTCACATACACACACACACGCACACACACAGACATGATTGTCGCTTCTCTGCCTTGACAGCTCCAATTTAGCCCGACTGTCTGTTATCCTTGCTCGTCTCTCCATCTTTATAGCGATGATTTTTACAGATAAAACTAGAATAAAACCATTTATGGCTGGTTGCCTTTGTATGCGCAACATTCTCAATTACCTCAAAGTGCAGCCGCAAAGTAGGTAACAATTTGTGGCAAGGCAGTCGCCAATTACCAAAAACCCGCATTTGGACAAGTCTGCATTACAGACTCAAGTATATTTTGAATTTAAACATTACAATTATGGGATATTTGCCATCACTTAAATACGTCAATATAAATTGGCTTTTATGTGTACAAACTTTATTGGAGCTAACTTTTTGGCTTCTGTCAATTTATATACAATTTGAGTAGCTCAAAAATTAGTTGCATACTTGAGTGAAATATCCTTGAAAACATTTGAGCAGTCTGAAAACTATTTGCAAACTATTCACAATGTGCAGCAGATTGAATAATTGAATTAGAAACTAAAGTTAAAAATGCTGGGAAAGTCTTTCAAATGAGCTCTTATTATTTATATTATTACTATCATTATTACTATTACTATAATTATTATTATTATTATTCTTAATATTATTATTAATTTTATTTTCATTATTATTATTATGGTCATTGTAAGGCTTGAAACATTGCGACCTCTTAGGCAAAGCTCATTATTTTCGAAGTCTAGTTCAGTTAGGTGGCTTTTTAGTCCCAGCTCTACTCTCTGTCAATAATAATTAATAATAATAATGGCTGCAAAATGACTGATCAATGGTTTGGCTCTAGTAAATAGAAAACTGATCAGTTTTGACACTAAATTTGTATATCCAAGTTTAGCTAAGAATCATTATTTCAGTCAAAGTGAATCTAATTTTGGGAATTATTTTGCACTTCTTAACAAAAGTGCTTCTTTTTTTTATATGTCTTGCGGTTAGTTAAATATATATTCGCTTTTAATTGAATTTCACTTTCCTCCTGGCCACATTTACTTAGCATTCGTCCCTGCAAAACGGATTTTAATGCTTATGTAGCGTCTTTAGTTGGCTTACAACTTTGGCACTATGCAATGCCGTTGGTATTGCCAGAGCGATACTCTTTTTTGCATGCACTTGGCATTACTTAAGCGGATGTTACGGACCGCCCGTAAATGGTTTTCCGTCCGTAAGTGCACTTATCCCCCGGTTGTGGCAGCGCAAACTAAGCTGTGTGTACAGCGAAGCAATTGCAAACATTACGTATACGTATAGGTAGCCCTGCAGGTGCTCGCATATTTTGTAATTTATTGCGCTTTGTGGACATTCTCACGCGCATTTGGTTTTCTTTGCCAATTGCCACACGCAAAATGTGTGTATAAAGCAGAGCATGGCAAACAAAACATATATATGTATATATGGGATCTACATATAAATGTGTATCTGTTTAAACATTGAAGTGGCAACATGCACAGCAAGGCTTTATTTAAGCTAAGCCCAGCAGAAAAGAGCCACTAGTACAACAAGCATAACAAATGAAAATTCTTTGGAAAATTGTTATTATATTTTATTATTGTGCAACAAAAGCGACTCAAGCCAAGATGAGCCGGGACGAGGACAAGACGAGACGCCACGTCGAGCAGGCATTTGCATTTTCAAGTTGACTTAACTTAAATTCGAGTTGTATAATAAAAATTAATGAACTTCAAGAGCAGCAGAGCCACAAGCCCAGTTAATGTGGAATGTCGACTGTGAATTGTGCTGCCGAGTTGGCCGAAAGATTTTAGCAGGCTACATGAGCCAGATGAGCACTGGCATTACGCTAATACAACTGAAAGTTACAAACAATAAAACATTCACATTCAACTCGACGCACCCCGTCGCCCAGTTGCATGAGAAACAATTAAGAGGAAACACTTGAGGCAAACGAAATGCAGTCAAAGCCAAGCCAAGTTCCTCCAGCGGAAAGGCAAAGCAAACCAGCTGAAAAGTTACGCTCAAATCCGGGTAGAAGCGCTGTTAAATGAGCGTGTGGCTGCCACCAACAACAGCAACAACAGCAGCAACAGCATCTAGAACAACCGAAGTGGCAGCTGCAACAACAACAAGTATAGATATAAAATGAAAATACAAGTGGATGCAGCTGTAAACTGTGAACTACTTAAGTGGCAACAAAATGCAATTTAAGTTGATTGGTGGCACAGAGAAGGCCAATAACGTTAGATGAAGATACCAGAAAGGTAAGCATTGAAAATGCTTTAAGAGAAGATGAAATCAAACGTGTACGCAAATGCAATTACGAGTAATAGCCAGCGGTGGGCAACAGCAACAGGCGACAGGACATTTTCCAAGACGCTCCATCCATAAAGTGCTTGTCTCGCACACTTGTGGCAGCTTGGCAAGAACAGCATTGATTCGCTGCAGTATTTCACATTCAAAGTGAAAATAAAGGAGAATGGAATTATTAAACAATTATTGTATAATAACGCTTGGAAACTATTCAAAATTCTTGGAAAATTGACGGCTCAATTGGATCGTACTGATAGAAACCACTTCCAGATCGCCAAGATCTCGGCTCTTGGAGGATCAGCTAATGTTTGCCAAAGCCACGACTCCATGCACCTCTCGAAATTTGTCAGCCTGTGTTATCTCCGTTCACTCGTGCGAGGATATTGTATATTAAATAACATTAGTGCCCTGTGCACTGATTGTGTAGTCAATTGAATTCTATTCGAAAAAATACACAATATCCAATATCATAGCACAGTCAATTTCGCAAAAATTTCTTTTGTTCCAAACAACCGCACAGGCAAAACAAATTCTGGCTCAATTGAAGACCAAACAAATATGTAAATTTTGTTATTTTTCTGATTCTTTTTTTTCCCCCAGCAGCTACATAAAATATCTATACCCAAAAATAAATGGTGCGTAAAACTGTTGACGCGACATGTTGATATTCTACAAGAGCAGCAACAACAACAACAACAGCAACAGCAGCAACATCAACAGCACAAACAAAACCTTTATTGACTTAGTTCCTAATTAAAGTGTCAGCGCGTTATTCAAAAAATTCCATCTTTGTTTGTTTAATAATGTTGTAAATAGCGTGGAAAAATGAAGAGTCAAACGCAGTTTCTGATTAAGGGTTATATATACATATATTACTTGTTGAGGAATTGAGAGCAACTTAACTTAAAACAATGCAGAATCGTTGCTGTTACACACACACACTCGAAATCTCTCTGCTTTAGAGCTTATTTGCATATTTGATTTGCATACAACGCTGGATTGAAGCATTTGACGATTTCAAATCGCATTTCGTCATTAAGTATAAATAAATGATTGTTTTAAATTATATTACTTCATGAGAGGAAAAAAGATTTTCTTGAACTCCAAGCACCCAGCCCAGTTCTCATCCCAGCCGGGAGTCACCTTCTTGGCATTCTCTTACCACCTGTTCACATTCGGGTACATGCTGACGTCGAAGCCAATCACCTCTAAGGTGGACACACTGGCACAGTGAATCACCAGCAGCATAGGTCTGACCCTCCTAAAAGCTGTTAAGCTTCTCGTAGGCAGTATCGATCTTATTGAAGGCCATCGGATTGGGGAGCGCCGTGAAGAAGGAGTCATCGAAGCTCTTGTACAGCTTGCTCTTGTTGAAGAAGAGGCGATCGTCGATCAAGGCGCGCTTCTCGGGGCACCTGGGGTACAGAGTCCTGGTCTTGCCGTGCATCACCACGAGAGCGATGAGGATGGCACCCGGATGAAACAGGGTGGATGCATTGATCACCAGGGTGGGAACGGTGTGCATAGGATTGATCTTCAGCAATTCGGGATTGAAATGCTCGCCGGGCTGCAGAGTGAGCAGCTTCTTGTTCAACTCAACACCGACGGCCTTGGCGGTCATGATGACGGAGCGGCAGGACGCGGGCAATTAGTAGAAGTCATGCATTTTATTTTTGGATTGTAGTTCGGACAAGACGCACTGTACCAAGTATTAAGCAACACTGATGAAAGGCCAACAAAATTATCCACAAATTTATTTTTATTTCTATACCTCTCTTACTCCAAGCACCAATAATATTTATTTCTAACTGCAACTTATTCTGATACGTTTATTATTATTGTGAAATTGACATTTATTCCAAAACAATTAGTTCTTGATAAATTCACCAATTTACAATTTCACATGCAAGTGACAATAATTTCATCGTCGGTGTTGGAAATGATTATGTTAAGCAACAGAAGTCAAATAAAATAAACTTTGATTGAATGCACAACGACGGTGGTAGTTGGGTTGTATTATCTTATCCAGGCATTCTCTGACGCGGGAAAACTTCGCTCCAACAGCATCAGCATTAACAACCGTCTTTTAAAATTGATGATTTACCTTAACAGCGGCTCAAGAAAATATGACAAACAACCGATTAATATAAATGATTAATACATGTTATAGTATACTGCAAATGAGCGTCATTCTTAAATATACAAATCGCTTGAGCGAGAATCACATGTTTTCTTGTAGCTTAAGGATATTTTCCATATTCGCTGAGCTGGTGCGACCCGCCCATTGGAAGAGCAGATGCTAACTGGGCCACGCCCAACAACTTAATCAGCGGCAGGACCGTTGTCGAAAATAGGAGTGTAAATAATGCAAGTGAAAGCAATACAAACACTACGAAAACTACCACTTTAGGGAAAGGGGCCTATGGCCAGAGTACAGGGGTCAGGGGCCAGGGGCCGAGGGCATGGGTTGAGTTACGGGGTCTGGTAGAGCATTGGAATCTCGGTTCCAAGGACTACTTACTGTCCGCAGACCCCTGACCGCTGCCTGGTTGGCATCTCATTTATCAAGTGGCAAAGAAACAAACGCGAGCCCATTGTTATTATTGTGAAATAAACGAATGGCGCACGGACGGAGGCGGAGACGGAGACGCGGACGGAGACGGAGACGGAGACGTTGCCGGCGCACAGATACAAATTGCTATATTCAAAAATATGTTGTCGTGTAATTTGGACTGACACATTTGCCAAGCCCCCAAACACCCCAACCCAACATGCCACACATTAAGCAGGCAAGTGGCATCCATCCCTTTCATTGAATATTAATGCTTTCGTGACCAAAACTCTTTCGGGCACAATCAAAACTGAATACATTGATTGTTTTTATGGCATCTACTAAAAAAATGTATTGAGCAAGCGTATTCATTTCATGTGCCCCACTCAAACATTTTTCGTTTTTTATACCCTGAACCGAATAAAAATGGGTGAAAAGGGTAAAATGTTTTTGTGCAAATGTGGGAAGCATCTGCGACCCTATAAAGTACATACATATATTCTTCGCCAGGATGTGTCACTCTGTCCGTCTGTATGAACACGCGGATCTCAGAGACTATATAGATTAGAGAGTTTGGAAACTTGGAATTTGTTTTATTTATTTTATCGATACTAATAATTGATGCGAGCGTCAATATCAAACTGGAATATATTTAAAAGCCGTGTTCAAATTATATCGTAGTAATTTCTCAAATTTGGAAAGGTTTTCCCTAAATCAACAATTTTTTTAGAAATATTAATTTATTAATTTAAAAAAGATTTCTGAAAAGTAGAAAATCCTTTCAAAAAGTCAGAAACAATTAAACCAATTTATTGGCTGGGCTTTTGTATCAGAGTTTAGCCGTCGTCTTTGTGTACAAATATTACTACTGAGTTCGGTGAGGATATCATAATTGCACATAATTGTGATAGAACTCATCTTTCTACCCATCATGGACAGCAATGACGGCTGTATGATATACTCGTAGTTATCTGATTCGGAAAGCAATATAGGCGAAATAACGAATGTGTGATAATGTTAATCAAAATAGCTTTAAGTAATGTAGACGGGTAGGTACATACATATATGTTACAAGCGTTACGATAAAATTATTATACCCACTGCAAGGAGAAAAAAATATATATAAATAGGATATCAGTTTTGGACAGGAGTTGTGTATTTAGAACTTACACTTGCATTTGGACACTTGGCGCTTAATATGAATAAATAAGGTAACAGTTGTTGCCTTGCTTAATTTTTTGATACCTTTATTTATTCGAGATTTTTGTTGCTTGTGCATAAAACATTGAGCATACGCCCCGTGTGCCGCCTTCGCATCCAATTGAGATATTTAACAAAAGGCTGACGCTGCGATTTACCTTTTTGGGGTGTTTCCCTCTCTCTGTGTGTGTGTGTGTGTGCGTGTGTAAGTGTGCTTGTGTTTGTAATGAATGTACAACATGCTCTGCACACGAGCACCAACACAGCACAGTGGTCTGAGTTGCAGTTATGTTTAACAACACGTTAAGCCAGTTGAGTTATTTATATGTTTGATCTCTTCACCTGCCTTCAGATGAAGCACATCAAATTGCATGCTTCGTTTTCGAAAACCCCATTTGATTTATTGCTGTAAACAAATCGATTCTTATTGATGGGGCATTCGACAGCATTCAGTTCACTGTGCAATGATTTCGCTTTTCAAAATGGCTCAAAAGGCGTTTCAATGCCCAATTTTCTATGCTCTGGTCATGCATATGCAGACGCACGAGTGAGTGTGAGTGTGAGTGTGTGTGCGAGTGTGTGTGCGAGTGTGTGTGCGAGTGTGTGTGCTGGTGTGTCTGTGTGTGTGTCTGTGTGTGTGTCTGTGTGTGTGGCATGGACTAACTCTCCTCTGCCAGTAAACTACTTATAACATTTTTGTTATATTTTTATTTGCCTCTGTTGTATATATATATATATATATTTATATATATATATATATATATTTTTTATATATGTATTTCTTTTGTTGGTAATTTTTTTGCTGCTCGTTGAACACTCGTTTAGGTACCGTTTTGTCATTTTGCTACAACAGTGATCCCCAGTCCTGGTCCTTGGCAGTGCTGGGCGTGTGTGTGTGCCTTAAATGTCAACCCTTTTCAAAAATAGTCAGACACGCCAACCAAATGTTCACTTCATCTCCATCTCCACCTCCATTCCCCCAATCCCCATTTAGTCGTAGTAGCAACGAGCATCGTAAATTTTCTGCTCGTTTTTGTCGCAATTTACATACACACTGTGTGTGTGTGTGTGTGTGGCTGTGCGATGAGGCGTGTGTCACATAGACAGATAAATAAAATTGTATTATTAACACATTTGAAATGCCAGGCAACGTTTGGTCAAATGTTGCTGATACGAGCAGGTCATTAGTTGCAAGTTCAGAATGGACCAGTCCCTGCCCCTGATTGTGTCTATGTGTCTATGTGTGTGTGTGCGTGTGTGCATGCTGGCACCTAATATCCTTTCGTTCAAATTGTTTACATGTCAACATCGTCAGGCGTCCGTCCAACTCTGTTTGTCCAACTGTCCCATCAAATCGCAGCGTCTGCATATTAATCTCCGACGCACACAGATTTCAACTGCCGACTGGTCAGTCAGGCGGGACGCACTGGATTTGTTGTGACCCCGGCCAGTTGCTCGTATAATCCACGGTGTCTGTGAATCTGTCTGCCTGTGTGGCAGCTTCGATATTATGCAGTCGAGTTCGGAGTGAAATTACATTCATATCAAGGTTGAAAATACTCGCAAGGGTAATAAGATGGCCTCGATATTTAATCCTTAAGGACTCGGAGTTGCTGCCTTTAGCCTTTTGCTTACGCAACACCTCTAATAATTTATCTTTCTTTTTATAGCAATAACAAAGTTAATTTTATAATTTATAATTTCAATGGAACATAAGACATAAGGCCCAGCATCAGAATTAAGGCAATCAGTCTCAATTATTTCACTTCACCGACGGCAATCAGGACAAAGACTTTGTTCGCGTTTATTGGTTTTCTTCCTTAAGTGTTTACTCTCCGTCTGCAGTCTAACAAATCTATCTATATATATATATGAGTATTTGTGTTATTGTCTGTGCAGCAGTTTTTGTAGAGGGCAGAAGCTACATCAATTTGCTAATTAAAAAATATATAAAAATAATATAAAATAAGTGAGAATGTTGCACTCGAACGTGACTGACTGCAGCATACTCTGATCCCAGCTGATTAGAACCTTTTCCAATCGAATGCTGTAATGGAAAAAGGTAACTCATTTACATTTTATCTTTAATGAATCTAGCATTAGGTTTAAGACACCGTTTCTTGTGAGTCTTAAGTCAATATACTAATATACTCCACTACTTTAGTTAACAGAGCATAAGCACAGACACGTCAGAAGAGTGCTAAAGTCTTAACTTTGAATTGAACCAAGTCTGTACTCGTGATAAGGAAAATAAATTAGTTGGCGACTTATATTTATTCTGCTTTGTTAAGGCGCAGCGGGTTGCTTTCCGTTTGAACTGCTAGCGACGCACAGACATAAGTAAAGTCTGGGCTAAAAGAGTTTGTAATCTCTGGAATAAATGCCGTGAGCAGTAAATACAAAATACAGCTAGAAATAATTGTCTGTTGTAGGACTAAGTAGCACATTGATGGACAAAGAGGTTGATCTGCAGCTGCTGCAGCTTCTGCAACTGAGACGGCATCAACCAGGAGGCGATGGAGTGCATTGTGCTCTGTTTATATTAAACATTGGCCAGGATCACAATTGAGAGCTACAATGTTGTTTAGTTTTGGTTCGCTTTGGCGTGTTTTTCTGAAATGTGCTCGCATTGACCCTCATTTGCAAAAGGGTCGCGCATACTTGTGGGTCTTTGGGGCTGGGGTCAAGAGCTTGTGTCAATTAGCAGCAGCGACAGCCCCTTCTGTTGACCTAACGCCAAATTAAATGAGGCGCGGAGCGAGTTGTAACTGAAACTGAGCAACGGCTTGTGCAATTTATTTGAGCCCAGCATTTTAGACAGCGTGTAGCCCAAAAACAAATTAAAATTCGGTCAGGCAACCCAGCCCCCAACTGATGCAGGCTGGGTTGTCACTCAAAGCACTTGCCACATTACTCATTGTCAGCCGTTGGAGCCGCTGATGAGTGCGAATTCGCAGCGTTTGCGAGTGACAAAATTATGAAAAGAAAAAAAAAACAAAAGAAAATTAAATATTTGGCCTGAGTGCTGGCCAAAAAGGTTAGCATATACACATACATATATATACAAGTACTTCAATTTGAACAATTGGCATTCCTTATCAACTGCCGCGCTGTCAGCCAGCCTAACGGGCATGTGCGTGATAAGCGCCATAGAGCTAACTGCAGCCCTGTATTAATCAATATATATATATATATATATATATATGACGAAATATTAATTAGTTTCCATATTTTCAGCTTTCATTGGATGTGCGAAATCGCTCAAGGATCAAGGAAAAGTGAACAGGAGCACTCGAGAAGAGTAAGTGCCAATTATTTAACACAAATAAAAAAAAAATTCGATGGAGATCTTGAAATTTAAGAAGCAATACATTGTGAGTGGCTGAAGCTCAACAATGTCTTAAGTGCTGTCCACGCAGGACCTATCCAGGACCTTTCCAACTTGAAATGTAAAACGAAAATGTTCCTGCCACTGGCTGTAATATTCATTATGGTGCCACTTGTGAATACGTCAATATCGATTCGAGTACACTCGAGGGTTAACTTCGGGTATATTTGAAGAAATTCAGTTAAATAAAATATGGCAAAAATAACAGAAAGAAAAATACTTCACTTGGCATATAAAGTGAGTGAAAGCACAAGAAAAGCAACAAAATTAACAATCAGCCGTTGCACTCACACTTTAAAGTCATCGTAAATGCTGTTGTTATTGTTGTTGTTGTTGTTGTTGTTGTTACTGTTGCTCGTTGCTGGCCAATCGTAAATTGTGAGCTCGTATCTTGATTGGCATTTTGAATGCCACTTGGCTTGTCTTTCAGCAGCAGCGAAAGCTGTGGGCGTTCATTTTTAGATTGAGGGCGACAACAACAGCAGCAACAACAACAACAACAACAGCAGCAGCAACAACAACAGCAACACTAACAAAGAACAACAATAACAACATCGAGCAGCACTGGACAATGAACGCTGTGACCTTTGTTGCTATTGTTGTTGCCGTTGTTGGGGAGCACTGCTTTTCGATTTTCAAATACTTAACAAACAAGTGGCAAATGTTGAAATCACAATAACAACGGCAACAACCACAATAGCAACAAAGGACAACAAATTTATGTGCCACACGAGCCAGTCTGGTTGAGATTTGACAGCCACTTAATGCGAAATTGTGCATTGAAGTGTGCGACTCTAATGCAGACCCATTAGAAACTAAAAAAGGAACTGCCTAACTAACTAACTGACTAGCTGTCAAACAGGGGAAAGTCATATCTCAGCAACATTTATGATATATATGTATATACATGTATATATTCGTAGTCAACAGGAGTTGTGCGTGCTTGTTTCATTGGGCATTTGACTGAAAGAAAACTTAAGAAAACTTTGTATAGAATTTTATGGGTTGCGAATTGCGTGTTCACAACTGATAATTAAAAGTTTGAGTGAACAATGAAAAGTTTGAAAGTAAAACAAATGTGGAAATAGGGAAATATATATTTTATAAAATAGGGAAATACATATTCTACAATATGCCACCATCAACTAAAAGCAGGTAACAAAACTAATATTAATGAAGAAGTTGGCTAACATTTATTGCAGCTTTGCACATATTTTATGCAGAAATTAACTTGAATTTAAATAGTTTTTTGTAAACATAAATTGATGCACAAACTTCAAAATCAATCCAGCTAAGAACTAATCTCACAGTTTTCGGATATATTGATGCAACTTTGAACAAATACTGTTGTTTATCTGTTAACTTAGTAAAAGGGTATACATGACTATATCCGTTTTTCTGCTGCAGTCACTCAAGATGTGCAAATTGAAAGTTGTGTTTTTGTGTGAAAGACAACTTTGTTTTTCAAGATAACCGGAACAAACAAGTTTTTTAACGCCCCTTACATATTGGGAGAGACATTTAGCTCCCACAGGAACAATTTCAGCAGTTGTTTGTTCAAATAATAACACAATTGAGGTGTGGGCAGATAGTCATCTTCGAAAGCTGTTCTTTTAGTTTTGAACAACTTTTGAGTTTGGAATAGTTAATGTTCGTTAAGGCTCCTCTGAATGCCTCTCTCTGCCTGTTAGCTTTTGTCTTGGCATTGAGGCATCCACCCAATCAACTTTTCCAGAGTTCGCTTTGTGCCTCGTGGCAATTATCATAGGTTGCCCGCAATGCAACCAAAAGCATAAAGCATAAGGCATAATGCCGTAGCCATAAAGCGTGCCAGCACCATTATCCTGACCTCAAATCGGTGGCTTTTGCAGATGGGGCGGTGAGGCTTGGATTGACTTTTGGCTTGGTGGTGCAAACCGCTGACAGGCTCGGCAGCTTGCCAACTGGCAATGGACTATGGACTATGGACTAACTATGGCAAACTATTAACTTTTTAACGAACAACTTTTATGTGCCGGCTGGCTGTAAATTTGGGCCAACTGATTATGGACCTGTGGACCAAAGAACAATGGCCAAACAATGAACGGATCCCGGCCAGCGTTGGCCAGCGGCAAAAGCCGACAATGTAAAATAATCAACGTTGAAAATGAGCATTTTACGCAAGTTGCTGCTTTAGTGGCTTCCAGTTTCAGAAGTGTCGGGGCAGATTGCATAACCAGTTGTACAACTGTATACTATAAGTGAGTGTGTGTGTGAGAGAGAGTGTGTGTGTGTGTGTGAGTTTGTCAGTAATATGAGTTGAAGTGTTTACCGCTTCGCTACTCTATGATTTATAGTTGTAATTAAAATCTATGCGAGTCATTAAAGGACTCTGTCCCATGGTGAGTATCTACTACTGCATGTGTGGGTGTATGTGTATGTGTGTGTGTGTGTGTGTGTCTCACCACAATAAGCCGTTAAGACTTTTGTCAAAAGTCGTAAAAAGGCGCTCGCACACACACGTTACGCTTAAAGCGCCAAAGGAATCCTTTTATTCAGGAATTTAATTAAGCCAAATCTCGCTAAACACACACACACACACACACGCACCACACACACACACATCAGCAGCCTCAGCTGGGGAACCATCAAAAGATGACAATGCCTGTCCAGCCTCATGCAATATTGCGTTATTGTTGTCCTCGACAATGCCACCCGCCCCTCGCCTACCTCTTCCAACCGAATTGGGGGAGACGACCTCGTCTGCTATCTTTTGCGTACAGCGTGCTCCACAGCTCGACGGCAACAACAACAACAACAAAAATAGAGAACAGCAACAGCTCTAAGTAGCAACAACAACAAATGAGAGGCTATCTACATTCCTGCCACCGAATATTGAATACCCTTACTGTAATATACAGTTACAACCAACTGTTGTCAGCTTGCTGCAACTCGACTTAAGAATTTATCGTTGAACTCAGAAATGAATTCGAATGTGCAGCTGTAGTAAGGGATGTTGATGTATGATGTACGACAAATATTATTATTATTTCAAATTCTCCATTGAGAATTGAATCATTTATGGATTGACAGGAGAGAGTTGCATCAAAGAAAGAGCTGGAATATACGCTGTCCAAGTTAAATGGCTCTGTTGTGTAAGAGGACAGTAAAAACTGGCTGTGCAAGATGAACCACATTGTAAACCTAACAAAAAGCCGCAATAACTAAAGTTCTCCAAACTGTTATAACATTTATCCATTTTACGTAGTTGACATAGTTTGCAACAGAATTCGAGGCATTTTATTTTCTAAAAAGGGTTACCGAATTTTTATGCACCTCCACCCAAAATATAAACTGGAATTGTTTTTTGCGTCATAGTCAAAATAAAAGTCTAAGGAAATGCCTTTGAGAAATATGAGTCCTTTAAATCCTTTGCAATATTGGTTTTAAGGCAGATCATTTACTTGATTTCGTATAGATTCAAAAGCCAAAGACGAAAATGTATTGGAAACCAATGTTAGTATAAGTTAAGTGGAAGATTTGAACTTGTACCTAATTATTGATTGGGGGTTTTCTGCGTTTTCCTAATCCTTGCAATAAGTGAACCATTTTACAAATTTATTGGAATCAATATTTAATTTATTTATTTTTTCATTTTAGATTTTTCATGGCATGCTAAAGCAAGTCATAAAATGCTCAATTCGATTCAATTGCATGCGAGGCGATTTGACCACATTGATGTGCTTTGGTTAAGCAGTGCTCTTAAATAGGTAATTACTGAAGACAATGCCCGATTGACAACATGTTGACCCATTGGCAGTCAGTGTCAATGAACGTTCGGCACATGTCCAACAACTGTCAGTTGGTCGCCACTAGATAGACAGCATTGTATATTGGCATAGTAGTTCCCATTTCACTCTGGATTTCAATTCCTATTTAATTGCTGCAAAGTAACCAAAAGCCAACCATGACTGAAGAGTGGGGGCAGCGGGAGTTGGCCGCATAGACAGACATTTAATTCAATACCCCAAAAACCGCTCCGACAGGCGTCTCTGTATAAAACGCAATTTAATGGATGCCAAGTTTCTGTGGCTTTTGTGTTCGTCCTGTTGAGAGCCTGTCACCAGCAGTCAATGGTACGCAGCAGAAAGGACAACATTAAATCGTGTTTCTGCTGCGCAAATACTCTCTCCTTCTTCAGTTTAGAAGCCAACCGGCAACAAACTAACAACAAGTATGAACTATTTTTATATATGAACTATTCTTATATATGAACTATTCTTATATATGCATCACTAGTGAGTCGAATTAAATTTGTGGCAAAAGTGCTGGACAACAAGGCACAATAAACCGAAACAGCAACTACAACCAAACTAAAAACACACAACACTTAGGAACTCATCAACATGTAACTCTTCAATGAAGTGGAATCATACATATATATATATATATATATCTGTCAAGAGAATTCGTTACGATAGGAAACAGCAATAAGAGGACATTATAGTACCTATGGGCGGTACAATACTCCTCAATCTCTTCGCTCAACAAACGTTCGACGACCTCAGGCGACACGACAATGCCGCAATTGATTTCCTTCAATTGGTTTTGGCAGGTTGTCTGCAACTGCCTTGGAGCCCATTTGGGGGATCGGTCATCAAGTGCTAAGACGATGCGATTAGGGCAACAATGGCGCGCAAATTGACACAATTTGTTTTCTATGGGTATTTGGTTAGTTTGACCATATATTTGATTAGTTGTGTTGCTAAGAACGCAGAGCGAAATGCTTATGATTAATTAATTAGTATTGCTTAAGTTATAATTGTGGAAATGCTAAACAAAGCCAAGAAACATTACAATTATTGTAATGCAGATGTCAGTTTGACATTGTCAGATTAGACTGAATCCTTTGCTAGATTTTGCCAGTCAAGTTCGATGATTAACAGCGGTTTCTTTGACTCTGGCGCCAGTTGAAAAGTTCGAAGCGACTTCAAATTTGCTAAATAAGTATTTGTGTACCAAACGTCATTTGGCGAATTTTCGGCATTGACCAAATGGCCAATTGGTAACAAGGGACTGACAACTGGCTGTCATTGTTCATTTGACCACTTGGCAGTCTCTTTTTGTTTTGGGACTTTACCACAATAGACACATCTTGAGCTCGAACTAATATTCGAACTCTCATTCCGTGCAACATAATGAAAGGGCCTATTATTGTTATGTGTGCTGACTCGTACTTCTTACGTTCCCAAGTTCATATTTATGTTGCCACTGGGAGCTGTTTACAGAGACTTAAGTGATTTCATACACAATAAGAAAGCGTCCCCCCCAGCGGAAAACTCGCGAATCCCCCCCAAAGATAGCCAAAAGCAGCAGCAGCAGCAGGAGCAGGAGCAGAAGCTGTTCTCTCTTCTTTGGTCGGTGGTATTTTTGCTGTTGCGGGGTCGGAGCGGTGGACAAGCCCAGAGTCTGGCATTCGCTTGATGTGCTGTTTGCTTGATGTGTCTGCTGAACTGTTTTTGGATTATTATTATTATTATTATTATTACTTTCATTTCGTTTCTTTTCGGTTTCATTTCCATTTCAATTTCCATTTGCCAGGTATTTATGAATGCTTCATAAACATCATGCGGCAGTTGCAGATGAAGTTGTCGACGGAGTCAGACTCGGAGTCGGAGTCGGGGCTTTGAGAGTGGGTCAGTTGAATGCCTGGCAGACAGAGCCAACTCACTCCTCGAGCTGCCCATTTGACGCGTTTACATTAAGCTGACATCTTGACATCTTTTTTTCATGCTTCCTTTTGGCTTAATTAAAACCAGAGCAGATGACATGTGCGAAATAAGCTCGAAATATATGTATATATGCATATCTAATCACCTCATATTTTTGTATACGTATGGACTATAAAGACAGCCAGAATCAGCTCACAGCTCAAGCAATATGGCCAGTGATTTCGTCCATTTTCAGCATAAAGCGATAAAGTGCTATTATCCTTTGGCTAATATCCTTCGAAAGTCTAATGGTATTATTTTAATGACAATTTGTATCCTACATGATTATTTGTTTCAATACGATCCAAATAATTTTTTGGAATGGCTCTTTCAATAATGCATATAGCAACAGAAAATCAACTTATTTGGTTTCCAGAATACATAAATTCACAAGTAACGAGTTTTGCATATATGTATATAAATATATATATATGTATATAATATTTGTATATATAAATACGAGATCCACTTTTCAAGCCGTGAAGAAATCTGTACTTTCTTTTTAATTTTTTTTTGGTTTTACATAATTCGCTCAGCTTCAAACAATTTTGAAGTCCATTAGGGAGAAAAGTCTTGTCAAACGTGCATAATTGAGTGAAGTGCTTATTGCGAACCACAACGAAACGAAGTTAGGCTTATCACAATGGGGCCTTCAAAGCAGACAGATATGCAGAGAGCAAAAAGCAGCGCATAATTAAATACAATCGTCATAAAACTTTAAGCTATTGTCTGTGGCCAACGACAGCAGCATGAAGAAACAAAGAATTACCACAAGAGTCAAATTGCCGGTAAAGTGGATAAGAATCCCGTGACAGTGGCAATGCCAGATTCCTACACAATGTCAATCAAAAGTTGGGCGCGCATGTGGCATGGAGCACGGGGCATGCGGCACGCAGACAATAACAAAACGCAGCGCCAAAAAGGAAGACTAATTGAAAGCAAGCGCACGAAGCATAAACTAATTAAATTCAATTATGTACTTTCACCGGGCGTATATATCTCTGACAAGATCGTAAATCGTTTAGCGCCCCCAAAAACGAACTCGCGAGTATAAATAAAGATATGAGTACGAACATAGATAAATAGCTACACATACGTATATATATATGTTTCAAATACACACATATATATGTATATATATATATATTTATATATAAATACATATACATAGATATGAACAAATGTTTACCATCGTTTATCTTAATACCCTGTCCATCCATCTTCCATGCGGCTGAAAAGTATTTGATTTTGTTTACCCTACGCACGTACCATGCCCACTGCTTGGCCATACGCAACCCCAATTCCCAACCCCCAACACCCAACCCAAACACCGTATCCCACTTTTTACAGTGCGAGTGCTTAGATTCATATAATGATGCTAGTTGTTTCGCTTTTTTGGCATCACAATTTCCAGTGACGCAGAACGGCTGAACTCGCAATTTAATTAGACGACAGCCAAAACCGAAAATCAAGAACGATATCTTCATGAAATACACAATCAAAGTACACATACATACATACATACATTCCACTACTCTGTTTTGAGGCAATCAACACGAGAAACAATTACGGAACTAGGTTCCCAATCAAAGAAATAATATCAAATCGGAGATTATTGAGTTGTGCACTTTTGACTTTCAATTTATTATCTTTAAATAGTTAAAATTATTTTTTCATTAAAGTTATGCAATACAGTCAAAAGTTAAAGTAAAAAGCTAAAAGTAAAAATCAATGTGGAAATTGATAGTTATAAAAATTCAACTGAATATGCTCAACTCAAAAACGGCACATCGTATTAGCCTTTTGCTGGGTATATTAGCCAGTAGTATGCTACGATCCATTTTCCCATATTTTCATCAGTTTTGTGTTAATTTTGTTTCCAGATAATGTCAGACTTGTACTGCTAAACATTTTTAGGTACATATTCAATGCCTTTAAAGAAATATTATGTTCATCTCTATATTACGAATGAATTTTTATTTGAATTGAAAAACACATTGTTGGCTATGGTAATTGGGAAAAATATGTAAAGGGCTGTTCTTAATGAAGGGATTGCTGACATTCAAAAGTTTTTTTTTTTGTTTTTACTGACAGCAATAACAACAGACTTTGATGTCGACAGTAGTTCATTCCATAGAGTTCATTTTTTTATAGTCTTCATTTATATTTGCATTTTGATAAAATTCCTGAAACTGTAGTTGGTAGAACTTGATATATTTGATTATTATAAATATTTGTGTTCTCATTCTTGTTGCTGGTCAGCTTTTTGTTGGTTGCCTGACGACAGTAACAACATAATTGAAGGGCTCACCTCAGTGCAGACAGTTGCTCAGCAACTATTATTTAAATATTGTTCGGGTTGGAGTTTTCAATTTCACTTTTACATATATAAAATATATATACATACATCAAATATGTGTAGCAATATTGCTTTGGGGCAGATAAAACAAAATGACAAAATCTCATGGCAAACTGACATGACTGTTGGTCTGCGGTTCAGTAACTAATTCAATTTGTTTAAATTTCTGTAGTTTCCAACAAAACATTATAATTGTGTATAGAATGTAGAACATAAAGAACATTTTTAAATATTAGCTTTGATTGCTCAAAGCCACATACCAATTATAAACATTGTGTACTGTAAGCCATGCAGAGGAGTAATGAACACAATGTATTTGGCTCTTTAATATTGGGATTATGTAGAACAAATGATAACAGAAAATTGAAAATACTTTTCACTTATAACGAACACGTTTAAACTGTTCGTATATCAACATTTGGAAATAAGATTCCATATATTTTTCTTAATTGGAGATCGCAGTCATGTGCGAGATTCGGTTTCAGTTAATGCATAAGCCAAAAGCTACGCATTTACTTACACAGCTTGTAACTTTAGGCCAAACTCAATAAAATAATATCACGAAATACTTTTTGTGGCCCTGAACTCAATATCATATCTACATACTAATTATATATACGTATGCATTTCAATCACTGAGCTATAAATAGCAGCAGCGAACAAATGACTCGGCTCGACTCGACTCGACGCCTATCAGTAGCCTGTCACATTGGACATACAGATGTTTGTTTTTATTTGCTGTGTTTGCTGTTGTTGTTGCACTCACATGCCGTTGATGGACATTATTTGTTATTAAATTTGCTGTGCTGTACATCTAATGACGTCCTAAGTGTTAATAAAGCCACTCAGATAAGCGCTGGCCAAGCTGCTCGTAAAAATAGGCAGCGAGTGCCTTGCCCCTGGCTGACGTTGAGCCGTTGCCAATTTGGAATTAATATAAATGCCAGCAATTTGAGAAATGTTCGTAAATATTTCAAATCACAAATGACGTATTTTTCAATATGAATTAGATGTTCTCGTTTGTCAAATGGCAAGCAGCTCGCCAGTTTGGCTAAAGTTAAATGCCGCGTGAAATCGAACAGGTGACAACAAATACCAAACTGGCGAGTACCAATTGGCAACTGTGCCAAGTGACGGTTGGACCATAAAATCGAAATGAAAGCCATGCACTTGCAACATGCTACAAAATGCAACGTAACGACTTTTATTTGGGCAGCAAAGCCAAGTTTACAGCACATTGAACACGGTCTAGCCCACAATCCCCGGTTTTTCACCTTTCTCAACTAACGTGCAACCTTTAGTGGCATCGAGAAAATGAAGCGGATACACTTGAATGCGGTTCTGGCAGTGCTCTTGAGCCAACTGCCAAGCTGAGCGGCATGCTGAATGACTCTCCCCTTTTACCAATCGTGCACCGCCTCCTCCGGCACTCAATATCTTTTTTATGGTCATCAATGAAATGAAATGTTTGCGATTGCATGAGATGAACTCGGCAGCGTCAGAAGCCCAGCGAGAATTTAAAAAAATAAAAAAAAGAGACTAAGAATCAAAAGCTACCAAATAGGAATTGTATAGTTAAAATGGCCAGAAGAACACTCGCACGGAACCAAAGGATAACATTTATGAATTATACTACTTCACTTATCATATGGCTGCAACACTTTGCAGTGAATTATGTTGGCTCAGGCTCCACACATCGGTAGCAAATACGTTATTTAATTGGGTTTGAAAATGTATTTGCATACGCATTGCAGATTATCCAATGTTGTGTTGAGAACTTGTCTGCTTGCTGCAACCCTTAAGCAACTGCATTAACATATTCATTTTGTCAGACGTCTACTTGTGCTCGAAACAATTCATAAGTACAGATCTTGACAATCACAAAATCACCAGCAGCGTTGCCACAAATTGTTGGTCGACGCGCCGCAAATGAATTTGTTTTTGCTGCACACTAATGCACCTCTCTGCACAAGTGCGCCACAATGATTGTGAATGGCTTACAACGCACTATTCTTGAGCCAAGTGCTTGGACTGTTTAAGTTTGTGCAAATCTTGCGTGCATTTTTGTATTTCGAGTACATTTTGCTGTACTTTGTATGCTCTGCAACGAGTAAAATTAAGTGGTTATTTAAACTCTGATTAAGTTATGCAAGTCTTCATTTTCTGGAAATTCTGGCAATTGTATTGTTTGAAACATTTTCGCTTTTCTAAGCTACGCTAATCGCAGCATAGATTCACTTACAGAGCATCTGAGCGACGGGCATTCTAAGCATATTGACTTGATTTTTTTTTGTCTGTTGTTTTCTTATCTAGGCTTTTCTTCTTTGTGTGTGTGTGTGTGAGCGTGTGTGTGTGAGTGCTTTTCATGGGCTCAACGCTTATGTAACTCAGTCGGCTGCTGCCTTTCCCTCACCACCTCTTCATCTAGACAAAGTCTGGTTGGGAATGAAAAACTCATATATTTTCAACAAGCATTTGCCAAATTGTTATAGAAAAACTTACGCACACATACACACTTCTACTTATATACATATGTATACACAAACATATATGTATATATATATTTATATATGCATAGAAATTGGTCGAGCAACTTGAATACAACATATGTTAACTACGCGTTTGCCGTCGGTTGCTGCTGGATCTGTGCTTCTTATTTGACAGTGTAGCCAGCACGTGCCGTCAGCTTATTTAATGGCGACAGACAGACAGACACACACTCATCTATGTAGTGTGTGAAAGTGTGTGTGTGTGTTGTGTATGCCAGTGCCAGTGTATGTCTCACATACATTGTATACACACACATATGACAATAGAGAGGATAAAATGCTTTGAACACACATAAATTAGAATACACTTTTATTTGGAAAAGTGTTTATTGGAAAATCGAAAATGGAAAACTTGGATTACAGTTCTTTTACGTGAAGGTCTTCGATTAAAGTCAAACTTATTATAATAACTTGATTAATCAATAAATACTTAATACATACATTTACTTAGTCAAATTTCAATTTTTATTTCTCATTTACTACGATGGGTTTTGAAACCGATGGGATCTTATGCTTCAACATGTTGCCACAGCTGTACACGCCGCACGCGTGTTGCGTATTACTTGCCGTTTTTGAGTGTAACTGCTCTCAAATCTCGCACGTTGTCCCTTATCTCTTAATATGCACCGCGTTTTGTTTTTCTCTACTAAATAGATTTATAAATCTAGTAAATTGCGTTCAGCTGCATTAGCCCCCAACCGACCAAGCAGTTGGTAAGTCAATCAGTCCCTTGCCTCATGTTGGCTGTTGTCTGTTGACAATTTATAATTTCGTTTTGTGGCTGAATGGAATTTAATGCGACGCTGCATTATATATTAAGGTGCACCCCGCCACGCACTTTCCCCATTCGTCAGTCTGTCGGTTTTTTGGTCTGTCTGTTGGCTATTTGCATATTTTACTGTTACGGTAAGAGTAATGCTTGGCTTTGCCATGTAAATGGCTGGGCATTCAACACAAGAAACCTGCATTTCAATGACACCAAAATACACACACACTCCCACATATTCTAGACACACCACCCACCTCCTACCACCCACCTCCCCTTCTTGTGCAGTTTGTTGAACCCGTTGAAGCCAGCTACTGAATATATTGTTCTTCATTTCCGGAGCTACGCTTACGTTAACATTTCCTTTGCTCTGCCTGGCTTGATTTGGCATTCCAATTGAATTGCTAATGCGACGAGCAAAAGTTGGTATTGCCACTGCAGCTACTTAAATGTTGCAGGTACAGTTGCAGATATCCCTGAATGCCTTCCTCACAGCTCTGCAGCAGCTCTCGCTCTAAATTATGCAAAATGCAAAAGCAAACATCTTCATAAATAGATTGACTATTAATGCGAATAACAATCGACCCTATTTTGTGAAATGCAAAAATCATGTGGAAATCAAACCCCTCTGCAACCTCAAAACATAACTCACGAGATGAGGATGAAGACTTAAGTGCATTGGCAATGCATTACACTTAAATTAAGTTTTATTGCATAATGGAAAAGTAAACAACAAAAAAAATAGAAAGAAACAAAACGTAAAATAAAATCCATTTTCCATAATGAATTCAGACTGGTTTTTAGCGCTAACATTAAATAAAGCAACAATATTAAAAGGAACGAGTGCTCGAGAACAGAGAGCAAAAGAGAGTATGCTCGACTAGCAGATACCCTCTAGCCATATTTCACCAATCAGGCATATTCAATTCAATTGTATATATACTGAAAATATTCTCAACAAGAATTGCTTCCTCTATTTCTATTGGAAAACTATTTTTATTTTAATGGATTTTGGAAAATCTTTAAAGTCAGCGTTCATATTAGGCAAATATATGGTTTACGAGAACTTAAAGTCTCTATCTGTGAGAGATCTCTGAGATCGATGTGTCTACACAGACAGACGGGTTTACAAGGACACATAAACACTCGACAGATATGTAATCAATGATTGATGGTGTGAATGGGTATATGGTAAACTAGAGGGAAATGTCTTGATTAATGGTAAGTACAGCACCCAGTAAAATGTGATATTGAATTGGCATATTTGGCATGCAACAGAGGCGTAAAATTGTAGCTGGTCAATCCTTTTATTTGGTCGGGACACGCGGCTGCGCCTCGAAGTAGGCAACGCTTGGCTGCCGCCAACAATTTGTAAGGCAGCTTATCACTTATCTGGCTAGATTTAAGTTGGATGATATAGCGGAAGGCGAATGGATTGGCTTGGCTTGGCTTGGCTTGGCGTGGCTTGGCTTGGTCTTGGGGCATGACGATGGCGTTGGCGATGGCGACAAAGACGATGGCGATGGCGACGAACTTGGCGTCTCCAGTCGAGTTGTGGTCGGGAGACGGAGGCTACGCTCTGGATTTGGCCATTAAAGTGAATGCGAATTGCGAAAAACGAAAAGCGACAAGCAGCAGTGATGCGTTTAGAGGCGACAAGCGAAAACTTTTTTTGTGGCAAGCCCGTTATGAAGGGGGTGTGGTTGAGTTGAGTTGCGACGGTTGGGAGCGGAGTGGGCGTAAGGTGGTTGGAATATGCGTCTCTGCTGCCATTCAGAAAGTCGTGTTGTTCTCTGTTTTGCTATTGCTTTTTATTTTAATTCCCAAATCGAAAAAGTTTCTCATTGCGATTACACTTAAACTGCAAATGCTTCAAGCGACCCGGCCCACATTCTGCAATCGGTAACCCAAATGCCTCTCAGCCTTCTTTCTATTTCTATCTCTATTTCTGCTGCTTATCTTCGCCTTCTGTTTTTTTTTGTTTTTTTTTTTTGGTGGGCGTGGCCACGTGACTGCGTATGTGAACTACTAATTCGGCATGTCTGGGAAGTTTGCTCAACTGGTCCGAGCTCATTTCGTATGCCTGACTGTGATCCTCAACTGTGGCATGAGGAATTCGTTAGCTGGCTTAGTTAAATTCCTCGGAATGGGAGTGGGAATGGGAGTTGGAATGGGCGTGGGAGTGGGGGCGAGGCTTAGCTGAATGGCTGACTGGCAATAAGCATGCAGCATTAAACGATTACAAATGATTAAGCCAAGAAGCATGAAATTTGTTCGGCGTCATTGTTGCCATATCTAGATATTAAATGCAATTTAGCCTTATCTCTGGCAACTACACACGACTATATATATTATAATGCCGTATTTGCCTAGAGCTTTCCCTCCACCCACTACTCCCCAACTCTTCAGCCTTTAGGCTAACGTAGCTATGCACACAGCATGAAAATTAACCGTCTTCGATTCCCCAAGCGGGGCCAAGTACTTTTTCTTAATTTTCATTTATTATTTAGGGAATTGATTATGTGCTCCGACTAACATTTCAGCAAGCACTTCTCAGCCGCGCCCACCCAGCTAGATTGCTTGGCCTGCCACATTCGTCCTGTGCCCGCTGGCTGTGAAATTTATTCATTGGACAACCACAAAGGCGCGAGACATTCAAAATTTGTTAAAATACTTCACAGAGGCGAAAATGGCGAATTACTGCGCACTTAATCCATTCAACGGCCACTGCTTAAAGTTGACAGACAGTCCATTAACCCCATCCCCCTCAAACCCACCCAAACCCACCCACTCCCACACTCCAACACAAGTCCCGCCAGCAAGGCGAGCGAAACAATGTGAAGTGTCCGATACCCTTCCATGACGCATTATATTCTTCTTGTTGTGCAAGGCTCTGAAATAAAGGCATTTTCAATGCTTTCATATTAGTTAGGTCAAGTTAGGACTTATATGAATTATCTAAGGTTACGTTAGGCTTAAAATTGTAAAAATAGTTCGGCATTTCTGGTGATGAGAAACTATAGTTTCTTTGTACCTTAAAAATAACAATAATAAATTTCTATGTGCTGTATAAATTTTAGAGGTGAAAGGTGAACAAAAGTGAAGCAGCAAACATTTGTCGTCACAAAGAGACAAGCAACCCAGTCCGGTAATTTAGGGCAGGGCGCATTATTATTATAATTGGGGAGAAAGTTTGCACTGCGACCTATAAGGTCTATTGTGCCCCTAGGACAGGGCATACAAAAATGTTATATTTCAATAACTTTGATTATTGGGATACAATTTAAAAGTTACAATTTATATGTATATTAAGAGACTTGGGAGACATGCTAGAGCAACTTGGCTTTTAGTACATTGATTGAGGCACAAAAAAAAGATTTATTTTGGATTAATTACGTATAAAATTTGAAGCTATTGCCTCAAAAGGGCCTTCAACTGAAGAGCTCTTAGACAGAGAGCTACATTTCAATATTTGACAAGATGTTGTATTTCGATGTTAGTGTATTCAATCATCGGCAATTCAATGCTGGCTTAACTAACTTGTTTTCGTTTTAATGTTGACCTCGTTTCTGTCCTCGTCCCAGTTGATCTAGTTTCACTTGGCGCATGTTTTGCTTTGTTGGATTGAAAACAAGCGCTCAAAACTGGGCGGCAGGAGGGCGTGCCAGATACTGTTGGCCAAACAAAATCAAATGCCATCGACTCGAAGATACTCTGCAGCATCGTCTTGTCTTGCAGCAAGCAACTGCCACTGCTTTTGAGATGTTTACACACTTAGATACCAACACAAATAAATAAATTATTTAAGCACGTTTTACCCACTGTAATACTCAATATTATAGTGCATACTAGGAAAGTAGTGGAAAATTATTCATACATTCATTCGAGCTCTGTGCAAGCTGAATGCCAAGTGTCCTTCGGCCTGTTTGCATTCGATCCTATGCCGTAGGCATTTTAATGGCACTTTTAGTTCCACTAATCGCTTTATGATGATGTCTAGGCAGTGTTACTATATCTGTGTGTGCGCGTGTGTGTGTGTGTGTGTGTGCTTGTGTGTATTTGTGTTTTTACGATGTTCCGATAAAGCAGTGAGTGAGGAGCAGGTGGTCTTGCTCTGAGGCAACTCTTAGAAGCAGACAACATGCTAAGCCAACAGCTGTGTGCTAGTTAAAGTTTTTATGCGAAAACAACTCATGTAGTTCTTGATCTAGGATATAGCTAATGGAAATGATGCTGATGGCCTGCTAATGTTTACTACAAATTAAAATGACGGCAACAAACATCAGACTCGTCAAATAGAAACATTAGCACATGCCTCGTATTTAACATAAGTTTGCAAAAGGCGATTCTCTGTTGGCAGTTCGAACTGAAGCCAATGAGTTAATTACTCATTTACAGTTTTAATATATATTTCAAATTTGACAATGAATCCAAGACGCTGTGTTAAATGTAAATGGCTACTGGTATTTAGCCAAGTTCATAAAATATTCAATGAGAATAATTTGTAATGCATCGAGACAGATTTGTATTTAGCAAGCAGCTGGCAGATGCAACAAATACAGCCATCACTCGGCTTGATGGCCCGTCAGTCAGTTGGCCAATTAGTCAGACTGAGACTGTCTGCGTTAAACTAACAGACAGTTTCTTGAAATTGAATTTTCTTACAACTGCTTAACATGTTAAAGGACAATTAAGCGACTGTCTGACGAACTCAACAATGCTGCAGCTGGAATCTGAGGGTTGGTCAGTTACTTTCCCTACAATTTCTTATGCTGGATTGACGGCCTCATCAAGCAGCTAGCCAATTAAATGAAACTGGCTCAACATGCAAAAGCTTTGCTCCTCATAGAAGAGCAAATGTTGGCCTAAATAACCAGCCACCTTAGTGTTGTCTTCGTACACAATCATTGTAAATCTTAATACTGATTAAGAAAATTGCATAATGGAATAATGGAATAATGGAATAATCGATGACTACTTGTTATTGTTATTTTATTTATACTAACTCGACTCGCAAAACAAATGTCGATTAAATATTGTTTGGGGGCAAGATGGCGGATGCGTAATATTTATCATTTTGTTATCAACGGAAAACTACAACATGGAGGAGGGAAGAGTGCCATTGAAATATAGCAAATGCCTTTAAGGCCATATTCAATTTTGTTTTCAAGTTTGCGACTTATTGGCCTTTGGCCATTTCCATTGTGATTCCCAATACCGTCGCCAGACTGTTTCGCCTCTTTTATATGGTTAATGTGGCCATGACAAAACTTTCCAGTAAAACTCTTTCAAATATGTCTCATTAATGCTGTGTGTGTGCGAGTTTGGGCTGGTGTGCCATTTTGATTGCTTAAAGTAGAGCCATTAAAAACACAAACATTCATACCGATTCAGTATTTGGACAATCCCTCTGATTCCAGATCAGAATAAAGCCAACGCAGGAGACGGAACTTCTGCAATAATATTTACGACTTAAGTTGAGGCTTATATAAAGCATTAAATGGGCCAGAACCAAATTTTGATTAAAACACATTTGTTTTTAAGCCTGAAGCCTGTTGAATTCAAAGGGTTACATGACAAGTGTTATCAGATCAAAACATGGCCAGACTCTGGAAAATGAGTCATATTTCCTCATAAAGCATAAATTTTTCAATTTATTACCACCGAAGGAGCTGGAGCAAGGCAGGAGCATTCCAGCTGCGAAGGAGCTCAGCATTTTCAAGCATAGTTAAAATTATCAATATTTGCGATGGATATAAAAATAAATATACACTAAATGTGCTTGCCAGTGTGCATTACATCATTAAACCACTTATCAGCATAAATATAAAGTTATCAGCATAAATATAATGATGTAATGCACACTGGCAAGCACATTCGTTGTATTTTATAAATTATTCAAAAATTGCTGTGCGTGAAATTCACTTTAAATATGTAAAACTTGTAAAAGGATAAATCAGATAACTCGAATTTTACAATCGTTTTACATCTCTTTTGAAGTGCTTCAAAAATAAATTACAATTTAAATGAATAAAATTCACATGTGGAATGAATAATTTTTCTGTGGGCACACTTTACTTTTAATTTGTGTATATTTTAAGATGGAATCAACAACTTGTGGAACTAGCACTTGACTAGCATCGCTGGGTTGATTTTGTACAAACTGGAGAATATACTTTGCTGGGCTACGTGATGCAAATACTTGAAATGAGAGGGGAGTGAAGAAAATATATCTCGCATATATATAGGATTTGGCCCAAGCCCATTATAATGGGCTCAATGGGCAAAGTTTTATACTTGAATGGGTCTCATTAAATGAGATCAAATAGACTAAATACATATGTACAAATATGTGTATGTTTTCGAAGTACATACATAAGTACATACATAAGTACATACATAAGTACATGCAAAACTTTCGACATCGAGTTTTATTTGTGAAAGTATTTGCAACTAAAATTGATTTCTTCTTTGCAGACCGACAGCGCCGCCCAAGAAAGATGAAAGCAGGCTTGCCTAATTCGATGAGTGCAATCATAAAAGCAGCAACAACAGCAACAACAGCAACAACAGCAACACAAATACAGTAAAAATAGAAGCAAGCACAGTTGAGCAGACAAAACAACATTTTGTGAGCCAGAGTTCTTGAGGCGATTGACACGATTGGCCCAAGCCTGGACATGAGCAGCAGCCACACATGGCAAGGAGCATCGATCACAGCCTGTTAATTGAACTGCAGGATATGTCAACGGCAGTCACGAAAACGTTGACCGCCGCAGCGGCATCCAGCATGGATAATAATACCGCCTACTCCTACGGTATAGGCGCAACGGGCGTGCTCTATCAATGGAGCGCAGCGGCGAGCGGTGCACGAATCGCCGCCCAATCGGACACATCGAGCCCCCTGCCCACTGCTGTGGCAGTGGTGGCATCGGCTGCCGCAGCAGCTGTGAGCCGTGTGCCAGAGCTGGTTGGCACAATGCTCGAGGCACGCCCCACTTCAGTCAGCATAAACGACACCCACTTCCTGCTGGTCGACTATGCGACCAGTATGAATGACAGCCTCGACTACGCCTCCTATCAGCAGCAGCTGGACACCAGTGAGTGCCGCCAGGCGGATGGCAACATGAGCTATTGGAATCTGACCTGCGACTCGCCGCTGAACTACGCACTGCCGCTATACGGCTACTGCATGCCCTTTCTGCTATTCATGACCATCATATCCAATTCACTAATTGTGCTCGTGCTCAGCAAGAAGAGTATGGCAACCCCCACCAACTTTGTGCTAATGGGTAAGTCTCAAGTCCCAATTTTTGATAAGTATTATTTAAGCTGATTAAATAGCTGCTCAACTTTTATTGCCCTAACTATTTTGCTACTTTTGTGTATGGATTTGTAATTTATAGGCAACTAATGAATTGAAAAATCGATATTTAGATTGCTTACTACATAAAGTGTTTGGCGCTTCTCTGAGCCATCCCTTCTGCTCCAATGGCTATTATTTATTTTGTGTTCCATTTAATTTCATCTATGGCGTGCCCAATTGATGTGGCACATTGTTAAATCAGGCAGAAGTATTGCGAGATTTCAAAATAGCCTGCAATGTGCGTGCCACGTTTCTTCTGCTACGTCCTAACCTCCCACCGCCCACCTCCCACCTCCTACCACCCATCACTCACCCCCTTATCGCTGAGCGTCTTGCGGCACGCATTCCGCGTGCGGCAGCTCAAAGTAATGCTGAGATATTCTAATAGCGTGTGTAATGCTAATGGCTGACTGACTACGCGCCCTGAACCGAGTGCTCCGTGTTCTGTGCTCTGTGTGGCATTTGCCACTGATTTATGAAAAGTCGCTAACAATGGTGTTGCAGGCTAAGGCACTTGTTCCGGCTGTGACTCGCAGTGTGGCAGCCAACAGCACTGAACTGTTGGTGGCATTGTCAGCCTGCGCGGGGTGGAACATTTCCATAAGCACATCTGAAGTGCAGGGCAGACATCCAACATCCAATATTCAACATCCAACATCCTGATATCCGCAGCAGGCGATTCAATTTTCGCCATCAATGCAATTTGTAGCAGCAGATTACGCAAGACGAACTGGAACCCTTTTTTGCCACTGCAGAGGGTATTTTAATGTGCTCGTCAGCTTTGTAACGCTTTGAAGGAGACGTCTCCGATTGCATCATCAGAGTCAAAAAAAAAAAAATATATACATATATTGCGATAAGCTGAAATTGCTTTTGTAAAGATTCCATCTTTTAACTGGAAGACCACAAACCAGATCTATATCCAAATCAAAAAGCTGTTATACTATTGATCAGTTTCAAGTTGAGTTCATATATGAAACACCTTTTTTAAATAACAAAACATTTAAAACCAACTCTCAAGTTAAGATTGTTATTTTGTAACCAACTTTCTTTAGATCGAGCAACAATAGCTCAAACTCAGTTAGCAGCCATAGAAAACACTTATAATATAATATAATACGAATATAATAATATAATACATGATATAAGATGTGGACAGGTGGTCAGGTGGTCAGCAAGGGTATGTCATATTCGGTTTGCCTTAGACAGCTGTGCTTCTTCCTACAATTCTATCAAGAAGACATATGGATGCTGCTCGTAACTAATGTAAGCTACAAAGTGCTGGAGTATGCTCATAAGCCCTGTGGCATGACAGCTTACGGTTCTTTGGTCACACTCGCTTGCTCCGTAATTTCGCCAACATTTCATAACGGGCAGTGAGCAGTGGGCATGCGACAACTGTGGCATGCTGACTTTAGACGGGTTAATCTCGTGCGATGCACGACGCGACGACGAGTGTTGAGTGCAGAACGGTGTGGCTAATAACATTAATAACAACAGCAACTACAAATTGACTCAAACTGCCCACGTAAAGCCACATGAGGCAAAGGTCGGCTTCGCAGTGACCCAGCAACAGAGTCAGAGTCAGTCAGTCAGGAAGTCACTCAGTAGTTCAACTGGCGTCAACAGACATCGTTCGCGAACTTCAACTCTAAGCCAGGGGTCAAGTTGAGTGTAAAGCGAACGGAACAAAAAGCTGATTAGCCCTTGGTGAAGGGTGGACGGGCTTAAGCCAGCTAAAGTCACGATTAATTTAATTTACTATTTGAGATGCTTTTAATTAAACGTCAGTTGCAATTCAACAACTTATCTATGTATAACTACGTGACGCCCTTTCTGAGTTGCTCTCGTGCAAATGACAACGTATTATTTAAAAACTTATTTTGCGGTCAAAACTGCACTCAGATAAGTTGGACAGTTGCTTTAAAAAGTTTCAAACTTTCTATAACCCCCATACTCATTTATAATGGTTGTGCAAATGTGTTTTTTTTTTGTTTACCTACAGAGGGAAGAATGTACGTTTCCATATAATATTCCTGATCCGCCGATCTGGCCAGCTTCAGATTTTACGTTTATATTATTATTGAATCCATCAAATCCTGTGCAAAAACCGAGCTAAGATTATCTATTGGCTAAAAATAGCAGATCATTTTTGGACACATATTAAGAATATTTTGTCAATGAATTTATATAATATATTCCCAGCTGGGTACAGGCTAACTTATATTTAGACTTGCCCATCTCCAGCGTTATAACGTGTTTTTCTTCTTTGTTTTGTAAATATCAATATAATATTTCCTTATAGATATTTATAATACTCTTTTATATATAGAAATCGATACAAACAAGAAAATAATGCTTTGCAGCACAACACACATTTAATGCGATTAGATCTCTCCAAACTAGTAAAGTAAATGTTAAGTAAATGGCCAGCTCCATTAATGCATAGTATAATACAATTAGTCATATTGTTTGTTGCCTTCACGTTTTTGCAGGCATGGCGATATGCGATCTGCTGACGGTTGTATTTCCTGCGCCCGGACTTTGGTATATGTACACATTTGGCAATCATTACAAGCCCATGCATCCGGTTTCCATGTGTCTGGCCTACAGCATTTTCAATGAGGTAAGTCAACAAACACCAATACTGTGCTAAATAATAAAAAAAATATGAAAATCAATATTATGTATTATACAGTCTAATGTAAGAAGAAGCAGGCGGCAGCATCTTTTAATTGCTCGGTCAAGTTCAAGAGGCTTCCCTCTTGGCGCTCAAGTTAAGTATTTTGTTTGCTTTTGGTCCGCGTGCCGGAAACTTACGCACGACTCGATTGTGCCTCCATATGGAAAAAGGTGGATGGGAATGGGATCGAATGGGAAGTAAGTTGACATATATATACATATATAGACATGGGCAGTCATTGACCTAAATAAAATGCTTGGCTGCCGCTGCTATTGTGTGACGCGTAGCCATTCTGTGTTTTGGGGTAGCGCTATTGTGACATCTACCCTTAGTCGGCTGTGTGAGGGCTGTGTTATCGTTATCGTTATCATTATCGCATTTTGCAGCTACGTTACGTTTGCACTTTGTGTGTCACTTCTGTCAGCACAATAATGGAACGCCAAAACTCGATGGAGGCGCCAGTCTGACTCTGGCGGGGAGTCAACTGAGTTAGCCAGCAGAGCTACGCACTCAATAGCAGAACATGTGCATTCATTGAGTCGATTCACTACACTCACACTTATTCAATCTAGTGCTTTTTACATTATCATGGCAGCCCCCACCCCTCCCCCCTCAAATGCTGCACGTTTGCCTTGATTAATCAACATTTTCAATTTATGGCATTCAGCAAACAGAAACAGAAACACAAACAGAAACACAAACAGAGGCAGTGTTGAGGTGTTTGTGATGAGTCGATGGAGAGGTGGCAAAAGATGGCGACATAAAGCAAAACTGTTTGCTCACTTCAATGGAGTAGTGTCGACCTGATAAAATGTGCCCCAATGTTAATGTTGCTGTTGTCGTTTGCTGTTGCTGTTGGAATTGATGTTGTTATTGTTTCAACTACGTGCTGTGACTGGGCTCCCAGGGGATTTGTAGCAGCTAAACTCCATACCAGCCATGTTTAGATTAGCTGAGTTCGCAGCTAAAAGGGAGAGCATTGTGAGAGAACTGTGTCTGTGTCTGTGTGTGGCTATCTGCGTATGACAGCCATAAAATTCAACTCACATAGCACAACGAGTGTAATAACCACGAGGAGGCCATTGCAACTGAAGTTGAAGATTTGGTTACATTTCCCAGGAAATTTATATGCCACTCGCAAGCGCCGCAAGTCTCGGAAGACTCGCAAGTCTCTCGCAGTGCCACATTTAATGGCCATGTTAATGTGTCCGCCGAGCTGTTCGTTGAGCTGTGTATCACTCGTAGCTAATACACACACACACACACACACACACACACACACACACACGCACACACACACACACACACACACGACAACAACCAAATCTAACACAGCTTGTAATTGCAGCTGCGTTCACAGTCTGCGTTGCCAGATAAATTCACATAAATCGGATTAAGCCACAGTTTGCTGCACAACGCTGTAATTGGACGTGATAGCAATGTGTGAGCTGCAAATGCAAGTAAAATAAAATTAGCACCGTTCAGTTGAAACCGAGCAGCAAAAACTTTAAATACAATTAATGCAATTAAATTATTTTACTATTACAATTAGATTACTATTTACATTTAACATCGGAAGGTCCTTTTCAAATGTTGCAAAATAAATTTAATAAATTTAATAGTTAATTGAATAAATTTGAATATTCGCAACAGTTGGCAAATCGGAGTAAGTATTTTATGTATAAAAGAAAAACTAAAACCAAATTTTGTAAGCATCTAGTTTTGAGTATATACATTCATTAAATCGACTATAATAATTTTTGAACTCTTAGCTTGTATCTGTTAATTCACGATCGATAAAATAAATACTCATTTTTGCATATTAAGTCTTGTAGCTTACTCCAAGTTGCGGTTTTCTTTTCTTACGTTTTGCTTATTTAATTATTTATTCATCCAAACGTCGGAGATTTATACATTATAGCGATAGTCACCAAAAAGTTAAGTATAACATATAAATATAATTACAATTGCGTATGGTCTAATTAAGTATCAACTTAGTTGTCAACAATATTAAGTAGTTAATTTAATTGATTTGTTGAAAATGGGTTTGCAACATTCAGAAATTTGCTTAATTGTTGGCTCTAATTTAATTTGAATGATTATATTTGATATACATAAGCAAAAAGTGATATTATAATTACATAACAATTTGCTATCGTGCACACGCACAGAATCCTTATTACGTTTTGCATCCGACTTATTAACATCCCCTGTGTGTCTCCTTTGCTTACAGATTATGCCAGCCATGTGCCACACCATCTCCGTTTGGCTGACTTTGGCCCTAGCCGTACAAAGGTAAATATGCAATAATTGCTTTCACTTGCACGTCTGCTCGCTTCGACTTACATTATTAGAGCTATGCTTTCACTGTGAGTGAGATTGCAACCTGAACTCTGGCTCAAATTACATAGCCAAGCTCTGTGCTCAGCAGGCGACTTGTCGGCCTGACTGCAAGTGCTTTTGGCTTGTCAGCGGGACAATAAATCAGGTATGCCCTGTCGGCCACAGTAGTTCCACATGGCGCCACAAAATGCAGATGTGTGTGTGTTGAAGCCAGGCAAAAGTTTTGCCACAACCAGCAAATGTCGTTCGTCCAGCTATCGCTGCATATGAGTAATGTGCGTGTTACTTTTTCATATGACACATACTCATAAATATGTAAATACATATATTATAATCATATCTCACTTGTTGCTTTGCATATGAGAAGTATTTCAAACTTGGTAAGTGACGATGTGCTTGCTCCAGCAAACCTTGAACATTGAAGATAATAATCCTAAGGCAAACATGTTTTTTCAATGTTGCAAATTCATTGCTGATATTGAACAGATAGGAAAACTCCAACGGAGCTATATATTTATTAATATTAATAGCTGATTTAAATATAAATTAAACATTTAAATACAAATAATATTAAAGTTAATAATGTAAGTAAGAGATCTTTAGCTCTGCTAATAATAACAGTTGGTTCTATTATATTGTTATATTAAAATTTAAATGTGCTCTTGTAAGGTAAACCCTGAGATAATATACCTTTTGGCCAGCTTGTGACATCATTTTGGCCAGCTCATTTCCGTTTGATTTCCTGGCAGATTGTCTGATTTTGGTTCATAATCTTTTTAACGACTTCCGCTCTGGACAACGATGTCGGTGCATATTACGAATATTCCCTATTGAGCTTGTGCATAACTTATTGCTTTTAAGATGGATGTTGCTGCTGCCGAGAATATCAAGAAATATTCCGGAAGGCAACATTTTAGTTGCAAATGCTGTTTTTCTTCCGTTTTGAATGGATGATTTAGTTGTGTTGGAGCGAAGTTTCCCCGCGTCAGGAAATGCCTGAATAAGAAAAGTAAAAACCCAAGTACCACCGCCGTTGTGCACTTATGGAAAGTATATTTGAGACTAAATAGTTGCTTAACATAATTCTATTGCTTAACATAATTATTACGCATTAATGAGTACGCATTTATGAGGGACTTAACATATGTAGGGATGCACGGTTGCATTGAATGTAATTTTCCACAAGTTGACTCTTCACTACTGGTGTTAAAGATATTCTTCTGTACATTTTCGATTTAATAATTTCTAAAATTTGGTTGCAATTATATGTGAGTTTCATTTTAGCTGAAAACTATGCACAAAATCGTTTGGCTTATCGTTAAGCTTGTGATTAATTCCCTTAGCAAAAAGTGTTTACATTCTCCAATTGCGCCATTAGCTGTTAACGAGATGCCAGCAACAGAATGTCAATTGGCCGCAGTCTTTAAACTCAAATTGTTTTGCTGTAAAGCCATAAATAAACCTGACAACATTTAGGGTCGATCGGAGTGGGTCAATGCTGTAAATGTAAGTACATTAAGAGCGGAAAAGCCGAGAAAAGGAAAAACAATATGCGAATGAAAAACAATAAACTAATATGTATAAAATTGGCAACATAAATCGTGAGTGTGTCAGTACGTGTGCCATCTTGCCTCTGCGCCTCTCTTTCTCTCTCTCTCTCTCTCTCACTCTCGCTCTCTGTCTCTCTGTAGCACAGAGTCTTTATTCAGTATTCTTTTGAGTGGCGAAATGCGTACCCACATCGACCAATTTTCGAGTGGAACAAGTGGGGCAAGGACCACTCTAAAGCTGCCGCATTGTTCTATTAACTCATGTGTGGGATCATAAATTTTACAGCTTTGCAAATAAATTTCGCAACCCATGAAAAAGAAAATAAATAAAAAACAGTCGCTGGAAAAAAAAAAATATAATCCGAAAAAAAATCCTCGAAAATAGTCATAAATATTTGTGCCATTATGCGACTTGGTCCGCTTCAAGTGGTCGCTGGTTCTCAATCTATGAGTGTGGGTGTGTGTGTGTGTGTATGAATGTGGCAATATGTGGATGTATGTGCAGCAAATAGCTAAATAATATGTTGTGGCATGGGACACATTTAACAGTCATTCCGTTTAAAAATTGCCCGGGGACAAATAGCGCCATAAAACAGTCAACGTTCATTGTTATCATTGGCGTTTGTTGTTGTTGTTGTTGTTGTTATTATTTTTGTTGTTGCTGTTGTTACTGTTGTTATTACTGTTGTTGTTGATGTTGTTGCTGTTGTTGCGCTGTCGCCAACTTATTGTATTTCAAGTGATTCCACGGAATTATTTATGTTGTGTGCTGAAGTCAAATGGCTGGACGTCAAGTTGAATGCTGTCAGAAGCTGCGGCAAGTGTGAAATGAATGAATGAGTGAATGAATGAATGAATGCACTGAGTGCACATTTTATTTGATTAAACACATTCAAATATGTTCAATTGCAGTAGGAGTCAGATGCATAAGTGCATAACTGACTAAAATAGTGTTGCCAACAATTGCTCAACTACTCATTAAATTGCATGATTCCGTTGAATACCCGAATGAATAACTATGAGTGTGCATGTGAATGGCAAGTTGCAAATTGCACGGAAGGAGATTTGAATTTTGTGTTCAGCCCTTTTCAATGACACAAACTACTTATTTGGTTGGATAAATTGTGTTTCTTTTGTTTGATTTAATTTTGCGTTGATCCCTGATGAATGTTTTTCGGAATTAACTCAATTCAGACTAAAGGTTCAGATTCAGTCAATTATGAATACCAATTCCATTTAAGACCAAATGCCAGACAATCAGCTCATCCATTGTTTACGATTGCTTTCAACTTTAATGAAATCTCCGCCGGACAAAGGTTCAATGCAAGATTGATTGAAAATCATTTTGAAGTGCCAGCGAGCACAGCACACAAAAGGACGAAACAGGACTGGCCTCGGCGAATTTCGTAGGCGGTGCCAATAATTATGCGCATAAATTATGGCAAAACATTGAGTTGGCCAAGAAGCGGCTACAGCAAAGCTGCCTGAGCTTAACTCAGGCCCACCTTCTGGCCCACACTTTGGTTGGATTGGTGGGCGATGCCTTCAAGTTAAAACTATTATAAGAGCTGAAGCAAACTCCTCTTGGAGCCTGGCCAGCATTGGAGCAGTGACTTAATTTGCTACAGCTTGGCGACACTGAATGCGAGCACTTTTCACAAATTGCGGAAATTACTTAAATTCTGTAATTATAAAATGACAAGTTGATTAGCTTTTGCTCAAATGGCTGTGGTTCACTTGGCAATGGATCAAGTTAAGAGAAGCGGCAGGTTGCGAACGGCAACGTTGTCGACACGTTGCCATCATAAATTTGCACCAGCCAAATTGGGTTATTCATTGGCCTGGCTGGCAATAAAATGATATTAGGCAAATGTGATTAGATGTTGCTTTTATGCCTTAACTCGGATAACATTGTGTGAATAAAATCCATTCACAGACACTGTAATGGCCCAAAGATAATGGCCAACTTGATGTATGTGACGTACAGCAGTTAACTTTAAAGATATTTCCACAGATTATCCATATTCTACTTTGCATTCCACCAGTTCCCATCGAGTTACGTTAATTGTACCTAAATGTTTCTATCTGAACTGATTTCAATGGGTTTTGCTTAAGCGCGCTGTAATATAAAGCAAAATATATATTTGAGATCCACACCAGCAATTAACAATTAACAATTATTGACTATATAATTTCAGGTACATTTACGTGTGTCATGCCCCAATGGCACGGACCTGGTGCACAATGCCGCGGGTGCGGCGCTGCACGTTCTATATTGCGCTGCTGGCGTTTCTGCATCAGTTGCCCCGCTTCTTCGATCGCACCTATTTGCCCATGCAGATCGAGTGGAACGGCAACGTGACGGAGGTATGCCACTTGGAGACGTCGCTGTGGGTGCACGAGTACATTGGCGTGAATCTCTATTACACCACCTATTATTTGTTCCGTGTGCTGTTTGTGAATCTGCTGCCGTGCATCATTCTGGTCACGCTCAACATTCTGCTGTTTGCCGCATTGAGGCAGGCGCAAGAGCGACGCAAGCTGCTGTTCCGCGAGAACAGGAAGAAGGAGTGCAAGAAGCTGAGGGACTCCAACTGCACCACCCTGATGCTAATTGTGGTCGTATCCGTATTTCTCATTGCCGAGATACCCATTGCAGTCGTCACATCGATGCACATTGTCAGCTCGCTGATCATTGAATTTTTGGACTATGGCATCGCCAACATCTTCATAATGCTGACCAACTTCTTTCTGGTGCTCAGCTATCCGATCAACTTTGGCATCTACTGCGGCATGTCGCGTCAATTCCGCGAGACATTCAAGGAGATATTTATGGGTCGCATACCCGGCAAGAAGGACAGCTCGTCCAAGTACTCGATCGTGAACGGCCCACGCACCTGCACCAACACCAATGAGACTGTCCTCTAGTAATTGGTGATGTTGGTGCCGCGGCGTGGCAGCAACACTGCCGTCTGCACCGCCGTTGCCGGTGGCTCCGCTCCGATGGCGTCGGAATCAATCGAAATGACGCTGCAGCATCAGCATCGGCATCCTCAAAAGCCCCGTCATCATCATCATCCCCATCACCATCATCATCATCATCACATTCAAGAGCGTCGCACCAGCAACATGGACATAATTGTCGAGGAGCGCAACGTTTAAAGGAGGATATTTAAAAAAAATATAAAAAAGAATTAAAAAAAATAATAATAAAAAATCATATACGAATACTCTGGTTTTAAACCAACTAATACAAAGATTCATTGAGCTGGACAAGTTTATGGAAAAGGCTTTGGAATTGTACTCCACAATTTCAGTTTTTTTTCTCTCGAGAATTATCGAGCAGGTGGCGAAAGAAGAGGAGAAACCCCATTAAGAGTAGCTGGAATGTACGAAATAATTGTTAACCGAATTCTTTAACTACGAAATTGTGGTAAGAAGAAATTAAATGAATATTCACACACAACTTAATGATCACATTCGATCCATAACTTTTGCAGTATAAAAATACCCTTAAACTAGTACAGATTTTAAATGTTCAATGTTTGTTCTAGTTCGCTGGTTAAAAGGTTACATAAATACCACCAATTGAATTTAACTTGTGTGTTATTTGTAAAGTGTGTACCAAACTATAAGATATTCATTATCCAATATAAAAAACAAATAATGCAATAAAGTCACTAGAAAACCTTTTGAAATTCGCATTCCAGTCTACTGGAGCTAAACACAAAAACAAAACTAAACTTGTTCAAATTATATAATAATGAATTGAATGTTGAGTGAATTGGCAAATCGAAAGTGATAAATAACTTGAATAGCAGTGTAACTTATATAATATATGTATGTGTATGTCTAACTAATATAATACTTACATAATAAACGAAACAGTTTAAGAAATGATTCAAATTAAACAAAAACAAAAACTCTGATAACAATTTACAACATATACATATAGTTATGTACGAACATATTTACATATATTTACATATACCTTATCAACAAAATTTGAGAAATAATTACATTTATAATAATTACAGGAACAATACGAATAGTTAAGTATGTGTTTGAATGTAAACACAAATAAACCTATGAACTATGTATACATACATGTATGTACATACTATGCATACATAAATATTTGTTAAGTATTTACAACAACAAAAAACCAACACATAAGATACAATTCGAATGTTTATTTTTGTGCGATTTTTGTGCGGCAAAAGCAGAGAAACAAATTTAATTTTAGCAATAAGACGACTTTGGCTAAGTGAAAACTAAACACTCGGCAAAAACAAAAAAATATGAAACTCATTTAAATTTGTAAACCATTTGAGCCCCAGTGTTTACTGATTTAAATGACACGCAAATATTTTCAACGAGCAAACACAAATAAAACGAATTTCCAGTTGATGGAGCAACAACAATAAGTTTCAATCTACCGTGTTTGCAGCATCATTAATAATTATACATTCAATGATATTTCACATATACATACATATATAATGGAAGGGTTTTTTTTACATTTTTTTTCCCCCCCTAGATATTAAGCATATACATGTATACACACATTTGTAAATGTAAGAGAAAATTCAAGATTCAATGTTGATATGTCTGTGTACCAGTAATTATTTGAAACAAATTTCAAGTTTAAATGTTATAAATGTCTGTAAATTAGGCCACTAAGAACAACTATGAATAAAACCAAAACTTCAAGTTTTTGTCTGAATGGAAATGCTGTCGTTTTTTTCTACATTCATAAGGAGAGAGAGAGAGACAGGTATAAAGAGAGAGAGAGAGAGAGCGAGTAAGAAGAAAGTAAGTTGAGTAAGCTCAACTACAATTCACTCTTTTTAGTTTTCTTGCCAAACGTCTCTTTAATAAGTTTTGCACAATCAAATGTAAGCACGCTTGGATGAGTTCTCATTTGTATGGCTTGCACAGAAGAAAAAAAAAAAATTTTATTTCGCCAGCTTGAACTGAAATCATCGGCTTGCGACATCTAAATACATATGTATGTGTGTCTGCATACACATATTTATAGATACTGGCACACACATACTTAAATCGAGATGTATCGCTATTCGCGAGTGCAGTTATCGATAAAATGAAATAAGCTTGCTCTGCGCGGGATATACAAGAGCCTTTACTCCAAATTAAAAAATTGATAAAAAAAAAAATGAATGGTAGTATTAAAATACCTAAATAGATTGGGCGCTACAACTTGGCCTTATCATTGAGTTGCTCAATTATTACGTTGGGAAAGGCTGTATGTTTCTTAGAGTGCATATGCTGGTGGGGCGTTGGACCGTGGGTGGTGTGCGATTGGCAGTGGTTGCCGCCTACACTTGAAAGTTCTCTTTAAAGTGACGGGATTGCGTTGGCTCTCAGCTTTTGAATCTTTTCACTGTAGGTGTTGGGGTTTGAATGCGGCTGTGTGTGTGAGTGGCAGCCAAGTGCAGTTGCCACACTTTGTAGTTGTGGCTGCTGTTGCTGTCGTCATTGCCTCAGAGCCTTCCACTCAACTGGCACTCAACTTGGACTGGTGGCAGCTCTGCCAGTGGCATGCGGTCCCTAAATGGGGGTAAGGCTAACCTGACTTGGAGCCACCTTAGATGTGTGCTATTTATAATGGCGGCAGTTTGGCGATTTAGCTCAAGAAAAACGGAATGTTTTATGTAACCTGAAGATGGAGAGCAAAATAACAACAATAACAATGGCAGTATCCGATCAATTTTAAGCCTTTTACGCAACACAGACAGGCGCCCCAAGAAGTAGGCAACAAATAAATGCTGCACACGCCTCATTTATTTTACCAACCAAAATTGATTGACGCCAACGCACACGCCGTGAAAATTGTGCGAGTGCCAAAGTTATACATTAAAGTAAATAACAACAACAACAGCAACAGCAACAACAACAACAACAACAACAATAAGAATAAGAAGAACAACAACCTTGATACGGTCGGCAACAGATAATCAATCAGGAGCTGCTTATTGGCTTTTCAAAATACGTCTAACAAAATAAATAAAAGTCAAAGCGACAATGTGGCATGTTATGCTGCCACAGCCATTACCAGAAAAGGACACCCATATCCTCGTCATCCCATCCCCCATTTCATGAACAAACATAAGTCGAGTACAAGGCTGGACCCACAAAAATTGTTTGTTTGCCGCTGACTAATGCCAATTTAATTCTGTTCGGAGCTTATGTCTATCTCTGTATCTGTGTCTGTATCTGTACAAATGTGTGACTGTATGTGTGTGTGTGTGTGTGAGCTTAGCCCATAATAATATCCAAGTATCGATAAACGCATATAATCAAAGGCAATTAGGATTTTGAGTATTGTTTTTGGTTGCTTTCACTGCGACCAGTGGTCGATAATTAATTTTCAATTGAATTTATGCGCTCCACCCACCCACACACACACACACACACACACACATACTCACACACACTGACAAGCACAACAACATCGATGAAAGCAATATTAGCTGCCAAATGTGCCTTAGCAGTAATTTACTGTCTGTGACCTTTGTTGATCTGGCTAATCAATTCACTTATTCCGCTTATTTGAACAGCACATTCGCAATTCGGTTCCAGATTCATTTATGTTATGCCAACTTATGTTCAAGATGTAATTATCATATTTAGGCATTAATTATATTAATTCATCTATATCGAAAATTGTGTGTATGCAACAGAAACAAATACCATCAGCTGAAAATGTTGGAATTTCTTCTTCGTTCCATTAAAAATAATTAAGAGCTGCCGCTTTGTCTACATTATATCTGATCAGATCTGAAGCAGATAGGAAGTTTTAACAGTTTTGCATTTGACTTAATAGGTATTAATATTTCGCTTGGGACCATTAGGCCAAATTACGAAATTACAAAATTACAAAATTACAGAATTACAAAATGAGCGAACATTAACATAAACTAAATAGAAACGGATGCCAAAGAGCGGCAAATGGAAAATTTGCCTTGCAATTAAACAAAAAGCCAGCAAACCCGAAAACGCTCAGACAAACCGCAGACAAATAGCAGAGACCCAAAACACACAGAATTATAATAATACTTCTATAGAAAAATTGCCGCATGCATTTAAATTAAAATATACCCATCTGACGGGCGTTCTGCCACATTTTGTCTGCCACATTATTTTGTGGGTCCGACCCCGTGGTCTGGCTGCCTCTAATTACGCCCAACCAGACCAAAAAGAGCTGCAACCTCAACGGCCAACACATACAGAACTATCAATTTGGAAATGCGGTTTCTCACCGAACACGCTTCTGGCACTTAATTAGCTGTGAATTAAGCCGGCTTTTCAGACATCACTCGGTCACCTTAGAGCCCAACTAAGGTCAACAAAATTTCTACAAAGAGTCTACCCCAAAGAATGGTATTTTGTCGCCAACTAACCAACAATCTGCGGCACTGCAGAGCTTTTGCGGCTTTCCCAAGTGCAATTGGTTTGTGGACCTTGTGCGGTCTCCAAAAAGGTAACAAAACAACAACTGGCCTTGCCACACAAAACTGCCGAGAGTTCAGCGAGTTATATTTGATTAGAGCTTGAAAAATTATACTAAATACTTCAAACGGTACGCAGATATCTAATTCACACTTTATGTCAGAACCATAAGGCATTTTTAAAGCCTCTACAAAAAGCCATACATTCTAAATATATCCTAAGTTCAACAGAAACTTATGCCATTATTATTGCATTCAATTGAAAGTACTTCTATTTATGGCAGATTTGCATGCGTCTTCAAATGAGGCAGCCTTAAGCTTTTAAATTGTACTTGCAATACTAGAATGTTATATTTAGATTGCTTGCGGTTTGCTGTGCAACAACTAGTTGCCACAAAACAGATGCCAACCCCAGTCAAGGTCTCCTAAGCCACAGCTTATTGTTTGCAAACTTGTGCAGTAAGCACTTTATGAATTCGATAAAATCATGCCGACAGGAAACTATATAGCTAGTCATGCTAAGTATATGCCACATTTAAAGGAGTATTTAATTATTATTAATTATCTATTGTTAACATTGGAAACTATTGTTATTTATGGCATATTTGCTAGTGCAACGCTTAACATTTGCAAGACTCGAGCAGATCAAGCACAGCTCGCTCATGGAACGTCCTTTTAATTGCCTTCTGCTTGCGAGGTACTTTGTCCAAGCAAAGAGTTGCCGGCGATTCGTGGACAAATGCCAATCCCGACCAGAGACACTGAAACCACATTCTGTGACCAGTGGCATCATAATTGCATTTTTGTGCGCTCAGACGTGGTCGACAATCACTTGATGAGAATTCCTGTTGGGCATTTCTCTTCAAGTGTCAGCAAAGATTTGGTTGGCGAATATTCTGGTGAATCTGAAGCACCTGAACACATTTATTTTCATAAGACGTAACTTGGTGAACTGTGCATTTCCAAACACGTTTGAGTGCTTACGTTAAATCGTGGAAAGCACATTGAATGGGCTTTAAAATCAACCGAAACGCAATCAATTGCAATTTGCATGAAGTCTCCTTGGAGCGTCCTGTGAACATTGCTCATACGCCATGTGCATTCAATACATGCATATCGCATGCTCGTATTACCTGCTCTGAGGGCTATCTCTCAGCTGGCTTAATGGCCAAGCGAAATCAAAATGTTTTGCTTTGAAATTTTGTACTCAGTGCATGAATTTACTGATCCCTGACTCACCTGTGTGGGGTCATCATTTCGAATGAACACTGTTTCGTGAGCCAAATCAAGCGAGTCTAACTGATTTTATTACTTAAAATACTAGCCTTATATAGCTAATGGAATTCCCAACAACAGCGTTCAACAGGGGACACTTTGAACCCATATCCAAGTGTTTATTTCAGCAGTCCCTTTTCAAACACCAACTTAAAATAGTGTTCATTTTTGAAAATTCTGCCATTAACTCTAGATTTATTGAGTATTATTTTTTATGTATTATATTTTACAATTTTTTTTGGCATGCCCGGATAAGGTCGTGACTTGTTCTTGTGGCTTTTTTAAAACAGTCTTCGCTCTTGAACAATTTGGTTACTCTTTGCCCTTGCCTTTGCCACTAAACAAGCAAAGCCTTTGAAGGGTATGTCTAAGATGCTCTCACAGATATTTGTATGTATATTACCTTTTTTAGGTTGTAAGGTGACTTTGACCCTTCCGTTTTTGGGTTCGCTCTCGGCACAAGCAAAGATTTATGGGGCATAAGTCAAAATAGAGCAACATGGACATTCTTACGCCGCTTGGCTATGAAAAATACAGGGCGTAGTTCCTTAATTTGTACATGCCAATCTATGATTATAATGAAGCCATTTCAATTTCGATTCCTGAACATATTTGAGGCGACTGGCAACAATGAAAAAAAGGGGGCCCATTTGCATTTTGCGTCTAGTGTGCCACACGCAACAAGGACCCCAGCCCAGCCCAGCCCAGCCCAGAGCAGAGCAGAGCAGCCCAGCGCAGCACGGTTCATTTGTCACGGCGTGGAAAGTCAAAAGGTGTTTCTGTGTTATGAATCCACATAATTAGCCTTAATAATATGTTGCCTGCCAGCGTAAATTAGCTACGCATACACAAAATATGTTTCTGTCCACGTTGAAGGGGCCACCTCCCCCGGCCGTGTGTTGAATTGAAATGTGAATAATGTGCGTATTTATGAGCATAAGCGAACTCTCTGGCACACAGCATGAGTGCATGAGGCAAGATTCAAATAGATAAATGAAACTGTGATTGATGATGGTTCTGAGATCGATGTTAGATTAACTGTGACTGTGAAGCGGAAATTAATCATCCGACAACATGAGTGGCACTCTTAAAATGACGCAAACTCTCTATAAGCACACATCAAAGGAATTGCCAGGACAACATTTCAAAGGCTGGGCAAAAACCAAAAACAATTCGATTGAATTAAAATGGCAAAGTCTTTTAATTAATTTGCCATTTATGTTTTGATGGGCTATTTTTGCGAAACAAAATCAATTTGTCAACGCTGGCAAAGTTGTTGACATCCCCTATTAAACTGCTCGTAGATACAAAGTTGGGATTAATTGTTTTTGGCTTGTGTAGATGCTACAAGCAGTTTGCAACAAAAAACTTTTATGATTATTGTTGTCCTTCTAGTTGCTGTAGCAACGTGGCGTATGCGTAATTTGTAATGGGCAATGAAATACATTTTGGGCACTACATAAAAACTAAAACCCAGTCACAGGCAAGAATGGCATTTTCTTGAGTGCCACTCTTTCTTTGTCTGTGCTATTTTCATTTCGAAATACGTATGCAATTTCAGTCAATTTGCTGAGTCACCCACGAGTGTGTGCCACAGCAATATCATATATCAAATAATTAGTGATTCATTAAAAGTTACTCGGTCTGCGACCTACTTTTCAGTGGGCACATGTAAATCAAGTCTCTGAGGACAAGGGGTGAGCTCGATTGGTGGAGTATTTATCGATACATATGTATTTATATATTAGTCGCTGAATGTAGTCTAATCGACTAGACTAACTGCCAGCATGCCTCAGTGCGCTTCAGAGCCAGCCGTATGACAGGACGCAAAGTCATAGAATTGGGTTGATTCTGGCCTTAACCTGAGGACATCTGCCTGTCACATACACATGTGGCGATTGTGGTTGCTGCGACTGTCCTGCAACTCCCTCAACCATCAAACAATCAAACACCAAGCCGACCCCAGTAGCACAATGGGCTCTCCATCGTTCTACATGCCACAAAACATCTCGATAACAGGACACATCAGCACATCGCATGCCTCGAGGCGCATCTTTATTGTTTCTTCACTTTTTGTACGGAATTTTACTTTTGCTGCACATTGTGCGACATGTGCTTGTGTGTGTATGAGTGTGCGTGTGGGTGTGTGTGTATGTGTGTGTGTGGGTGTGTGTGTTTCTGTGTCATCATCTAATTTCACGCCTGCCAACCACGTTGCAACCTAATCATGGTGTTGGTCGCTTTGTCCTCGATGCCCCCAGTTTGCATGTTGACGCTGCTCTTGCAAATATTTTCAAATACTGTAATTCAGTTAAAGCCCAGTTAGCTGCTAATGTTTTCTAATTTAATCATGGTATTTGTAGTCTGCAGTAGGTGCCAACAAAATTTGTATTGTCACTGCTCAAATTTTCATATTTGCGCAGTAACCAAGCTGGTAGGCAGCATGTGAGCAGAGATGCTTGTATGCTAATAGATCGTGGGAGAACTGGCAGCTGCCAAGCGTGTCATACTACCCTGGCTACCCTGTATACCCTGTAATGTAAGCGCAAACTAGGTCACAACGCATTAAAAAAAAATAAAATCAAAATTAAAAGAAAGCCAATTAGAAATAAAAAAAAAAGTGTTAAGCTGCTCTAATCAAGACTGTTCGATATTGAGATACTCTGCACACAGATTAATCTCAAAATCACACTTTTATGCGTATTTCCCTTAAGCCGGTTGCAATGTGATTAATCCAAAACTAAATCCGTATAAATCTTTATATATCTTATTATATGTAACCAAAGTGCTTTCTAGGACTTCGAATGATAATATTTATTTTAATTTCTATTTTGATTCTTAAGTTCTGTGCAGGGTATTCAGTAGCTCTGCACTTTCATGTTTATTTTCATTGATAATAAGTGCAAATTGTGGTTTTGGTCAAAGTCAGCTAATCCCGCAGTGTGGCAACTGCAGCAGGTGAGCGTCTAGGCTGGAGGCAAGTAAGCCCACTCGAATCTGCAGTATCTCACCTACATCTACATGCAGCCTTATCCGCAGCCGCATCTCTGCAACTTCGCTGCCCCTTTCGCTGGCACAGTCTCGTGGCAGACACAAAGAATATACATATATTATAATATGTGCACACTTCGGCTTGGGCGTGGCTTACACTTAGCAGAGGGATACAAACTGCAGCATCGGATGACACCACTCAGTAGCCAGTAGTCTGTACACTCAGAAAAAAAGTCTCCTTAAATTTACAAAAATCGTCCTTTATTAGAAAAATATACCCTTAAATTCAGAAATGTTTGGTTCTTAAATTGCCACAACCATTAATATTGGACGCTTAATTTCTGAATAATAAAGTGAGGAGCCCTTGGGGCCAAAAGTATGGCGAATTTCTAACATTCAAGGAATATTTTTCTGACTGAATAGCTGCCCATCCGATCCCAACCCGCCCGTCTGCCCCAGATTGTTGTTGCAATATGAGCTTACTGGGCAAGTGCTGCTAATTTTGATGGAGCTGGAACTCATTGAGACCGGGCCAACAACGTCGAGTGGCTGAGATTGAGATTGGACGCTTTCTGTCACAGTAGATGCTTGTATTTATTATTTCTCGTTGCCATGGCTCTAAATAGTTGAACAATTTTATTTAACTTGGCCAGCTTGTTGAGATTTTTGCGTATCTATTTTTTCGTTGCCTGATCTGGAATGGGTGATTGTTTGTATGAGTCGACAAGGATTGCAATTCCACGCCATCGAGCCAGATGTGAGCTCGCCGAATAAGCTGATTCATTCTGCCAATTATATTGTTCCCTGGGCACATTTCAGTTACCATAATTTGTGCATATATAAGTTAATCCTCTCGAATAAGTTCTCCTGTTATCATATGGGATACAATTTGTGCGAATAAAATAGCTTTGCACCCAACTGAGTACTGTCCATTAGCAATTACGTTTCGCACTTATAATTTAACAACACTGAAACACAAAAAAAGAATTATTCAAATACTGATGTAGAAATACATTTTAGAGGGAATTTCAGACAGTCCCAAACAGTTTCGTGTGTGTGCCACAATTACAGAAGTTGTTCAACTACACGTATTTTGTGCACATGTCAATTTTGAACTAAATTATGCCAAAAGGACATGAGCATATAAAAAAGGAGAAGGACACATGCGAGCACAAGATAAGGATGAAGTCCGCCTCCCCGCCTAAAAAACACATAATTATAAAATGCTCCGAGTAACGGAAATTGAGGCAAGCATCAAAGGCCAAAAGATGCGCCGTCGGCGCCGTCTGCAGCACAAAAAATAGGTATAAGAAACGGAAGTGATTGACTGACAGATACCCTGTGATTACCATTTTATGCATACCATTTTATGCGTTTGCTGAAATGGAATGTTAGACTTACGTTTTTAGTTTGATTTGATGAAAAAACCACTTAAAAAAATTATTCTTGTTACTTGAAAATGATTTTATTTACAATTTTTGAATTTTTTTTTTATTAGTTAATTTCTTCTATTTTAAAATAAAAATAAATAATAAAAATAATAGATAAATATTAATAATATTATAATAATATAATAAATATTCTGTCTGTTACAAACACTTGCACAATTCCATAATACTCGCTTTAATTCCATATTTGTTAATGCAGGGTATGGAAAATAGGTAATCTGCCGGATAGTGTCTGCAGTTTAATTTCCTGAAAGCACTACGACTGCACAATGGCCAAAAACTACAGTGGCGGAAATAAAATTGGATGAGCAGCCGGGGATGCTGGAGGAGGCGTCTGAAGCAGAGGAGGGGGGCCATGGAGTAGAGTAGTAGACGGAATCCAAAGCGATTGCTGGCGTTGCGAAGTGAGCTGGAATGAAAAGTTGCCAAGCTGCTGTGACCCGACTGGGAAACTTGCTGACAAATTGTTGTAAAAATTTAATTAGTTGCAAATGAGTTGTGAACACGAGGCAGCTGCCAAAAACTTGCTTGCTAGAATCATTAGTCTAATTAAACGCGAGTTATCCAACACTGGCGCAACGCATCGAAGACGGTGACGTCAACGTTGAAATGAAAATGCGAATTTAATTGAAGATGTTGTATTTAACTTTATGTACAGATATCATAATTCATATAATATATATGTATATATACATACATATACATCTCACATTGTTGCCAAGAGCAACCAGCTGAAGTTTAAAAAGAACTGAAACTGAGAAGCAAACTACTCTTTCAATGACGCCAATATATCAGTTTCAAATCAAGCTGTAATTTTTAAATTATTATTCACATTATATTATTATCTGAGTCCTCTTATCAATGTGTAGCATTAAATTCACCAAATTTCACTCATTATATTTGTAAGAGTATTTTATTTATTTAAGTGAAAAATAATATTTACAAAAATAAATATATAACAGACCGTTTTTGTCAGCTTCATATTCAGCCAGGATCTCATCTAAAAGGAGTTGCCAGCTATGCCTTGCGAAGAACAAGAACTTAAAGGCAAGGTGAAAGTATAACTAAGCTGAAAGTCTATATTCTAATCTGGAGTTGGTGCAAGTGCACTTGCTATATAGTTTTCCAATTGCAATCGGATAAGGAAAAACTGTTGGGCATCTGAAAATTTAATTTGCTGGATAAAAATTAACGAAAAACAAAGTTTGCTTGCATTTGGCGCAAAAGTTCAGTCAGCCGAAAATGTAATTTGTATGCAAACATTACACAATAACAAGAAAGCACTTCACTCTTTGGCAAGCCGAACACTAGATACCCTTAAAATACGATGTATTTTCTATAAAAGTAAATGCTCGTATCGAACTAGACAGAAAGACAGACAGACGGTGATAACTATGACGACTCGGGTAGTAATTGTAGTCATCACTCGACGACGTCTCCGTGCATCACAGCAAAACTCGAATACCCTCTGCAAAGAGTATAAAAAGTACTTGAAAATGTCAGGGTTAGCAAAAGTCTCGTCTAACACAAGCATGAAAATATTCTTTTATTCTTTTGCTAACTAAATAAACAAGTTTAAATATTAAATTTGCCAGCTGCGAAGAACTGGCCAAATATTGAGTCACTGCAAGGCAGGGCATCTGAAGGTCGCCAAGACTTAAACATTATGGAAATAACTTTTAGTACAGCCCATGAAAATGTCAAAATATTTGAACATTAATGCGTTTTGATAGTTTTTCAATTTGACTTTTTTAATTGGATTTTCGAAGGCCAGGCGGCAAAAGTAAATAGATCAGAAAAGAGGATAATTTGAAAGAAAAATATCTAAATACAAAACAGAAAAAATAAAATAAAAACCAAACTCATTTTCATATGCAAAGAGAGAACTCAGCTTAGTGTGCGTGTGTGTGAGTGTGTGTGTTGCGTGTGTAAGTGTGTGTGTGTTGCGTGTATCTGCATACATTTAAAAGGTCCACAAATTTCCTGATTTATTTATTTAGTTGTGTTTGTCCTCGCTGTCCTAATTTGGACGGCAAACAAGCACATGCACACTTAAATGCCCAAATTAAAATAATAAACACTAGAATAAACAATAAATATTGCGTAATTTGTTAACTTTGTGAGCCGCTAGCGGAAGAAGAAGAGGAAGTCGTGAGAAATACTGGAACTGACAACGGCTTTAGTAGGCCACATTGATGCCACAACTATGCTGCCACTTCAGTTAAGCAAGACAAATGGCAGACACACATATGGTTTACAGTTTTTAGGGGTCTGTTGCAGCAACTGAACACTGAAAAAAATCTGAGTATGTTTTTATTATTAATTATGTTACGTATTGTCTGTTAAAATCATCTCTATGTTTATGTTCTTATTCATACCTTTATCAAACTAATGTTTTGCAACCTTTGAATAGGTTGATTAATGTTTAAAAGCCAAATGCTATATACAAAAAAAGTATATAAAAAAAACTTATTTAAACTTATTCATTTATATAAAATAAGTATATTATACAAATATTCAAATAGTTGAAAAAATTCGCGTATTTTTAAATTTAAGAAATTAAACTTTGTAAATTAAGAAATCATTTCCATTGGAGATTTTTGTTCGAGTGCAGTTGCAGGGTGTGTTTTTGGCGTGGTGTGGTGTTACGGGTACGTGCCTCCGCCCCCGAGGAGCATGTTGCCCACACGAGCTGTGGCTAGTGGCAGCTCATAAATGTCAGCTCACTGGATGTTGAAGTACATAGTCCATTTTTGAGTACTCTCCCCCAGTTACCTCTAGCCACAAGCCGGCCAAAAAAGAAACGCAGCGAAACCCAACTGACAAATAACTCAAAAGTGATTGATGATGCTCATGACATGCTGACACATATAAATGCCTTCAAATGGGGCAAGAGGCGCTGTCGTTGACGTGTCGCCAGCCCCACGGACCGCATAGCATAGGTCTTCAACTATATGGCGTATCCCATATTCCACACATTAGCTCTGAGCTGAGGTACTTGTAATCCACCCTAACCAGCTACATTTTTACTTTAAGTGTTTGGACTTTTGTTTTTGCAATATGCGTGCGTGATTTTCATACTCTTCCAACGGGTAGTAGAAATATGTTACAAGGTGTGCGACGCACTCTCTGACTCCATAGAGTATACTTGTAGCGATATTTAATAGTATCCAATCTTGAATATCTGTCTTTATTTGCTTTATATATATCGGAATTGGCATAATAAGGTTAAGCAAAACGAGAGTATCTAATAATCGGCATGTAATTGCTGTTCGTTCTTGTTTATTTTTATTATTATTATTATTATTTATTTGTTGTTGCCTGAATCATTACTCAGCATCTTAAACAAGCTGAGGTGGGTGCTGGTTGGAGCAGTGAGTGCGGAGCCGGCAATTGGGGAGTTGCCAAATAGTTTACTGTGATTATTGCCATTCATTGCCAGACTTTGGATAACAAACTTGGGGGCTGGCTTGCTGGTGGCGATTAGCCGCTGGCTGTTGACTGATGTCAACTTATTCGCACCCACTCCACACCGCTGCTTGTCCTGAAAGTGGATGGGTTTATTTGTGTATTCCAAGTGTATGATGCCCAAGGGCTTTATTTGCATTAAGTAATTACCTAAAGTACCAACTTTAAACAGCGCCGACAGCCGTTCTTCCTGTCGTTGTAGCCAAAGCTTATTAATCAACTACATATCTGCAGGGCAACAGCAACGAGCAGCCAGACAAGAATCGAGAGAGCAAAGTGCAAGGACAGCAGACTAGTTTAATAGTTGACTCAACTGATTACCTTAAAGTCTCGTTCCAGCCACAAAATTTGTTGTATTTTAGTCTGAGCCATGTTTTCCATAGATATACGTATATATATTTGTTATACTCGTTTCAATTGAGCCAGAAACTTGTAAATATAATAGCTAACACAATTTGATTCAGCCAAATTGCTGGTGGAGATTGTCAGTATTATTACGTATATATATTTGTTATACTGGTTTCAATTGAGCCAGAAACTAGTAAATAATAGCTAACACAATTTGATTCAGCCAAATTGCTGGTGGAGATTGTCAGTATTTTTTTACAAACTCCTGGTTGTTCCATTCAATCCATCTGACGATCTTCGCACCCCAAACTGCCCGGCAGAAACAGTTTGTCTTTCAAAATGCACCATTCAACATTTGGCATTCAGCATTCATGAAGGCAACAACGGCAACTGTTCAAAACTGATGACACTATCAATTTACATGGTATGTGGCAAGCCCCACTGGCTGTGGCACGCCCCTCATCCACTGCTCGATGAAGCATTGCAATGCCATTTTCATGCTTTATCTTCGGCTGGCCTCGCACAAATTGATGTTTATGAGCTTTGTTGCCATTGTTGTTAGACACAGTTGCCTTTGTTGTTTGCTGCATTGAAATGCAGTCGATTCCCCTGATAAATTTCACTTTTATTATACACTTTTCAACTGCGTCTATCGATGTGTGTGTGTGTGTGTGTTTGTGTGCTTGTGTGTTTTGTGGCATGTGCACACCATTGAAAAACGCTTCCTGACACTTGCCCAAATACCCCATCTTTTAATCGAAGCCAGCATGTGCTCAACCTGAAGATATCCTTTTTGCTGTTTTTCGGCTTAAATTAAAATTAATACTCAATCATACTCAGGAGGTTGCTTCGAACACATGAATGTATACATATATATAAGACTGATCAGCATCACAATTAGAGTCGATATAGCCATGTCCGTTTGTCCTCATATTTTACATAAATTTTTTAACGGAGTTGGACTTCGTCAGTTTTAAGTCCTTGCAAATCTTGGCCTATATACGTATTTTTGCTTCGGACTCTTGGTACTCGACACACAATCGGATCGGATTATAATATCTTATAGCTGCCTTAGGAAAAATCTGCTGAGATTAGCTTTAAGGAAAAAGAATAGCTTTGAGAAACTTTAACCAGGATCTGTTTACAAGCACACACAATATTTATATATATATATTTATATATACACAAATATGAAGTTACAATTTGCATTAGGGTAACGCTTAATCGAACATTCTCAGTGCTCGGCATCTGAGATCCCTCCTCATTTGGGGGCAGGAGCATTTAAGATTTGTTGTTTTTTTTCCCCCATATCATAATTGAGGGCGGGGCGCCAAAATTGTTTTCGGCTGTCGCTGCGGTCACATCCTTCATATCCTTCACACCCGGCTGGTGTCCTTGGCTCCACTCCAATTACTATGTGAGGGGCGGCGGGTGTGGGCCAAAAAATAAATTCATTTTCTATGCGCTTTTCATTTCCACGAAGAAGCAATCGATTATGCGGCGTTAGGCATGTTCACTGCCACTGCCACGCCTCCTCTTGACTGCCACCTGATTAGCATAATTTGACGTGCGAGCGGCTCGACACGACTCGACTCGCCTCGGCACGTGGCACGTTGCCCGTGTGTCTTGTTCACAAGTTGGTGGCAAGGACAAGGGCGAAAAACCAGCGCAACGTTTTCAATTCTGCCAGCAAATTGTTCGATTTCCAACTAAAAATTTTGAATCAACGACAACAACGGCGACATGTCATCATCAGCATCAGTCGGGGAACATGCGACAACTTCATTTGGTGTTTTCTTTATTATGGTTTTTTTTCTTTTCTTGTTGTTTATTTTTGGTTGCGTGCATGTTTTCGTGTAAGAGGGTGTCATTTGGCCACAAACTGACAATTGGAAATCTGAGCAGAGATTGCCTCGCAACTCTGAAGCTGAACTGACACTTCTTGCCCCATCCGACTGTCAAATGCTGTTGCATTCCTGACTGCAGCACAAGTTGGTTCTGGAGAAATCTGTCCAAAAAAAAAAGTAAAAATATTTATTTTATATGCTTATTTTTCATGGCGAAATGTCTTCATTTGCGAGTAGCTACTGTACGTACTATTTTCGCAAAACGTCAGAGCTCAATTGGAAAATTGATTGATGGAACGAAACACGGGCTGTACTTGTAGAGCGAATGAATCTATGAAACTTTGCAACGCCCACAATCTCATCTCGTCTCGTCTCGTCTGGTCTCGACTCGTCTCGTCCTGTCTCGACACACATATGAGCTCCGTCTGGTTGTCAGCACAATGGCAACGAACAGCCTGTTAAGTGGAGCGAGTGTGGCCACAAATTGGGTGACTCTTTAAAGCCATTTTGAGGACAGTGTGCACCATTAAAGAAGCAGCTGCTAAGCTGCTCAGGAAGCTGGCTGGCTGACTGCTGAGTGGAGCCATTAAATCTGATGTACGACAATAACGACGAGGCTAATGCGTCCAACAGAGTCAGTCTCAGGGTCACCAAGACGCAATTGTCAACTCAATGCCAAGATGCCAGCCCCAGGATAAAGGCGCCGTAACAAACGACACACTAATAAACCAGATTGAAATTCAGATGAACTGCCTTATTTCACACTAGTGGCGAAGCATTGCTGGTATGATTTCATTCGTTTGAATTGATTGACTAGATGACAAGAAACAGCATCTACATATATTCGAGGCCAACATATCCTTGCAGACAGGATTCCAACTGCCTACATCCAATGCTCACGACAAACATAAAAAACTGCCGCTTGTTTCCCTTAAAGCAGTCTGCTGTTGATTTTTTATCGCAGTACAACTCGTTAATTAAAATGTTTTATACAAGAAATAATCTATCGTTCCTATGACAGCTATATATTATCCGATAAGCCACATATATACTCTGATTTACGACACAATTTGAATACCTTCTACAACGCTATGGAAAGCCTCATTTGTTTTTATTTTTAATTGGTAAGTTGGGAGCGTAAAATACTTTAACATTAATAATGCAAATATGTAGGTAATTTACAGTCAGCGGCAAAATTATAATTATTCATCAAATTATAATTTAATAATTATATATTTTAGCTGGCTAAGAAAGGGAAAAAAGTTGCACAATAAATTTAACAAACGGTTCCACTTTGACTGCTTTAGTAATAAATAATAAAAATGGTCCACGCTGAAGCCTTTAAGATATCAATTTCACTGAAAATTGCTTTTTCTTTTTCACATTGTTCGCTGCTTTTAATTTGGTTGTCAACACTCTACTTAAATGGGTGAAAGAGCTCCTTAAACTTGCACCAAAAATGCGTTAACAGCGCACATTCACCGCTAACAGACATGAAACCAATAAAATATATTCGCTTGTCTGGGATTAAGTTTATGAGCTGCAAGCCAGTCATTTGTGTCATATTAGCCTAGAGGCCATGAGGTATAAGGGTTTGAGGTGTACGTGTGTATTTGCTAAGATCTCATATGCAGATAATTCTGATGCTTTTTTATCAAACGCAAATTGATCAGCAATAAAATAAGCGAAAATAAATCATTAAATTCAATTCACATGGCTGGTGGCAATAGGCAAGCAATCTGGCTGTATTTTTGCTTGGTTCGAAGTACTCGTTTCGCCTTTGTTTCACTGCATGTGTCTGTGCCAGTGTGTGTGTGGCTGTGTGTGTTGCCCGTCTGCCAAAGTGCCAAATGTACATAATGCCAGTGGATTAGGGCTTAGTTTATCAGCGCTTTCAGTGACAATGTCAAGGTCAAGCTCATAAGCGCCTATGACAACACCACTAAGCTTTATCTATGTGTGTGTGCAGCTGTGTGTGAACACACATACATATATATGTGTGTGTGTGTGCGACGCTATTGTGACAGCTGTTGAGCCACTTGAACGCCTCGATATTAACATACAATTATGCCGAATGCCAATCAAATGCAGACTGAATAAATGGGACAACAATAAATATACATACATACACATATATATATATATATATAAATATATATATATATATGGCTGTGGGACACGTCTGAATCTCCGCACCCTGCCTTGGCCATGTCCTTGGCCTTGGCCATTTATCATGGCAAGCGGCCAACACGTGCTCAAACTCGTTGTTTTGATTTAACGATCTCGTTTTGCTGCAATCAAAGTATCAACACAACATATGTGACTCTCTGTGTGTGTGTGTGTGTGTGTGTGTGCTGTCTGTGTCTGACCTGTGGACAGTGGGCTCCATGTCTGGGCAGACGACAATGTGCAAATAAAAAGGTATACATATACATAAGTCGAGCCATCGAAATCTGCTTACTTACTTAATGCGACTAGTCGTAATAAAAACTGAGCGCGACGCGTGCGAATCGCTCGCAGTGCAAAATAAGTGCTAAGCTGCTTTTTATGATTATGCCAGAAGGGCAGATGGCTTCGAGTCGGTTTAACGCCGTCAAAGATCAGCTGGCCTCACGCGCCACACACATTAATTGTGCACCCAACACTCAGAATACTAAAAATCTATAATACCAACGCTGGAATTTTGAACATCCAAATTTCCAAATCTGTCTTTTTACTATTTCGAAAATAACGCTTGGTATTTCCAACTTTTTTTAAAATATTTTGTAAATAAAGAAAATATTTGTAAGAAGTTGATAAATATACAAATTCTGTTGGGATTTTTTCTGCGAGTGTACACAGAACTAATGTGGATAAAGAGCTGCGCATAAAAGTATGCTACATTATTGTTACATTGTTTCGAATCTTGCCTGCTTTGGCGACCCGCAAATGTTGTTTTGTGCGCGCGTTTATTGTGCATCTTAAGCATAAGTTGGCAACATCAATGCAGCCGCGGTGTGCTGCTGCACATGCAACAACATTTCGCCAGCTGAGTTTATGGTCTTATCTAGCGATAAAATCACACTTTGTTTGCACTTGCAAATCAAGATTGAGCAAGTCTATGCAGAGAGTGAATGCACAAACTCTAATTATATATATATATATGTCATAACAACATTTAGTTGGCAATTTTAAATGTCATTTGATATTCGATATGAAGATGTCGCTGCCAAATTGCCAGTTTGCATAACTGACAATTCGATTGATATGTCGCTGGCACTTCAAGTGAAAGCAGATGGAAATGCTTCAGCGAAGCTGAGCACAATCAGCAACCAGCAACCAGCAAGCAGCAAACAGCAACAAACAACTACCAAGCAGCAACATCATCAACTGCTGCTTGCCTTTCCCAGCTCCGGCATCGTCAATATACGCCCTGGGGCCATATATATACATATATACATATATTTTTGTCGCAATTTCCGTTATGTGCAACATGCATGTGTGTCCTTCTCTTTCTCTTTCAGTGTGTGTGTGTTTGTGTGTATCGCTCTAACGAAAATTGTAGCTAAAGTCACTTTGCCATTGTAATTTCATAAATTGCGTAATTGCATTAGACAGAGGACAGTGGAGCAGCGCAACAGATGGGGCACGCTTGCTGAACAGAGATAGCGATAGTAGTCGACTGCGAGGCAATAAGCGATAGAACTTAATAGTCGCCTCTATACCACCCCCGCCCGTCAGCACCACCCCCCGTTTACACAGAATGTGTGCGTGTCCTCGTTGTTGCATTATTCATGAAGTTGATTCAGCAAAAGTCGCCTGGCTGCTCCTGCTGCTGGCTGTTGTTGCTGGTTGCTTGCGAATCAACACAAATCAAATTAATGACGCTGATGAAGCGCCTTTGATTTTCTGCACCAGTTAAATCAACAGCATCATTTTACTGTAGACTCACAGAGCGCAGTCCGTGGCAGCACCTGCCTCAAATTGCTGCATACAAAACGAATGCAAATGCTGATTACCATAGGGGCAGCATCAAATGGCAGCACGTACTCGTCTCAGATTATGAATTTGAGCCAAGCAACAACAATTTGTCTCCCCCCCAGAAATCGGAGCTGTGCCTCTCAAAGCGACTGTCACATTTCTTCTGTGCACCTGTCAGACATGTGGAAAATGCTGCATTTTAATAAATGCACTTTCGTGCATCAAGGCATCAACTTACTTGGATATGCACGAATAGACGTGTGACAGTTGCAGCATTTTACTTTTACCAAAGCTTTTCCTCTTCGCATTTTGATTTATTTAAAAAAAAAATAATCGACTGTTGATATGAATGGTAATGAAACAAGTACGAATGCTGTAGTCGAGTGAGTGAGTGACAACGAAACCGAGATACATTAAGCCCAGCTGCAAATTTCCCTTTTAAAAGTTTTGCACACTCAAATGTAAGCATGCTTTTGGGTATGAATAAATAAAATTAGGTGTTTCGGATAAGATCTTCATGAAAAGTTAAAAGCTGATCCATAAAATGTCAATATTTACGATAAATTAATTAAAATTGTCATTTTATAGTATATAGCTATCGATAAGTATCGATCAATCGAAATAATCTTGATCTTCATGGGGTATACAAGTAATTGCATTCCATATTTAAAGTCTCTATATCTCATCTGGCTGTTCAAATAGACGCACAGACAGCCATGGCTATATCGACTCAACGGTTGACCTTGATCAAGAGCATATACACAAAGCCAATATACCCTTTTTAACCATTTCCAATGGTATATTTCAAGGACACAAGCACTTTTCTTGCAACAGATAAGATCTGTGGCAGCTGCATGCAGAGATGATTGACGCGTGTTTCTTGGTCTTTGTACATTTCATGTTTGGTTAATTTCCTGTGCAACTTCAATTCATCTTTGTGGTTGACTTATGCGTCATTCGCAGCTTGTTTTTCTTTAAATGTTAATTTAATTTATTATTTATTTACTAATAATTTGATGTGAAAACTAAATGCTTAATTTACTCACTCAGCTTGAGGGGGACACAATTTTGAAAAGTATCTGCAATAATAAAGTTGTCCAACATAGTCACAGAATATTAAAAGAATTTATTATAAATAGTATATATATAAAAAATAAATAAAAGAAAAAATATCGCAAATACGCGAATAACTTTTAACAATTTCAATTTTAAATTATTTATTTATTTATTAGATTTAAATTGTGTTTGAAAATTGCTTACTCAGTGTACACGTTTGATTGGAAATATCAATTCACAATTTTCAAACTTGTATTTGGAATTAATTGGCTCAGTTTGAGTTACTTTCGAATAGCAAAAATGCATAGTTCGATGATGGACAATTGTAGAAGGATTCTGGCATCTGTGTTGTGAAGCATAGCGAAACGCGAAGTGAAATCCTTAAGAAATCAATGTTCGAAACGTAGGCCATCAATCTGCCCGGGCAACTGAATGCACAAGTTACTCAGTTGGACATTGACACTGGCGTTGGCCCTGCTCCACAGAGATCTACGTGACCGAGTTCGTGTTGGACTCGAATTGAAAAATATGTGCGAGTACGCGAAAAATCGAGCATTCGCCGTGTGTGACTGCAACAGCTGCAGAGAGTCGAGGGCGAGCCGAGAATACCTGTGAGTTATTCGAGGTATTCAGTGGATTTGCAAAAGCAAGCAAAATGCCAGGCAACTTTTCAAACAAGGAGCGAATCGCTGCAGCGATTTCCATCTGACTGGCGGGGCGCCAAACTTCTGCAATGTCTGTCCAAATTGGGGAGTTGGGCGTTGGGGGCGTGGGCATCGACAGCAGACGCCAATTAAACTTGTTTGAATTGTATTTGGCTTTTTTCCTTACAATATACACTTTATGCTTATTCCAAATTATTAAGTGGGTAATGTATGTCTGCAGCAACTGAAGAAAGCATCCTTAACTCCACAAGACATATTATATATATATATATACATATATATACTTGATCAGCATGATAATATCTATTTAATATATACACACTTTACGCTTATTCCAAATTGTTAAATGGGTTAATATGTCTACCACAGACAGCAACTGCGGAAAGCATCCTTAACTCTACAACTTATATATGTATATATGTATATATATATATATAGCAGAATAAGGAGTAGCATATAAAGCTGACATTTGATTGCGGTTATGAATGCGTAAAGTGTTTTTTTTTTCTTCCTTTTTTGCTGCGAAAATGAAATGTGTAAGTATGCATACGAAGCATGAAGAGGAATTCAGGTACACTTCGAAAACTAATAACCCTGAGCACGAGAATATAAAATACTTTCAGAGCTAGTAATCTATTTATTATCAGTATGTATATGTATTTTTCCGATTTCATGTGAAGTTTCGTCTACAGATTTGATGTAAAATTGTTTGTGTTAACATTTTCGTTTATATTTTCCGTGCTTCGCCGGTAAGACAAATAATGAAGAGTGAATGCGCTGCTTACGGACAACAGCTGCATAATCTCCCACTTCGGGTACTTCACATCATTGGGCAGATCAGCGTGACGGGACAGCAGAAACTCAATGGAGCCAGCGGTGTGCTGCACAGCCTGAATGCCCCACACGTATCCGCACAGCTTTTTAAGTAGACTCAAAGCGGCTAGTTGTAGATCCGGGAAGGGTGTTTTTAGCATCTCCATAATATGATTCACTTGCTGGCCACAAGCGAAGCTCTCGAACCACATCTTCAAAAGTGGAGCTGCAAGAAAGGCATTAATAACAAATGAAAGAGTGTAATCTTATTGAGTTGCGCACCTGATCTCAACGCTGGCTTGCGACTCCTGGGCATAGATCATATCCAGCGAGTTGAGCAGTCGAATCTTTAAGGGCGCCGATAGTTTCCTAATGAAGTCAGAATATTTTGACATAATTTTGTTGATAGTTGGCATGTGATGGAGCTGTAGCAGCGTCTTCCCATGCGCACTGCTTGCCAGATTGGCCAGTGCATCCTTGGCTGTGGGTAAGCAATCCACATCTTCGGACAACAGCAGATCGAAGAGGCAGGTTACCATACGCGGATAACCGGTGATGATCATCTGTGGCTGCACTGCGGCAACTTTGCTAAAGAACTTCATAATGCTTGGTATAAGTAGGGAGAAGCGTGGAATACAGGTAAAGACCTATATGGCCGAGGGCAATGGTTAGTGTTCGCCGGGACGTTAGTGTTCCGATACGGATCTTGAGCCGCTGCCTGCCTCACTGAGTCAGGACTGCGAGCCGACGCCGCTGCAGAGCCACAACTCGACCAACCTCTACCTGCCCCAGGTGGCCGACACAGGGCCGGACTGCTCTCGATATATATATATATATATATACGCGATGTTAACTGTTAATCAACAATGTACGCGGTTCTCCTTTACGCGCTTTTCGTCTTTTAATGCATCCAAAACGGATAACCGTTTGTGCATTATTATGTCAATACATCTTGATCACCCAGTTAGAAATCGGTATTTGTAGTATCATCGCATCAAAGATTCAAAGTCATCAAATCAAATACGTATCCAGCCACTTATTATTATAATTTGTCGAAGAGTTACTTAAGAAATCGCCATCAAAACGAAAACTTTTACATTTTACGCGAATTACCACATTTTCAATTTTATAAACGCAAACGTTTTGTTTCCAAAAAAAAAAAAAAAACTCACAATTTAAAAATCCCCAAAAAAAATCCGACAAAAAAATTGTTTTTCCAAATAATTTGGAAACTGGAGCTGTTGCCAGAGCGAGCGCATGAACTAGAATGAAAAAATATAGGCAGAGCTGAGGCTAGCAGTCTACTCAACCCCAATGCCTACTTTGATTTAGCATTTTGGAAGCAAACAAGTTTAAGAACCCCAAAATAATAGAAAAATCTAGATGGAAAAGTTCGACTGCCCGCTTGAATTGCGGGGGCACATTTTTCTTGTGCCACTCAGCATTTTGATCCAACAAAAATTTGTCATTTTTATTCTAGTTTTATTCATTTACATATGAACTTAAATAATGGCAACAAATTGCGAGTTGGCCCAAAAGAGTTGAAGCGCAATGTTTACGCGGTTTTTATTTTTTGTACTTTTATTATGTCAATACTATAAATATTTAATTAATTTACAGCTCTCGGCACGCCCACAATCGAGCAAAAGTATATCAAATATATATATAGTGACATATTCAGATCACGCAGATCTCTCATGTCCACACTCACTGCAACCGCAACAGCAGCGCACAAGAATTAAAACGCCGTCTCAGCATAAACACATTACATTCCGTCAACGCATTTTATACTCGTAAAAGCAAACAAAATCCAAGAACTGAAGACGCAGCGACAAGGCTACAGCGACTCAGCTACAACACCGCAGAAGAAGCGAGCTTTCTTTATAAATAAACCAGGTAGGATTATAAAAATGTAGCATACTTTTAGGTATAGTTTTCATTTGGAACAGGTACATTGTGGACACCTGGGTGCCATAAAACCCGGATTATTTTACCTAAAGTTGAGTATTTTCGGTATAAATAGACCAATCCTTCATAGTCAGTTTAGTTTTATCCTGCATCTCGGGTGCAATAAGCCAACAAGGACTATGGACAAACAGACTACCATTGCACAACGGAAACTCATCCTGGAACACTTACAAAACGGATACACACATCGCCAAATAGCTGAAATGGTCAGTCCGAGCAACTCAACTGTGTATAACATCATTCGGCGCTTCGTCGACGGAAATCGGAGTGTGGCAAGGGCAGAATGGCACCAAACAAGATTTTCACCGAAGAGGAGGAGCGAAGGATCACCAGGAAAATAAGGGGATCTCCCAAGCCGATAGGCTCCAAAACTGACTCAACAGGTGCAGGATGAAATTGGGAAAAAGTGCTGTGTGGAAACTGTGCGCAGGTTTCTGCGCAAACATGACTTTAATGCCCGAGTACCACAGAAGATGCCCTTTATAAGCGTGAAAAATAAAGGGACTTGGATGACGTTCGCCAAAAACCACTTGGACAAAGATTTGGAGTTCTGGAACACAGTCATATTTGCAAATGAGTCCAAATTCCCCATTTTTGACTCAGACGGACGGAATTATGTGTGGCGACAGCCCAATACTGAGCTGAATCCCAAACACTTAAGGGCAACAGTCAAGCACGGCGGAGGAAGTGTCATGGTCTGGGCATGTATCTCGGCAGCCGGCGTCGGGAATTTGGTGGTCATTGAGACAACAATGGACAAGAATGTGTACCTCAACATACTAATGGAAAATTTACTAAAAAGTGCCGAGAAGGTAGGAATCCGAGATACTTTCCGGTTCTACCAGGACAACGATCCCAAGCATAAGGCCAAGATAGTACAGTCCTGGCTCATGAGGAACTGCCCCCACATGATAATTCCACCTGCCCAGTCTCCAGATTTAAATGTCATTGAGAATTTGTGGGCTGTGCTGGAAAATAACATCCGGAAGCACAGCATATCCAGCAAAGAAGACCTCAAAAATGCTCTGCGGGAAGAGTGGAGGAAAATCAACCCAGAAGCTACCAGGAAGCTGGTATCTTCCATGAATAATAGGTTAAGGGAAGTAGTTAAGGCTAAAGGATATAATACTAAGTATTAACATCCTTATTTAAGTTATTACACGCCAAATATATTATTTTGTTTAGACTTACACAAATGAAAACTATTCCTGAAAGTATGCTACATTTTTATAATCCTACCTAGCAGGTGGGGAAACCCCAGTTTATTGGGGTCATATATTAATTTTGGTGGTTAATAAATATACCTACCATCGGCCTTTGGAATTTTTGAAAAATAATGAATGGTTAGCTTTTGGCAGGCAATTACGTTATTTCTTTGACCATGGTCTAGTTGAGCAGTCCGCCACTGCATATTTATATATATTCCTGATCAGCATCAACAGTAGACTCGATTTAGCAATGTTTGTCTGTCTCCCCCTTCTTATGCCACAGTCTGGCAGCTGTTTTGTAGAAACTTGGAATATACCCGAAGCATTATTCATATGGCTGCTGGAGCACTGATTTATCGAGTTTATAGCCAAATTTAGATATTGTCAGTTCGACGGCATTCCGCTAGGGTATGTAATCTTTGGTGTGCGTAAATTAACCGTTCTTTCTTGTTATATGAATAAATATAAATATATATTTATTTTTTTCTGCGGCTGACAGAAATCATATCGGCCTGCTTGAGGATTGGGGTTGGTTTGTGGAGCTGCGGGTGGTGGGTGGCGGGCAGTGTGCATTTAATGAGTTGCCCGTTAAGGCAGTTGAGACGATGGTGAAATTGATTGATTGATTGATTGATTGATGGCGCGGCAGCGTGCAAAATGTAATCGGAATCGGGGGCAAAACTGAAGGCAATTCATTAGCATAAATTATACGCAGGCCAAAGAAGTGAGAGCTCACAATCGGAATCGAAATCGAAATCTGAATCTAAATCGGAAATCAGTTCGTGAAACTGCACTTGTTTATCGCTCGCACTTACAGATATGGCTCTAGATCCTATATACTATACACAAGATACAAGATACAAAAGCTACGCAATACTGCTGAACTCACATTTGATTGATGATGGTGGCAGTTGAGTGCACACGATAATCATTTATAAGGCGGATAAGTGTTTGCTTAAAGTTGCCCGGATCCTGGACACAAACAGGACACCATGCCTCCGCGCTTACTCCTCGCACGCTCGCTGCCTCATTCAAACAGACGCTGTCGGCACAATTCGCATAGATTCAGACTTCGATTCAGACTCCGATTCAGACTCAAACTCGGGTTCAGATTTACATTCAGTGTCAGATGCGCTGAGATGTCAGTTTCGCTGAGGTCGTTGAAATTATGGCTACGCCGCACAGTGGAACCACACTCTGTAAATCTAGCATAAAAATTACAATTACATTAAAACTAAGCTCGACTGATTTTCGTTGCTGGACTTAAGTTGAATCAACTAGCTGCCACTTAAAATAAGTTTTTCAAGAATCAATTCAATAATTCACAAGCACTTTCAGAGCAGAACTTTCAGAACTTTTCAATGCTATTCAAGTTATGTTTCAAGCTGAATCACAATGTTTTCATACCTCTACTTATCCATTTTCTCTATTTTTTTTCTAAATTTTAGAAAATTATAAAAATAAAATATCTGATTTTAAGGAAGACACAATCCGAGTTCATTTTTCAGAAAGTTAGAAATAAACTTGGATATAATTATTATTTTCGTAATTAACTACGAATTGAGATAATGTAAATTTTTGAGAAACGCATTTGGCTGAGCTGGTTGCACTGTGCGATAAGTTGGCCAGCTGGCGTGACTTGGATGGCGATTGGGATTGCGAGTGCGACTGGGCACACAGCGCAGGTCTGTCAGTTGCAGCAGCGATAGAGTCTGGCCTTGTCAGAGCATGCCCCACCAAATTTGCATCAGAATTGGCCGCACCAAGCGTGAACTGGCTAAGTGTGTAAAGTGTGTAAAGTGTGCGAAATAGGTGTGTGTTTGGCATATTGCGCTTTGCTTTTGAGATAAGGTTGTCAGTCTGGCGCCAACATGCAGCAAACAAGACTGACAGCACTGCTCAGGCAAGCTGTGGCCAAGCAAGCTGGCTCTAACCAAAAGCAAATGCATTTTAACTCCGCTGCTAATTGGAATGGAGCATAAAAAGCCAAAGCTATTTGGTATATTTGAGAGGCTGAGCCACAAGTTGAAGAGCTGTCATTTGCAGCGACTTTGCTGAAGAGATAAGAGTTGGCATTTAATACACACTTGCTTAAGAGATAAGAGTGGGCATTTGAGATGCCCACTTTCCAACGTGCAGCGTGCAAAGTGCTCCCACATAAACTATTTAGTGGGGCATCAACATCATGCTTCAACGAGGCCAGGCATTCAACAAAAAATTTGCTATCGCTGCAGTTACCAATTACGGCAACTGCATTTTTAATTAGCTACAACCAAACACACACAAACACACACACACACACACACACACATGCAGACTCATGCATTGCTTTGTGTTTGTGTGTGTCTGTTTTAAATGCGTTGCGTATACGACGCGTCTGACAGCAGCCAGGCAGGCAATAAACTAAAATGGCACAAAAGAAATTAGCAGTCGACTGCCAGGACACTTCTCGTCCTGGGGGTGGGTGAGTAGACGATTTATGTATAGGTGCTCTCGTAAATGATTTGCCAGCACATCGGAGGGAGTTGGCTGAAAGCTCAACCATGTGTATAAATCATAAAAACAATGCACATACATATATCCATATATTTTAGTGAATTGCGAAATTCCGCAAAGCCACAAGGGGGAGCATCTAACTGCAAGAGAGACAGAGACAGAGAGAGGGAGGAGGGGGTGGGAGAGAGAGAGAGAGAGAGAGAGAGAGAGACAGCATGAGCATGCATGCGTTGCATAACTAATTTTGTAATAAGGTCAGAACTCAGAATTGGGGTTTCAGAGGTTGCGTGCTAGGTTAAATAAGCTAAGCCACAACGCTGCATGTGGCAGGGCTTGTGAAGCACTCTTATGTGATGTTGACCAAATTAAATATCATATAAGCCATAATGGCAAACAGCAATCACAACACGATCCATTAATTAACGCACGCAGCTGCGGACAACTGACAATTGAAAAGGGTTTCCCTGTTGCGGCTCCAATTGCGGCATATTTCAAATCAAGCATAATTTCCAATCGGTCAATTAGAGCAGCCATCGAATGGATTTTGCGAGTTAATTAAATAGTGCACTTCAAATGGAATCAAAAACATATTTGGCCAAAATGTCAGCCATGATTTAGGAATTTAGTTTTGCAATCGCATTGCTGACTATGAAATTACACTGGATAAAATGGGGGGTAAGGAAACCTAATTAAAAATAAGGGATGCGGTCGGGATTCACTGATTATGAAATACTCAGTTACAATATATATATATATATATATATATTTTTTTTTTTTATATATATAAATATATATCTGAATGAGTTGATCGCAATGCTGTAGAAACACAACTAATAATTTTTGGTTTTGCTTACGTTCATTCACTCAGAAAAAAAAATGTGTTTAAAAAAATACTTTATGCAACTTAAAAAATAGTAATGAAATTCGCTCTCTCCCTCTATCTTAAAATTGAGAGTTCTGTAGACAGAAAAAAAACATCCTTAATATTTGATGTATTTCATTATATTTTTTGAAAATTAGAGAAGAAAAGAAAATGCATTTTAAAAAATTAAGTTAAGCCATTCGAACAATATCATTATATCAATTCAGAATATCTTGTACTTAATTCAGAGTGCTCCATTTTGTATTATTAAGAACTCAATTTGAATCGTCACAAGATGGAATATGTTTTTGAATTAATTATTACTAATTATTTTTCTCTTCTGATTGGCTTTTTTCTGGGGTTTCCCCAAGTCTTGGAAGAATTGTTGGAATATTCTGTATTTGAATACCCTCGGAAATCGTATGAATTTTTTTTTGTTTTTTAATTTATTTAAAATTTGAAATTATTTTTTTTAATTAAATTTATTTCAATTTTTTTACTATTTGTATTTATTTTTAAATATGAAATAAATGAATAAATAAGCTGAGTTCCGCTTTGTGTAATATTCAGGATTTTTGTACAGAGTATGGTAAAGTAGGACGAAAGACGGCAGGAAGTATCCCCAACTCCATAAAATATCCTTAGCGATTAAGTCACTCTATCTCGGTCAGATCGGATGATTAAATCATATATGTGTTATAGCAACAATCGGTTGCAAAGTGATTTCGACATATAAATAAACAAACAATCCTTAAAATAACACAGAGACAAACCAAACACTGCCAGCAACCAACAACTACAACAATCACAACAAACTGCAGCGGACCAGGATATGTATTTGGAGCGGTGAGGATTAGGAGCAGGAAGCGCAATCGTTACGACAATAGCTCAGTGGTCGCAGTCGCATCCTGGGCATTGTTGTGGCCGGGATTTAGATCGGCATCACTTTGGCATGCCCCACTTGCCCTTTTTGTTTTGCGGCACGCTTGGGGAGGAGGGCGGGGCAGGCAATACAAATGGGGCAGGCAGACAGCCAGACAGCTAGACAGAGGCTGGACAGAGAGACGGACAAATGGCATCGCCTGAACTTTCCGCTTTGATTAAATGCGCGCTTGATTTGAGAATGATTTCATTAATTAAACGCGCCCACCTTCACCTCCACCTTCACGCTCCCCCTGCTCCTGTTCTTTTCCCTCTCGTCTGAGTCCTTTGCCGTTTTCTACTGGTGGGCATTTTTTTTTGGCACTTTGTCAACGCCGTAAACATATTTTGACATTTAATTATAAATTGTAAAATACGCTTGCAATCGAATATTTCACGCTCAATGCTGGACAAACGCCATTATTTATGTATTATTCATATTCTGTTGAACCCAATTGAAAATAGTATATATATATATATGTTGGGTTTGTTTGCGCGGGAAAAGTATGTATTGGCGGTTTAATGAAGAAGAAAGATTTATTCAATGTATCTAATCTAGTTGGGGTATCGATCGCAGTATCGATATCCCTGTTATTAACATCGATAATGTTATGTTGATATTTTCAACAATATATATATATATTTATGTATATTAATCATTTATAATTATATTAATATATTTATATTAATCTGTTGTTTTTTAAAAGACGGTTGCCTGGATAGATAATAAAACCCAACTACCACCGTCGTTTTTTACTCAAGCAAAGTTTATTTTATTTGACTTCTGTTGCTTTACATAATTCTGTTGCTTAACATAATTCTGTTACTTAACATAATTGGAAAGTGTTGAAAGTTAAATAACATCATTTCCAACACTGATGATGCAATTATTGTCACGTGGATGTGAAATTGTAAATTGGCGAATTTATCAACTCCCAATTGTTTTGGAATAAGTGACAATCTGACAATAATATTAAATGTAACAGAATAAAATAAGCGCCAGGACACGCGAACCATTTTAAGGCTTTTAAATAAATGCGAAAATTGGACAATTTGTCCGAGAGAGTGAGACGGGCATGTTGGAGTATCTGGAGTATATTATTGGCACACAGCGCTATATACGCGCGCTGCAGCAGATCAATCAGCGTGTGGATCAGTTGAAGGATGACTGGACGGAGAAACATAATCGCTGCAAGCTGGCGGAGCGCGAGATGAAGGATCTGGAGCAGCCGTACAACGAGGCCGTCGAGTATTTGCGCGTGGAGAACGATTATATACGCACCAAGAATTTTGCAATGCAGAAATACATCGTTCTCAAGCAATGGGAACTGGAGCAGTATACCAAGGAGCACGAGACTTGCTCGGCGGAGTTGCAGAACCATGATGAGGGCACCAATGCAATTAAGAAGGAACGGGCCAAAATGGTGCTCATCATTCTCAATAAAATCGAAACCTGGAAGGCGCTCGTCAAGCAGCGCGCGGCCACCAAAAAGGAGCTGGTTGGGGCGGATCGAAGCTATACGGAAGTCCAAAGCGCCATGGAGAACACAAATGAACAGCGTAAGAAGGATAAAGCGCAAATCGATGAGAATGAAAAGGAACTCGATGATTTGCACAAGTTGTCGGCAAAAAACGAAAAGGAAATCGAGGAATGCGAAAGCGAAATGGAACGCCTCGAGCAGGAGAAGATGACACTGAGTGAGGAGCGCGAGAAACAATTAGCGCTGTTCAATGAGAAATCGGATCGCCAGAGCAGCGAAACGGAACCGAAACGTTTGAAGGTCAGCATCAAGTCGCATGGCCAACAAATGGCGAGCAGTCTGAAGCAGTGCGAGGCACACCGTCAACGTATGCTCAGCCACACCACGGATGAGGCTGCTGGGTGCGAATTGGAGCTGCACATTGAGGAGGCGCAGCAGCTGGTGACCAAGGAGGCAACGGAGCATTCGATCGGCAAACAAATTCAAGATAAATTCGAAGTATTGGGCTCGAAACGCGTGAAACCAGTTGAAGCCAAACTCAAGAATGTCACCACCCAAATTGAGAAGCTATCGGGCCATGTGCGCTCCCTGAATGTGGCGCTGTCCACGGCGAAGCGCAACATTGAACGTCTCAAGAACAACAATACAAATCTGCAAGAAAATATCAAAACGGTTGGGGATAAATTGCGTGCGCTGAACGAGGAGCGTCAACAGTGTCAGGAGCGTAAGAATAAGCTCGAGCAGCAGGCCACCGAAACGAATGAAGCCATCAGAACGGCCACATCTCAATCGTTGGATTTGAAAAAAGAATTCGTTGCATTAAAGAAACAGGAAAATGAACGCAACATTAAACGACTGGAGTTCGAAACGAATCTGCAAGCGGTTGCACCCAAAATAAAAGAATTACAATTGAGTATACCACAATTGAAGGCGCAAGTGAATCTGCTCAAGCTGAACGTGATCCCAGGCGAAACGGAGCCGCAATCAGCCGCACCACTGAAGACGCACACACTCGAGGAACTGGAGGCGGAGCAACTGTCTGATGTGCACTTTAAGCTAACGACATTGGAGGAGCAGCTGAAAAAAAAAACCCTATTTGGGTTTCATCCAAGAGTTCACGGAGAAACGTGTGGTCTATTTGGATTGCGTCCGTGTCCTCGAGGACATCACCTCGAAGCTTAACGAGATGCGCGACAAGTACGTGGAGGTGCGCGAACGTCGTCTCAGCGAATTCATGGAGGGATTCAATATCATCACACGCAAACTGCAGGAAATATATCCCATGATTGTCCCGGGCGGTGATGCTGAGCTTGAATTTGTTGACTCCATGGATCCATTTAATAGAGGCGTCCGGTTCACTGTCCGTCTGCCCAAGAAGGGCTGGAAAAACATCTCGAATTTGACCGGTGGCGAGATGACTCTCTCCTCACTGGCCTTTGTGTTTGCTCTACATTATTATAAGCCATCTCCGTTTTTTTTAATGGATGAGATCGAAGCCGCTTTGGATTTCAATACTCTCACCATTGTGGGTCACTATATCAAGGAGCACATTAAGAACGCCCAATTCATCGCTGTGTCGCTGCGTGTGAACATGGTCGAGCTCGCCGACAACCTGGTGTGCGTCTACAAGGTCAACGATTGCACCAGGTCCTGCACCATTTTGAATGAGGACCAAATTACATCAAATTAACTTTGCATTTTTATGGAAGTGAAGTGAAAGTCTGCGAACTGATAAGCATTACTAAACGCTTCTATATGCTAATTGGAGTACTATTTACAAATTGGCAGATTGTGTCTTTCTAAAAAAAATCAAGTTTTTTCATACGTATATTAAATATATATTTATATTATATTAGAAGATGTGAATATATGTATGTATATTATATTTTTCTAAAATGTATAAATTTTGTTACAACTTTCAGCATTTCAAGCATTTTTTACAAATTTATTTTCGTATATTTAAACCTTATACATAGAAACAATATATATATATATATATTTTAAGTAATCAGTAAAAAGTGCTTTCACTTTGCAAGAGAATGTCTTGCACATGCAGAAAATACTTTCCTACTTTGAGTTCGACATTTCAGTATTGAAGAAAATCTTCATTTTGTAATGCTTTAAATTGTCAAACATAAATAAATAAAATAAATTGAACAAGAATACATTTTGCGAATTGTATTGTGTGCTTAGTGACAAAACCCTAGATTCTAGGGAAAAAGGCCTTAAAAAGAAAGGCGACTTTGTAAATTTAACTGCGATTTTTTATGTATATTTTATGAGTTGTAACTTTTGGCAATTCCCAGCTTTTCACTATTTATATTTATTGAGATTAGTTCCAATTCCATTTCTGTAGCAGCTGCAGCTACTCCTGACATACATACATACATATACCCGCTTCCAGTCTCAGCAAACATTTCTACATTAATACATTTGCATACATATGTGTGTATGTTTGTATGTTTGTATGTGTGTGAGTGAATATCAGCGATTGCGCTAAATGTTTCCGCTGCGACTTGAGAGCATATTCCGGCAGTGACCTTGTCCAAGTGGGGCGCTGAGAGTGAACCGACTCATTCCGACCCGACAAATCTAATGGCGGCCACAATGAATTTGAATCAATTAAAATAAGTTCGTGCTCAATTGATGAGGTGTTGAGCATAAGCAATACACTTCCATCTCTAAGTGTTTAGCAACCTGAACGACTATTCTACAAATATTACAACAAAAAATTACCCATTTCAAATAATGCCCTGCTTATCATTTTTTCTTGCATAAAAGTATTTTAATACCGAGCAAATTTATTTTGCTCGAGTAAACATTATTAGTTTCCCTATAAGCCCAAATCCATTTTCATATTTGTAAGAGCATATAAAATTCGTGGGCAAATATTTTATTTATTTAATTTGATTTTTTTCTGTACAATGTTTTGCTCATTTGTTTATGTTTGACGTGTGGAGTGAATCACAATCTCAGGACTGCATTTCCACATTTCCAGAAATGACTCACGACGCCGAAAGAGAGAAATGCGACTTGTGAGTGCGCTACTCAAGAGTATGGAGTGGAAGTTTATTCCAGTGTTAATTTGTGGTGCTTGGAAATGACGATGGCTGCCTAATTGAACGAAAAGAAACGGATCGTCTGTTGATAAGGTCGTTCCACATTCAAGTTTAGCGAATAGCCAATTTATCAGAAGACAATAGCCATAACCGACACAAAACAGATGTAAGCAGAGAACAACAAACTTTCAGCTCCGAGAGTCGCTAGTGACGAACGCTCTGTGAGCGCAGCTCTCTTCATACAGTGAATTTAAGTATGTGAGTCAGTGATGTCAACTACAACACCGACTAACAAATCAAGATAGATCAGCCAAAAAAAAAATATTTAAAATTAAGAACAATGGTTTTCCGTTTGATTTAAAAATCAATAGGTGCATCCTAATTCGCATAATGAGACATTATTATAGAGCAACAAAATTTTGTTAGCTAGAGTGGCAAACATTGTTTTTTTTTTTTTGCATTAAATAAATGTATAAAAAATAAAAATAATTGTATATACGTATGAGCAAATGGGCAGCTTATTCACATTTCTGGCCAACACATATCTGTCCAGAAAGTGGCTAAATAGCCATCACTGTTGTACGTACACTAGTTTTACGCTCTCGCTCTCGCGCTCTGCCTGTGTGTGCGTGCGTGCGTTTCTCATGTTTTGTATTGCGCTCGCATTCTTGCGCTCGCAAACGTGCCGTTTACTTGCTTGCGTTCTAAGCTTTCAGTCGTTTCGCCGCTGCCAGTGGTATTTTGTGCTTGCTCCCGGGCGCAATGTGAATTTTATTGAGACACTAAGTCTGTCTATTTGTTGTTACCGTGTTGCAGATTGCTGCTGTTGTTGTTGTTGTTGCTGTTAACCATTAGCCGTTTACAGTTTGCAGTGGTGTTTTGATTTTGCTGTTGCTGCTGTCATGTCTGTTAACCGTGACAACGATCGCAAGTATTTGCGCAGCATTGGCGGACTGTGCAAGATCGCCTGCCTGGTAAGCATTATTACATCTGCCGCCACGCCCACTTTGACTCATACATGTTGTTTTTTCTTTTGTTTTCTTTTTTAGCTTTGCGGCTTTATTGGCTTCCTGTGCATTGTCTGCAGCACAGTGCGTTTAAGCAATTTTCGGGGCTGCTTCTACTTGGTCGTCATAGCGCTGGGATTTGTGACGACGCTGACGCTGCTGCTCTGCCGCTACCTGCGTCTCGGCCAGAGCTGGAACTTCAATGCGACGCTCTGGTCACTGGGCGTTCACACAGCTCTGGCGCTGGCCCACTTTGTTGCGTCGGGATTGGTGCTGGCTCTGGATATTGGCGCCTATACAGCAGCAGCGGTGAGTTGACTGTGTTGAGTTGCGATTGTTCGTTCGTTCATTCGTTCGTTCTTTCGTTCGTTCGTTCCTTCGTTCTTTCGTGACATCACAAATTGAGTCTCTCACGCTCCTTCTTATGCTCTCTCTCTCGATCAATTGCAGTTCTTTGGATTAACCATATTTAGCATAAATGCTCTGGAGGCCTATTCCTACTACAAGCGGAGTCGGCAGCGAGATGTGTCCACCCAAACAGTCTAATCACAAACTAAGAAGCATACGCTATATTTCTGTGCACAATCTTAAGCTAAAGTCTATCGAATGACTGTCTATGTGTGTTATTAGTTAAATAAAGTCTGAGTTTGCTAGTTAAGCCAAAAGCAATGGTCTTTGAGCCGATTATCGATTATCATAAATTCAATAAAGGGTCACCCTAAAACCAGCAATGCATTGTACACTGTGTGTAAGTGTAGTTAACTGTAAATGTGCAAACACCATAATTATGGGGGCTGTCATCATCAGCGTTGACCGTTAGGTGTCAAATGACTAAGTGTGAAAAGCCGAGGTTCAGTGAGAGACAGAGCGAGAGAGTGTCAAAGAAAATGAAAATAAAAGAGAAAGCATATGCAACAAAAGAGAAAAAGAGTACATACGCACATACACACATACAAACACATATCTATGTAAATGAATGTCTATGTTATGTGAATAAGCTCTTCTATTAATCTCGTTAGTGAGAAATAGGAAAAGACATAAACATTTAGACAAATGCATAGCAATATGCTTATTTACTGCGATAAATATACATGTATGTATGTGTATATAGAAATACAAATGTAGATATGTATATATGATATTTCAAACGCTTTTTTATGCTATTTGCTTATCTACTTGCAGATGATGGAAATACCAAAAATGATTCACACATCGAAATGAAGTCTTTCCGGGTTGAGATTTACTCAGCTATAAAGCTTTTATGTCTCCCTTACGATTTGAATCTTTCCAGTTCTCTGCCAACCCCCCCTTTGGCAACCTCTTCACCTTGAGATTTTTATGCTGCTATTGTTGTTTTTGTTACTTTCTCAGTTGACAGTTGACAGCCAGTTTTTGGCTGATTTATTTATGTTATTGTTATTGTATTCTGCTTCTATCTGTCTGTCTGTCTGTCTGTGTGCCTGTGTGTGTTCACAGTTATTAATGAAGTTAATGAACTGCGTCATATCTCAGTGCACTTTATGTAAGTTGAAGTAGGGCCACCCAACCAGCCGTGAGTGCGTGATAACACTGAGAAAAAACAATGGGTAACACTGAATCACTTCTTAGCACATTGCGAATCAGATCTTATAACCAATAATTATAATAATTTTACATAGCTTTGTTTGCTTTAGCAAGATTATTATTATTGTTATTATTATTATAATTATTATTATTTATTACGAGTCAGTTTGTTACAAAGTTGGTTATTGCCGCCTAAGCTTATCGGGCTTATCAGCAAACTGCCAAACTTTGTTGTAAACAATATTAAAATGAAGCCACTTGCAGCTGCCCTTATCCAATTGATCAATCTTAACGCGTCAGCGGAAGAGCCAACACTAAATAGCCAGAGGATGGTGGGGTGGAAGAGGCAAGGACTGGTGGCTATTTGCTGCGTCTCGTGACTCATTGGCCTCATGACCAAGGCAAGGGAGGCCATTGCAATTGATGGGCGTGCCCTTGACTTATATACATGTATTAGATTGTGACGTGAGAACGAGTGTAATACTAGCAAAGTAGACATCAACCAAGGCATGGCATACACCAAGCCACCCACCACCCAACGCACACCACCCACTGGGAACTTGGCAGTCGCTTTGGTCATGCAAGTCACGCAGCGCGAAATTAATTAGCCCTGTTCCCAGTTTGGCAGCTCGTTCCAAGTGCCCCCGACTATATTTATAGAGCAAGGGGTGTGAGCCATAAGCCACAATCACCAATTGCTATGGATGATGATCACAAGTGATCTGCTGCTGAATATCTTACTTATTATGGTGATCGAAAGCATTCCATCTAATAAATGACTACGACTTTGGATCAAGTGCAAATAGTTTGAGAATATATACACATATATATATGTATCTGCACATATAAGGGAGTATAGCCAGTTGGCGATTGCGATAGGAACTAGAAATCTAAAGTATTCACCGAGTGGCTTACATTTGGGTCATAAGTTATCACTAAGACGGGAAACTCCATTGTTCCGTTGTACAAATCAAACTAGTATTAATTCGTACATCGAGCATTTTTTCGAAAATCAGCTGGGTTCATGGCATACTCGACGACAGCATTATTAAATATATTATGGATGAAGTATGTCATTTCTGTTATCGATTAATGACAAACGAAATCAAAATTAAACAAAATCTTTTTAGGAAAATTTACCAAAATTCAACAAAAAATTGCTAGTTTTTGTGGCGAGGACAGTGCACAGAAATATGGTGATGCATTGCGTGGACGCAGCGAGTTATCCGAACAGAATTCGATTCCAGTTGAGACTGCTGCTGCTGAGGAGGCCGACAGATGAGGATTTGCAAATTTCTGTACTTCTCATCTGAGCTGAAAATCCGCTGTGACTGGATATGCATTTGCCATATGCTCAATGAGCAGGCCATGGGCCGTGTACTCGATTCGATGGATCATATTTGGTATATTATTGATGCACAATTCAAGTGATTCTAACCAATTCTCATTTGTGTCTCACAGAATGTTAGTTGCTGTCAAATTCCAATAGAAGTAGAGAAAAGCTAAACTGCATCCGAAGATTTGGGTAGTGACTGAATAATGACACCAATACACAAAGTATCTAAATCGCTTTCGATTAACCATATTTTTCTCTTTTTTAGCAGTTGACTCCTTTATGAACCCAAAAGCAGCTGTACCTGACGGTACACATTTGCATATATGTTTCTCAGATGTTAAGTATTTTCATCAAGTACATCTATTTCGCACTTTATAAATAAACAAGTTAATGTACGAGTATCCATCAATTATCTTTTATTTTCTTATTTACTTTATAAATGAAAAGTTTCTAGACAAGTTTGCTTAGACAAGTTTGCTTAGCCAAGTTGTTCAACCAGTTCTTCATGTGGCTTGTTGACTCTATGCGTTCGTCAAATCCATTCACTCAGCTTTGGACGACAGCTTTTAAGCTATAACTGCAGCAAATTTCTAAACCATAACTTTAAAGCTTTAACTAAACGAAGAGCTGAGCTTTTGAGGAGCACTGTGTCCCAACTTAACTTAATTCTTGTAAGCTCTAAGAGCTTGACAAAGCAACGCTTTAAGAGCTTTCAAAATCGTTCCAGCTCAGTGCTTTTAGTCACTAAACAACGCAGTCATTTTTGTGTATTGCTAAACGCTCAACTTTGCCAGTAAACTGATTAATTATTAATAAAGCCAAGTTTGTACATATATAAACTATGTTTTACATGTGTTATTTTAGTGTCTATCCTAGAAAATTGGAATTCCTTTCTGCAGATTAGAAGGAGTAGTTGGGGATAGGGTTGAATTTACTCCATAATAAAAATAAGTTTCATCAAGAGAAGTGTACACATAAACGGGCATGGCTCAGTTGACTGTTTGATCAAGAATATATATACTGAATGGGGTTGGAGACATCTGCTTTATTGGATTGAATGTCGCAATCAAAGGGTTGCCACCGCTGAAGTGCACAGAAAGGGGAAATCGAAATCAAATTTAGTTGCATTGGGAATGAGAATTGACACTTGCAATGTCAACTGACGCTGCTTGTTGACCAACAGCTGACCCACAGGTTAACCCGAACTGACCAGAGTTGACCCGAGTTGATCAGAGTTGACCAGTGTTAATCCAATTACAAAATAGAATTGACCAAGTTAATTTCACAATTGGATTGACTAAGTTGCAAGCCAAATGAACGGTTTGTCAACTAGTGTAAGTCAATTCTGAATTGTGCAACGATCCATCTTTGGATCGCCAGATACTTTCATTAATTTAACATGCGATTGGGAAATGCAGCTGGCGTCGCTTTGCCAGCGATTATATTGCCACACTCGATGCCACTGCATCATCCGCTAACGCGTCACGCTCCCCAAGCGAACGCTTTTGAAATGGGGCTAACGCAATTTCCTTACACATTTGTATATATATTTATATATATACTTATATATGGCAGTTAGAGCTAGGAACAATCATCATTTGTTTATTTATGTGACACGAGCTGTCGATTCCTGCTCCTGCGCTAATGAAACTGAAATGCTCTGAAGTATTTACACCCAATAATAATTCATTTTTTATTGGCAACACACTGATTGGCCTGGTCCAAACAGTCGCACACCCAACACACACACACACACATCTGCACATGCACACATATGTGTCGCCAGGGAAAAGACAACAGATCGATCCAAAACTATTAAATGCTGCTGATAAGATAAGCGGATTTGTACAGAGCTAAAGAGAGCAATTTAAGTCAGCTTCAAGCTTGCAACAATATTTAAATGTCTATTGATTAGTGAGTTAATTGTCAGCTGAATGTTGCAAGTTGCTTTTGTCCGTTGCATTGAATCAGTAGTTTTCATATTTTACACATTTACTGACATTGAATGAGTATTAAGTGCCTTCAAAGAAATTAAAGTATCTCCGGAAAAAAATGCAATACGGAGATTTGCAGGCAAGCGATAATTAGGAAATAAAAGATGTAAGACCTGGCTTTAAAAGTGATACATTTATCAAATGATGACTGTCAAGCTGCTTTCAAAATTTGTGGCTGTTTTTTTTTTTATTTTTGGTGTGGTGCAGGCTAATGGCAGAAAACTATATTTTTAATGACATTTCGCATCCCAGACACAGTCGCTCGGAGCAGGAAGTGGACGGAGCCAACGTTGACAACTCTTTGCGGAGTGCGTAATTGCTTTAAAGCCTGATTTGGAGACACGCCCCACTCAGCCAGCCAGCCAGCGAGCCAGACAGACAGACAGACAGACAGTCAGACAGACAGTTAGTCAGTTAGTCAATCCATTGCGTTGCCATTAGCGCTTGAGCTGAGCATTGATTTGGCGCCTTGTCGGAAGCGTCGTCGTATATATCTCAACGCCCACACAAGCAGATATGCAGATGCAAATTTATATATATGTGTATGTATATTTGCTACATGCCAGTATCGCGTTGCAAGTTGCAATCTACGAGTGTTACGAGTACTGGAGCAGTGTGCTCGAAGACCTTCAGTGGGCGTTTCCACTGGGTCCGATGCATGCCACAAAACTGAGTGGGGTAGCAAAAACACCCTCGAGGCACAGCCAAATGCTTTGGTTCATTTGCAGCCAAACTGATTTGTTGCCCCAGGCTGAGATCAAGTCAAGTGCGAAGCAATGAAAATGAACGATTAGCGAGCTTACTAAACCTGAGCCGAATTGTGTCAAAATACTGCCACGCACTATTCGAAACATACGCTTATGCAGATAAATCAAAGTGGTTTCATAAAATCGATTCGTTTATGATTTATATTGAAAACAAATATTCATTTTTCAAAGAACTAAAAAAAAACGGGAAGAACAACTGTCTTTGAGCGAAAAGCAAATAAGTTATTCAAAAATGAATTCAATCAGTAAAAAAATGGATGATTGAATTTATTCAGCTGGAATTGAAATTGATTTATCTGCGAAATGAAACAAGTCGCAAGTCAGCAGTTATGCTTAAGGGCGGTTTATTTCTGACAGCTTTATCAATTTGTTGTTCATAACAAAAATTCAGTACTGGAATTAATAAATATTTGGCCGAAAAAGTGTGTGTGTTTGCCATGGTGCCTTGTAAAAGAGAGTCGCTTGAACAGATGCGTGGAAAATCATGGCCTATAATATCCAAGATCCAAGTCAATTGGTCAATAACATATTAGATGCGGTCAACGAAGCAATCAAATGCACAACATACTCAGCTGAGCAGCAGATGCAAACAGATACAGATACAGATACAGATACAGATACAGATACAGATACAGATACAGATACAGATACAGATACAGATACAGATACAGATACAGATACAGATACAGATACAGATACAGATACAGATACAGATACAGATACAGATACAGATACAGATACAGATACAGATACAGATACAGATACAGATACAGATACAGATACAGATACAGATACAGATACAGATACAGATACAGATACAGATACAGATACAGATACAGATACAGATACAGATACAGATACAGATACAGATACAGATACAGATACAGATACAGATACAGATACAGATACCGATACAGATACAGATACAGATACAGATACAGATACAGATACAGATACAGATACAGATACAGATACAGATACAGATACAGATACAGATACAGATACAGATACAGATACAGATACGATGATACAGATACAGATACAGATACAGATACAGATACAGATACAGATACAGATACAGATACAGATACAGATACAGATACAGATATAGATACAGATACAGATACAGATACAGATACAGATACAGATACAGATACAGATACAGATAAGATACAGATACAGATACAGATACAGATACAGATACAGATACAGATACAGATACAGATACAGATACAGATACAGATACAGATACAGATACAGATACAGATACAGATACAGATACAGATACAGATACAGATACAGATACAGATACAGATACAGATACAGATACAGATACAGATACAGATACAGATACAGATACAGATACAGATACAGATACAGATACAGATACAGATACAGATACAGATACAGATACAGATACAGATACAGATACAGATACAGATACAGATACAGATACAGATACAGATACAGATACAGATACAGATACAGATACAGATACAGATACAGATACAGATACAGATACAGATACAGATACAGATACAGATACAGATACAGATACATTTGGCCACATTAGTTTCGCTTTGACATGTTTGGGGCCAAATTGTTTTTCAGTTTCATCTAATTTGTCCCTGCACATGGATACATGTATGTATATATGTATGTATATGTGTGTGTGTGGCATTATCGCTTGTGGGAATTGATATCTGTGCCATATCAATGACATCACCGCTTAAAGACTTTGTCGCCAGTTTGTATCTTTGTTCGCATCTCCGCATCTCGATTTGCTTTTCGTGCTTCCAATTGCGCTTTATTTTCATTGGATGCCATCGTGACGCCTTGACAGCAAATGCTATTTTTGTCCTTGTTGTTGTTGTTGCTGTTGTATTTGTTGTTGTTGCTGTTGCAGCTACTGCAATTGTGCAATTTGACATTGTTAAAGCGCACAGTCATAGTCAAATACATACGTAGGTTATTCAACCAGTTTTAAGCAATCGATAAATAGGTAAATCGATAATCCATTTGAAAAGTAAATCGAATCTAACACTCAAATTGCGCTGCATAATTTGGCATGTTTTTTTTCTAATCAATTAAATTATTAATTTTGAGTATTAATGTGTGTTCTAAATATTTATTTTTTAATTAATAAAATTATTCCATTAAAATTTGATTTAATTTAATTTGTTGCTTTACTCCTGAAGTTGATTTTTGACAATCGTTTCTCAAATTTGAACCGCTTTCTAATCCTCATTAAATAAATAAGTAAAATTAATAAGAATACGGATTCGCAGTTTTTGTTGAAATCCATTTATAAGAATAGGCATCCATCGATAAGCACTGAAATTATATTTTTTATTATATCATCTGGTATAATAATATTTGCTCTTTTTCCAACTTTGTCTCTAATAATAATATTTTTTTTACAGCAATGCTTGTTTGCAACTGGAAAAAGAAGAGATTTGGGAAATGGGTTTTTCAGTCTCCGGATCGATATCTACTCGAATAGGCTTTTGTCAGCAAATTGTGGATTTATTTTTTTTATTTATAGATGTTGTTTTAATGGAGGCTTTAAATATTTCTAGTTATAGTTTCAATATATCTCGACACTCTGAGGTTAATAACTAAATACTTGTATGCAATTTAATCAACATTTGTTTTACTCCATTTCAATATATGGTTTTGGGGGAACTATTTGAGCTACCCTCGACCTCGTTCGTTCAGCTTGATGCATATGCAAAGTTAACATTGTTTTGGCGTTGTTCGATTTGCTTCTTTTTTTTTTGTTTGCCAGTTTTTTTTTTAAATGTTTTTTTTTTTTTTTTGTTCGCTGGAGTGTCTTGTGCATAGTTGGCAAGAGATGATCCTCAGCTTGATTTGAGATTTGGATTTAGATTCAATTTGGCAACTGAACACTCATTGGGTGAGCTACTAACTGGGTTAACAGCTGTTGCAACTTTTTTGCCTCTGCCCGACATTGAATTGATTTGTACAAAATCAGCAAGCGTAACTAGCTGCAATTGTCACTGAATGTTGTAAGATTGTAATATTGTAATATTGAAATATTGTATTATTGTAATATTGTAGTATTGTAGTATTGTAATATTGTAGTATTGTAGTATTGTAATATTGTAATATTGTAATTTCCGCCCACAGCACTTGGGGGCGATTTATAAAGTCGAAACTCATAAATGTCGCCTTCAATAGGTTAATGTCGCCAATTTGTCATAGTCCAGTTAATGAAGTGACAAACGCGTTTTTAAATTCGATTTCAAAGGTTATGCAAATCGTTTTAGTGCACGAATTTCCACTTATTTCCTTTAATCGGCCAGAGCGTTAATTTGCCGATCATCTTGAATATATGCATAAGGCTAGCGGCTGTTTATCGCCACATTTAAGCACTGCTCATATCTGTCTTTTGCTCAACTATTAAGCCATTCCATTTGGCCAAAAGCAAATAAAAAAAACATAAGATATACGCAATGTGCAATGGAAATGCCGTCGGCCAACAGCTATCACGTAGGGCCAAATTAATCTCTCTGGCTTGGAATTAGTCAAGGTCTTGTAACCTTCACAAATTACAACAGAGTCCAAGCTCAACTCAACTCGTCTGCCTTACTCCTGAAAGTAATGCAATTGCCTTATTGGTATTATGGCAGATGGTACAGGTTACTCATCCATCAGGCGACACTGAGTGTTTGTAGACTCTGCAGCAGGATAATGCAACAAATGACAACATTTTCAGTCAGCTCAACCCTTGTGTCCAAGGGGAACTCTTTTTTCCTGCCCACAGCTAAAAAGTTGTATTTGAAATTTGAGTTTTTGATTTTCGATTTCGCAAATAATATTTTGTTAATATGTAACACATATCTTGCAACTTGAATTCAAAGTTTTGAGAATTTACAAATTGTTTAATTACTGACAAATCTACAGCACCATAATTAACTAGTTTTAAATGTTTAAGTTAATAAGTTAACACTTTACTCTGCCATCTCTGAAAATCGGTAGTTAATCTCGCAAACTAATTCACATTTTTTATAAGCCATTTTATATTTTGGATTTGTCTGCTTGAGAAGAAAGTTTCGCTTTTGCCAATATTATAAATATTAAAATACATTTTTAACTAAAAATAAATATATTTTATACTTTGGATTTATCTGCTTTGAAATACTTAAATATATATTTAACTAAAAATAAAGTGCAATCATTAAAATAATTTTATAGTTTGGATATGTCTGCTTGAGATGGAAGTTGAGCTTTTTCTTCGGTTTGTGCTAGTTGTATAAATATTTAAATATATATTTAACTAAAAATAAAATGCAATCATTAAAATATTTTTTCTATTATAAACGAAATCTGTGCGATTAATTTGTCCCAGTTGATCATTGGTTGAGCTACGAGTTGTTGCCTTCAACTGCTTCGAACATGGCTTATAATATTTATTATTATTATTTTTTTTATTATTATTATTATTATTATTATCATTGTTATTATTGGGCAGACTTACATAGTTCTATCATAATGATGCACACGTCTATATCAATTTGATCAGCTGTTCATAATGTTAATCAGGATTCTTAAGAACTCATTTTTATACAATTGCAACATGCGTAATTTAGTGGCGTGGGCGTGGGAGTCTCAATTGCATGCGTCACGTGCTGGCCACAGAACAAGCAGCAACAACAGCAGCAACAACAATTGTGTGCAACATTTACAACGTTTACCGGTTTAAGGCACAGCTGATCGATCGATGGGGGCTGCTGCTTCATTCATGAACTACGTTCAACTATTGCGAACGCTTGCTTGCCAGCGCACTCTGGCGCTCTCTCCAGCTGCTGCTGCTCTGCCGCTCTCTGGCGCTCTCTTGCGCTGTCGCGCTCGCACACTGTCGCTCTCTCGCTCTCGCGCTGTGAGCCGCTTTAAAAGTGTTCGACGGCGCCTGCGCGCAGCTCAGACAGTTGACGGTGTTCGGAGCGAGCGCTTGGGCAAACGACGCGTTTCTCTCTATTTCTGGGTTTGTTGCCTACTTACCGTTAATCCCGAACGTCAAAATACGCCCACGCTGCACAAGCCCCCCCCACCGCCACCCCCCACCCAAAAAACACCCCAGCCAGCAAGCAGACAAGCCCAGGCAGACCGTAAGCAAATGGAAATGCGTGCGCGTGTGCTTATGTGTGTGTGTGTGTCGGTGTGTGTGTGTGCGGAAGTGGAAAGCCAAGTCCAACGCGAAGTCGTGCCACATCCTGCAATTACGCGCTTCTGTGCCGCGTTTCGCTTCGCGTTTTAATAACAATTTAAGTGGACACACAACACACAATTTTTTTTTTTACATTTTATTTATTTAATTTATTTTTTTCCCCCTTTTTTTTGATATTTGTTCAAGTGTTCAAGTGTTTGATTGGGCGGCATTTCCGCATTAGAAACTGAAAAGTGCTTCAAGAAACGAAAGAAAATAAATAAAATAAATGAAAAAATTAACTACTAAGCAAACAATAGCAATAACAATAACAACAACAACAACAATAACAATAATTATAACAAGTGCCATGCAAATAAATTACAACACTTGATAAATACACTTTAAAATCATTGATTTTTTATTTGTGTGGTTCCGCGCGAAAAGTTTCCTGCATACAACAAAAAATATATATTTGAAAAAAAGCTAGCAACAAATAATAGTTAAGATTAATAAAATGCTTTGTGGCAGCAACAGCAGCAGCAGCAACAGCAGCAGCAGCAACAACCACAACAACAACATCATAAAAATCAACAATTGCTGTTGCTGCTAGTCAAGTGTTTGCAGTTCTTGTTGTTGTTAGTTGCAGTTGTTGTTGTTGTTGTTGCAGTTGTTGTTATTCCTGCTGCGATAATCGACAGCAGCATCAGCTTAAGTTGCTGCAACAAAAACAGCAACAACAACAACAACAACTGCAAACAGGAGTGCGTGACCCCAACACAAAACTCACTTGCCACAGTGTTCGTCTGTGTGTGTGTTGCTGTTGCAATACCTGCTCCCCACCAAATAGTCCACTTGAATGCTGAAAAGTGAAATTTCACTTTGCAGCCTGCGTTGTTGCTGATGTTGTTGTTGTTGTTGTTGCTGTTGTTGTTGTTGTCTCTGTTTATGTTTCTGCTGTTGTCGCTTTACATTTTTGCTTGATTATCAACTTATTTTCTGTGCTCAATTTGAAAGTGAAATGCAGCTGCAGCAGCATTCAACAGGTCAATAGCAAATTAACAAAACAACAAAGCTAAAAAACACAGCCAGACAACAAATCGAAAGCGCAACCAAATTCACCCAGCAGCAACAACAACAATAACAATATTATTGCAAATTGCAATTGTAAATTGCAGACAGGCAAAAGATGGCGCCACATGGACAACAACAAGTGCATCTATCCGCTGGCATCCTGCTCCTGCTGATGCTGATGCCGCTGCTTACATCCTCGCTGGCTGTGGCCAAGTCGAAGTCGCCGACTGCTGTTGAACAGGAAGCTGAGCATAAAAATGGTAAGTCAATTAACAGCTTAAGGCGAAAGTGACAACGCTCAAAATGCTGGTGATGCCACCACCCACTGAAGCCCCTATGCCACTGTCCCCTTGCCCCCCTGCCCCTCATAATTACACCTTTCCCTTTGCTCAGCTAGCTGAGAAGTGTGGCGCATAAAGTCATCAACGAGCAACGAGCAACACGAAGCACAAGATTAGCGTTGTTAACATCAACCGGTTGCAGGGGCATTGTGTGTGGAAAAGGGGGCTAAGGCCAGCGAAAGAGGGGGGGGCTGGTATTAAAGGGGGGGCTGCTCAACTGCTGATGGCTTTGATTTGTGGCATCGCTTTCACTTTGGCAGCTGCTTTTTTATTGTGATTGTCGTTGTTGTTGTTGCTGCTGTTGCTGGTGTTGCTGTTGTTGCTGGTGTTACTTTGCTGTTGTTTTATTGTTGTTGCCTGGCTGGTTTCTTGATTTTCTCGGGCGTTTGATGGGCGTGTCAAGTCTCCAAAAATTTGCTTTGTTTAATGATGATGTCGGCCAAGAGCAGCGCATAGCAGCCCAGCTCAACATTATGGCCATAATTGGATTACGTATCGCTTACCTTGTATATCAACTCGATGCCCGCAACTTCGCTCTGAACTTGACTCTCCCAAAGGCTATCCAAATGAAAGTTGCACAATTAATGCAACTTGCAAGTGAAGAATTCTTTTGAACTCGTCTCAAATTATAAATCACAGTCAGCGCAGCTGCTATTTGAATATAATTTAACTAAAGTGGACATAGTTTAATCATTTAAATAGATTAATTCATTTAATAATTAATAAATATAAATAATTATATTTTTATATATTTTAGTGTTTTCCATAATATTTTCTAGTTTTTTAATTGCTTGCAATTCCTTCAAAATACAATTTTAACTTTGGCAAATATTAAATTGTTTTCAACTAATCTTCCCCAGTTTGATTGGATTGTTGACTGACTTTGCTCATGTCAGGCAAACGGATTTCTGTGCCAATTCTTCAGCTTCAAGCGATGGCTTAAATAGGGCTTAAGCTCATCTGCGTTGTTTACAACACAGTTGCAGCTGAGCATTCCCACGCACCCAATTGGGGCTCTTGTATAACTTCCGCAACAAAGTGTTACAGTTTACAACATGGGGCCAAATAGCTGCTCCCCCCATTTGCAACCAAATGCCGACTCAGCTCGGACTGGGACAGACCTGACTTGATGGCCAGGTGTCGCATCCAAGTTGCCAATTTGTCTGAAGACTAAGTAGAGAAAGCGAGAAAGAGAAAAAAGGCCAGCTAATTAATCAGAGCTGAGAGCAACAATAAGACCCAAAAAGACATCGCGCAACAAAAGACTAACATACATACATATATGCAACACATACATAGACCTACTACATCATGTGTGTCTAGCCATCTAATGCGGTCCGCGTTGCTGCCACTTACGAAATAGCCAGCAATTTTTGGTGCCTCGAAACGGGTCTCATCTGCTCGCTTCCGTATTATTGTTGATGTTGCTGTTGCTGTTGTTGTTGTTGTTGTTGTTGTTGCTGTTGCTGTTGCAGCTGTTTCCATTGCAGTAGCTGCCAGTTGCCAGTTGCCAGTTGCCAGTTACAGCTCATTTTCTTTTGTATGCCCCCCGCTGCCACTTTCTGCGCCCTTCGTCTGTGGCCTCTGTGTCATTATGTCATGCGGTCGCCAGACTCAGACCCAGTCTCAGTTGCAGTCTCAGTTGCAGTTGCAGTTGCAGTTGCAGACCCACTCCCAGTGGTCGTTGACACAGCCCAACTGCATTCATATGCAACATATGTATACATAAGTGCTGCATTATACATATGTACATATATATATATATATACAAACCACATCCATTGTTGGCTGCAAATTTTCTTTTCTTCACAATTTCCCTGAGTTTTTCTTTCTGCTCACGTAATTTCATTGGAATATTTTTTTAACAAGCCAGAATTTTGTAATTGAGAAAGAGAAACACATACATATATGCATACATACATGATGTATGAAAAGTTAAATATATATATATACATACAGTGATGATGAGGTTGTCAAGTGACGCCCCCAATTCGGACGGGGCTCGAACGAGCTGTAAAATCGTAAGCAAACAATTGCCATTCATTTGCACAATGAATGAAATTGAATGAGTGCATGAAATAATACAAATAAAGCAATTCGAATACAACTACAAAAATGTAATTCATGGCAAACTTAACGCTGCTTTACGGGCCATAACGCAATCGCTATTGACGTGGCCCAAAACGTGGCCAAAAAGGCGTTGCATGCATCGTGCCGCAATCTGAAGATAAACATTGCCTCCATTTGAATTGTGGCCGAGTTGAGCTGCTTTAGTCGCACATACTCATAGTATTCACTTTAGTCATACCCATGTGTTGCATTATGTGTCAGGCTCAGGTTGGAAATTGAAACTGGGTCTTTAACTTTGCCAACTTCGGACTTAAATGTTATCTAAGCTTAATCTGTGGAAAGCTATGAATAATCAAATAGTAATAATCAAATTGGAACCATCAGAACTATTCAAGACAAATAATTTATGCTATTTTCGGTTTGGATTTACATATGTGAGTTATATATACATAATATATACAATACAAGTAAACTCTCTCAAGACATTGATGACTTAATTATTTTAAGTACAGCTCACCAGCAGCCTCAATTCTATATATATATGTTTTTATTTTGTATCCATTCTTCAATTCCCAAGTATTTTCAGCTTAATATATACCTTTTAATTAATGTTTGAATTGTTGAATGGATTTGTAACTTTAACTGTAACTGCTTTAAAAAATAAATCCAAAGATTTCATATTATTTTTCCAGTCTCAAGGAAATTCACATTGAAATTATTATTTTTGCTCAAGACTTTTGCAGTCGCTGTTGTTGCTGCACTTGATTTGAATTTTGGCCAAAATATTGATTGGCCGAAAGGCTTGGCAGATTCGAGAGTGTATGTGTTCGTCTGTGTGTGTGTGTGTGTGTGTGTGTGTGTGTGTAATAGGCGTAAAAGGAGACACGCTTAAAAAGTGGAACAAAAGCAATTTGGTTAATTGTTGCCGTTGTTGTCATTGTGTGCATTGTGTTTGTTGCCGTTATTATTCAGTTTAACAGCTTTTAAAATTTAAATGCCCAGTCTTAACCTTTGAAAGCAACGGACTGTGTGACTGACGGCCCGCCAAACTGACCGTAATTACACAGTTTATGTGCAAGCTGATTTTATTAAAGGTTTCGTTATTCGAAATGCCAAACGCATTTTGGGCAATTGAGCAATTAAGAAATTGAAGCCAAAACTCAAACTCAATCGCAATCGCAAACTCGAACTCGAACTCTAACTCGAACTGATAGCGCAATTAAAATGGAAATAAAAAGAAATGCCGCGACCAGCCAGCCATCAATCATTGATCTAAGGCAATTGGAATTGGGATTGGGATTGGGATTGGGCAATGCCCCGAAACAAATAGCGTCGTCAAACGGTAGCGACATCGTTCATTTGTTTACCAGATAAAAATTAAGCCCAACAGACAGCTACAGAGACAGAGACAGCGAGAAAGAGAGAGGGGGAGGGAGAGAGAGAGAGAGAGGGAGACCTTGCCTGCGTATGCAAATGAGACGATCTATATAACGCATCGAGAAACTAAAACAAAAAAAAACCTTTGACTTACATAATGTGGCGGCAAAAGCGTATAATTAGCTAATGGTCCAAAATCGGCAAAATCCAATTTGGTACACATTTTGGGGGGTACTTTCGCTCTCAAAAAGTACAAAATACGAAATGAATCAAGAGCTGTAAGCGGCACATTTCAAACATGTGGCACATAATGAAATGGTTTTATTTTTGCTCGTGCTTTCAACTTGATTTTTTTGTTTCTGTTTTTGTTTTTGTTTTTGTTAACATTCAAATAAATTAACGAAAATGTGTGACCTGCTGTGCAGAGTTGAGCAAAGCTAGAGTATTACAGACATACATCACTATCTGAAATAAATATATATATATATATATGTTTAGATATATGCGTCTAATATTTCATGCTGTCAACTTGAGGAATATATTTAAATTTTCAACAAATAAATGAGTTGTTCAGATATAAATTATATTTATATATGCTTGCTTCTTCTGCTCGACATTTTCATTAATTAAGTCTTCCATTGGGGAATCTGCAATCGAACTGAAAAACTAATGAAAAGTGCAACTTTTAGTCGATTTCATTGGGCAAGCAATAAATCAGTATTATGTTGAAAAATATATCCATTTAATACTATTGGATTAAGATAGTAACAATATATATTTATTTATAAATAGTGTATTGAAATGTCAATAAATTAAGTAAATAATTTTGTTGCTGATTTTTTGGTAACGCTTGATTAATTACTTTTTTCGCTGCTTAAGCCGACGCATATTGACTGTTATTCGCCGATTTATGCAGGTGTGTGTGTGTGTGTGTGTGTGTGTGGGTTCGCAATTTATTATTCAAGCCGAAATGTGGAAATAGCCAAATTAAAGGCAAATGATGTCTTCATTATGCTCTCGCAGTGAGAAATAGCGTAATTGCTTGCTGTGCAGGGCCCGTTGGCCATTTCGACACGCACCGTTAGACATTGCAATCAATCACAAAGTTCCATTTTCCATTTGAAACACAAACACACACACACACACGCACACACACACACACGCACACACACACACACTCGATCAGGGGGGACAAACTATCTGTAAAGCGAATGCAAATTGCGTTATGCTCGTAATGATCAGTTAGGTCATGTTGTAATCCCAAAAATCAATCAGGCAGCAGTTTAAAACCGACGCAAAGATGAGCTAACCATTGGGCAAGACAACAGCCAACAGCTAACAACCAACAGCCAACAACCAGCAGACAACCAACAAGTATCGATGTGTTGTGTGTGTGTGTGTGTGTGTGTGCTTTTTATGTTTGCATTGCCGCATAATTGTGATTGGGGTTTTGCCACTTCAACCAGCAGCGGCAGCAGTTGCGGTACTGCTTGAAAGTAATTCATATTTTAACCGACTGGCATCGAGGGCTCTTCACACTGATTACAATGTGTCCAGCCGTACAATAAACATCATCATTAGATGCGCATCGATGTGACCTGAGGCAGCTTGCCCAATTGTGGCATCCACAACATAATTGTCTCGCAACTGACTTTCCCATTAGTTTGGAGCCTTCCCTTGCCCCTCACTTGATTTGATTGAATTCACAAATTTCCCGCAAAAAATTGGTCAACAAATGATTGCAAATATTCTTAATAAATCTATTTATTTATCCTAGCAGATACAAATTCAATTATTTACAGTTCTCGACATTTTGGAGCTTTCTGAAAAATGTTTAACTTGTTGCTTATTTTCGGATAAAATACAGTTTAACCTTCACAATTTTGGGCTATTTTATAAAATAAATTTCAAAGTCGTCTATTTGACCTTTGCCAGTTCCTTCAAAAAAGCGATTGCGAAATGTATACAACAGATCTTGCAGTTGTCCCGATTTTAGTGATTATTTATTACAAGTCCAATTATGGCTGCTGCGAAAACAAACTACGAACTGCAACCGCAACAGCAAAGCGGAACACGACAAAACCAAGTAAAAAGAAATAAGTAATAAATTTAAATATAAATATAAATTTAAATTTAAATTTAAATTTAAATAATATAAAATAAAAGTGAATGCCTTGCACTCATTCAGTGAGTCGTTGTCCGAGTTCAAAATGTGGCTTAAATATTTATGGAGCCGCAACAGCATCAAATGCTGGCCTCCCATGTCCCCCCCTCAGAGCTGTGAGTCGTGTGTTGCATTTGGCGACAGTTCGCTAACCTTCACCTTGTTGGTCAAAAGAGACCAGAAAGCAACATAAAACGGCAGCAGCAGCAGCAGCAGCAGCAGCAGCAGTGGCAACAATAACAAACTGAGAAAAAAATAACAAAACCGTTTGCTTTTTGGGCACTGTACTCGAACGTGCCATGGCCCCAGTTCCAGGCTGGCTGTCTGTCTGTCTGTCCGTCTGTCAGTCTGTCCGGCTGGCTGACTGGCTGGCTTTTGGGCCAAGAGCTGGCCTGGAAACGTGTTTGGGGGCCGCCGCTGACTCAGCCAAATAACGTGTCGTTTCGGCCAGACACAGATGGAGCCGTTCGTATGTCAAAGCGCGTTCAGGCGACATTTAATTGCATGCGGCGCGCATATAAAAATATATAACACAAATATCACGCATACGCCAAGTGGCAAACGGCCAGCTTATTAGCCATTTTTAGACTCGCCAATTGTCAAGAAAGAAACACGCAATAAATACGGCAATACTTTGCATTGTATTTTTATGCTGATTACGGCCCCTGGCTCATTTCACTTGCCTCTCATAAATGCGAATGGGAATGGGAATGGTTTTGATATTGATTTTGGTTGTTGTTTTGGGAACGCGAATGCGAATGCCCAAAGCAGCAGCAACGTGCAACAATTTGATATCGATTTGTTTCTTTCTTTTGGGCACGTACGCCCTTGTGTAAATATTTTGAAAGGAATCTACGAGCTGCGATCTGCGATCTGCGATCTGCAATACAAGATCGATTCGCCGATCGACAAACCCAAACAAAAGCCGCATCGTTAATCAAAGTTGGTTTTCAATTGTTATTTTTTTGCATATACGATTTTATTGGTGCAATTATTTGGAATTTAAGTACGGGTATTACAATGAATTTTTAATTAGTTTTGCCTCAATTTCTTTAATTTTAATAATTATCCACTATTGTGTGGCCAGCAAATTCGGGCTGCCTCTCAGCGTGTGCTGCTTTGAGAACGTTCAAATGAATGATCGATGGCAAGAGCCAAGCCAAAGCAATCTATTTCATTTTGGATATTTAGTTTCACTGATTTTCGCTGCCATTTGTATACCCTGTACTAATTTTGTAATTAGTACAGGGGCTATGAAGTTATGCAAGTGTACAGGAAAGGCAGAAAGAAACAACTCCGACTCCAACAAGGAACAAATGGCACAAGGACCTAAAAACTTACAAATAAAAATAAGCATAATACGCGTTGAATAACTAGGGTATCTGCTAGTCGGACACTTTCAGCTAGAGCTAGAAACAGACAATTTTAGAAGAAAATATGTGAAAATACCCCTTTTTAATGTGAAGCTTATAAACGTGCTAAGTCTATTAATATCATCAATCAATCAATCAATCGGAGTCACGCCTGGCCCTCGCTCATTGCATGCAGTGATTGTCCGATTGACTGACTGACTGACTGACAGCACCCACTCGTTGCACTTCAGACTCACTATATATAGTATATATACTCTGAAGCAGCATATGTTTCATAGACACCCGCTTCAAAAGTATATCTTCATAACATAATCGACTAGGCGCTCAGCGAAGCAAGCAGAAAAAGTCGAATCCATGGCTGCACAATGTTCATTGGGGCATACAGACAGGCAGACAGACAGAGACAGACAGACAGGCAGACAGACGGAGGCGGATTGAGATAGTCAGTCAGTGCATAGAGAATAAAGTATGGAAACCTTACGCGAAAAACCTCAATAACAAAACGCAACTAACTAGCGCGTCCTTGGCCAGTCAACATTATATATAATTATTTCTTTTAATTTCGCAGTGTGTCAGACACGACACGATGACGATATAAATAATATGATTTCAGCTGTTTGGGGGTGCTAAAGAGCATATGCGATACCACCAGCCCGCCCCCTGACCACCCACTTTACGCCACAATACTCAAATTCACGACAAAAAAACACAAAGCCCCAACTTTAATTAGACATAACGATGGGAACAACAAAAAAACAAATGATATTAAAATGGAAAAACAAAAACTCGCAAGAATTATTACGATTTCAAAAATTATTATTATTATGATGATATTAAAGAATACAGAATTTATGGCTATATACATATGTATGTATATGTATGTGTATTTATTTTGCAACAATAAACTGCGGCATCAACGTAAGCGATTAGACACGTTATGGAATTGTCTGTTGTTTGTTGTTGTTGTTGTTGCTGTTGTTGTTGCTGTTGTTGTTGCTGTTGTTGTTGCTGTTGTTGCTGTTGGTTTATATGGCCAACTATATGCCTATTTATACTAACCAAGTTTGCCCGCATCTGTGCCGCTGTCCCACTGTCACTTTGTCTATTTGCAGTCATGTTCATGACTTTACTCATGGAAGACCTGAGGGTCATATGCGTGCAATGCTTAAAGCAACAATAACAACAACAACAACGGCGACGACAGCCACACATTAATGTCATGCAACAGTTAGAGGACTCATAAATAATGCTTAAAATAGCCATTTAAATGCTATTATTGCTAACGAATAGCAACAGCAAAATAACAATAATAAATAATGAAACTAAGTGAGACACAATCGCTGCTCCGTCTCTCTCTCTCTCTCTCTATCTCTCGCTCTCTCTCTCATTTATTTATAATCGATGCATTTATTATTGTACAACTAGAAAAGTCAACTCATAATGGCAACAATCTTGCAAGTTTCGCAGAAAGCAAATGCAAAGTCAATGCAATAAATCAAATGGTTACTAAATTAATCTTAGCCAATTCCTTATATTGATGAGATAAAAGATAATAATAATAAAATAAAAAACAATGTTAATAGAGCAGCTTAGAAAATTTAAAACTGATCTTGGCCAACACCTGTTTAAATTGGCAGAGATTTCCCTTTGCAGAGGATATTCTAAGCATTTTTTAAGCATTTGGGAAATGTGAAAATTGAGTCTGTGTTTTCAATCTGGAACATTGAGCTCGACAGCTGTTGAAGTGCAAAACATTTAGTCCATATCAGAGACATAAAGATTTATCTATCTATAGTTACATAATTGCTGTCTAGAACCAAAAGTCAGCGATTGATATTTAAAGTTGAAATGAAGTCTCATTGTGGCCGCTGCTTGCAGTTTGACATTGAAGCTCATCGCAACAAGAGGCAAAAACTGCGTTTGTGTATCGACGATTATAATTTATAACATTTTCAATTAGATATATACATATATATATGTGTGTGCAGTAGGGGCGCCTAAGGCTGATGCTTATGAGCATCCAAGTCAAGCCAAGCAAAACCGCATCAAAGTCAGCTAATCCGAGCCGAAAGAAAGAAGCACAAAACTACGGTTTCAATAAACTGTTTAAGGTCAGAAGAATGCACACTAAACGATTGTTGTTTATTGGCAAATGTCATGTACAATTAGTCGCCAGCCTCAAATTGCCAAGTTGCAAGTTGCAAGCAAGTTGCAAAACGGCAGCCAATGTCGCCGTGGCACAGACTCGTGTGGCAAATGGCTCAGCTAAGCGTGGCATGCAAACGTGGCATCGCTGTCAGAGCGAATTATGTTAACAAATTGAGTTATGGTTGTGCCTATGGTTATGGATGATGGCGCATTTATGTGCCACACAAACGTCTGTGTAACAGGTGCAGCCCGGAGTCAAAGTCACAAATTGCCAGCTAGGCAACAATTAAGTCAGGGTCAAACCAGGTGGCCGCTGGCCCATTACAACAGCAAGAGCAACAGCAACAAACCATTGTAAGTCATTAAGAAACATAACAAAATGAACAATGAACTCAAGTGACGGAAATGGAAATGGAAATGGATACATGCCTCGAATATCAAACTCTCAAGTTGCTCATCTAATTACAAACTGAAACTCGCGGCCATTTAACTGCAGCAGCAGCCTGCTAATGAATTATTTCAATGACAATGCGGACAGCTAACAGAGCTAATGATAAGCGTAACCATAGGCCCAAAACATTGACCAAATCTTAAATCACAAACCGTAATTGTCTTCGCAATCGTTAACTTGGCTGAACTATATTTTATGTATATATCGTCAATTTGATGCGTAAGCGTATTTAGTCCCTTCTGCGCAGCATGAATTGAGCAACAGTATTTTTTAGCCCCCATCATATTTTTTATCTTTATTAACAATATATTCTAATTTACACTAGTGCCACTATTAATTTAATTTTATTTAATTTGTATTACTTCAAGTCTTATGTGACAATCTTTCGAAGACTACCATTTAAATAGCTGCAATTTCATACCAAAATCATTCTTCATCTCAAGTCAAATTCCGTTAAAATGCTTTATTAATTATTTATTAAATTATTTAGTTATATGCCATCATAATTTTCATCTAATATTAATATTATAAATGACCGCTAATTAATTTAATTCAATTTAATTCTTATTACTTCATTTTTTACTTCATGACAATCTGCCTAAGACTGGAGCTGGAATTTCCGACTAAAATCACTCTTTCAATCGAGTCTAACTCTGTAAAAATGGCTTATTAACATTTATTAAAGTCTTTAGTTATTTAATGCAAAGAAGAAGAAAACAGTTAGATCACAATAAATGCCAGTGAGTAAGTAGTTATGTGACGCCTGGTTAAATGGAGCACAATTAAAGTAATGCACGTTTGAAAAAGTCATTGGAAACTCATTCAATTAAACTGATTGTTAATAATAGCTGGCTGTTGTTGCATGCAAATGCAAAACGTGTGGATGCCATAAAAGTGGCAAAGAGGCGCATGATATGACAGTTTACGGATACGTATTACCACGACTGTTCATTAGGTGAGCAGCTCCCACCTCGATAAATTAAAGGGCGATGCAACTGTTGAGTTTTGAGTTGTAGTCTCAGATTACACTCGGCTTTGCATTGTGGCCGCCTTCCTGCTTCAATGCTTTTTGTACGTACTCACATATAAATACATATACATATATGTACGTGTGCGTATGTGTGTACATATTTAATTGAGCCAGGCGAGGCGTTAAGATTTATGGGCGCTGTCTGGGCTGCTTGGTCCGGGCATGTACAAGGTGTGCATAAAATCGAATAGTTAATGCATAAGCGGCTAATAATGTTGCTTACCCAGCATCGGAATGCCAGGCACGGAACGAAAACCGAAACCGAAACCGAAACTGAAACTGAAATTGAAATTGAAACTGAAGCTGAGACGAGACACTTGGAGCGCGCCGACTCATGGCTAAGATGGCTAATTGCGTGCGCATGTGTGGCAAACTGTTTTAGAAATTAACTCCAATGCTGAAGCTGAAGCGATCGCATGTTTCGGAAATCGGAGCAAACTCATTTATCACCAGCAAAACAACATTTGAAACGCTGCAAAATGCACAAAACAAATAAATAAAATAAACACACTAAAAAACAGAAGAAAAAATGAACTGGCCGCTTCTTCAATCATACTTACATAAAAATAATTGAGTTAGAGTTGGAGTTGGAGTTGGAGCAAAAACGGAGCCAAGCTCCAGCAAAGGTCAGCTTGAGCTGAAGCAAAAATATCTCTGAACTTGTACGGCCATAAAAAGGAGACGTTCTAGATTAGGCCTGTCATTGAGCACAATTATTAAATTAAGCACCGAGATGGAGCCAACAATCACACAATCCAACTATCGATTCCTCTATCTATCTATCCATCTATCTATCTATCTATCTATTCCTCTATTTGTCTAGCCATCTATCAAATGTTATTCTATCAATCTGCCTATCTGTTTGTATATCAGTTCTATTGGGGTTGATTGTGTTTATATTTGATTATATTCTAGCATCATATATCATTTACAATATGAGACATCGTCCGTCACCTGCTGGCGACAAATTAGGCAATGATTGCCGACACCCCCCTCTTCGCTCGGACTGTTGCCAGCATTCCGAGTGAATGTCAACGACACACACAAAATAACATAAAATAAATGTTTAGTTTGAGTTGCAAGTACAAATGTTCGGTTTGAGTTGCAAGTACGTATTAATTCTTTGGCTGTCCTTGTTTAAAGTTCGTGTCTTAAGTCTTTTGTTTAACTCGTTGTTTGACATTTTCGCAGCATCATCTTTCTGCGCTGGCTTGTTGGTCAAGTTAAATGCCATTTTGTCGCTTTGAACTTTAAAGTTCAAGTCTAAAATGTTTCGAATGCTGGCAATATTTATCTCTTGGGTTGGGCGCAGACGCATGCCTAACATTTATTATTTACATAGGTATTATTATTGGCATTTTGATGTATGCATGTAGCATGTAGCACGTAGCATGTAGCGTGGATTGCAGCTTAATTCTCAGCTCGCATCATCAAATTTAATGTATTATATATTACCAGCATTGTTTTTCGTAATTCACGTTTATATTTCGAATCACATGTGTGCGAGTGCGAGTCGCTGATCAACTCAATGCCAGCCAAACCTATTCTTAGGTACGCTATTGCTGCACCCCTAACACACTAATTGCACACCATGTAGTTTCTTCCATTTATGCACAGAAGTTGTACGCTGAGACAGCTCCCACATTATAATTCAGGCCTGGCTTGACAATGCGGAAGAATTGGAAGTGAGGCCCGCAGCGGGCTGCGGCTAGGTGTCTCAGCAGACACACGAGGAGCACTCCCAGTGAGGGATGATGAGTGAAATAACTAAACTCAGTTTTCAGTTCAGCCATGAGCTGAGCCTATGGCGTGCCATGAGATCTCTTGTTATGTTGCATGCTTCAATCAAACGATTTCCAGCAAAACACAAAAAAAAATTTCAATTTTAATTGTGTGACTCACAACTAATAAGATACTTAAATGCAAGTTAAAACTACGTTGCAACTTTGCCTACTTGTTGGCTCGTTGCATTGTTGCTTTGCATGTGTGTGTGGGGGGTTTTTTTTTTGTTGTTCGTTATTGTCATTTGCTTTGGCCCAGCTGCTAGCGTCCCAGACCATGGCATAGAAAATCAAATCTAACATAATGACCCCCACTTGTGTTTGTTGCTGTTGCAGTTGTTGTTTTGAATACTCAGCTGCCGCTGCTGCTGCTGCTGCTGCACAGTCATCCATATGCAGCTTATTGGCTAAATCACACCAAACGAATCGGAGGTAATTTATAGCGTCGCTCATACGCCGCACAACACTCAGCTAACAACAACGAAGCGCTGCTCACAGTGGTGCAGAGGCACTCATTTCAGTGAGACTCTACAACTGATTTATTCCCAAATATATTCCAGCGAATAAACACCAAATCTCAATTTATTTTGATTTAAGTAAGGTTATTATTTGAGTTTCTTCTTCTTTTCTCTGAAGTTAAATAATAAATAATGTATACACATTGCAAACCCCTTAGATAAATCTAACTGGATTTGTAACCTTGCCCAAAACTAATTTAGCACTCAGCTGGCTGAGTGCCCAAACAACCCTGACAATAATAGCGAAAAGAACATTATATTCTCAACTCTAGGTTCGCATGATATGCATTAAATCGAGCAAATGATGGAAGAAGAGTCTTGAGATAAGCGACGTTGCAAGAATTATTACTACTAATTAATATGCCTTTGACTGCGGGGGCAATACGAAATACATAATGCCTAAGGTCAAAGTAAGCCAGCATATATATAATTTGGGTTACTAGTGTGTACGTACTAAAAATAAAATATTAAATTAAAATATGTATTAAATATAAATGGCATATTGCTGCTAACAAAACTTAAGTATGTATACATAAAAAAAAATTTTTGGCTAGTTTTAGTGGCTTAAGCAAAATGCGTTGTAATTGAAAAAGATTATCGATTATGAATGGCGTTGGGTTCAGTGTGCACCTCGTCTGTTTGGATGTAAAGGAACTTTTCAGCAATTATTAATATTGACAATTACTGGTAATGTGCAGCGTGTGGCTGGCTGGCTGGCTGGCTGGCTGGCAAGTTGTTTATCTTGAAATGAGATTCGTGCTCACACTTAATGCACACTTTGACATTGACCGCATGCATCGCCGGCCGGCTGACTGCCCGTCCGACAGTGCAACTATCCGCGTGTCCAACCAACCAGCTGATTCATCATCATCAAGATTCTTGAGTTTTCAATTTTTTTATTCTTTATTTTTTTTATTTGAAATTCTTCATTTTGTATACACACAAGCGAATTGCAAATGAAGCTAAATTATTGTCGTGTTGTTGGTTAGTTGGTTGGTTAGTTGGTTGGTTGGTTGGTTGGTTGGTTGGTTGGTTGTCAGTTAGTTGCAGTGCCAGCTTCAAGGTTGGGCGCCTCAATGCGGAAAACATGACAACACACAAAATGCTAAAATGAAAAAAGAAAAGAGACAAAACTACCATTAAAATGTAACATAAAAAGCCGCTAATTGCAAATGTTTATAAACACATTTATTTATGGACATATATGCGTTTGTGCATACAAATGAAAATGTGAACGCTTACTTCTAGCTCATAAATAACTGCAAGAATCGTTGCATTGCAGTGCCCCTTGCCCCCCCCAGAGTCAATCAGGTTGCATTTGCTATTCAACTATCGCCAACTATCGCAATCCACACGCCCGCAATTCGCATGAGCAACGCACATATGAAGGCTATCAGATACCCTGTAACAAGCTATAACTTAGTCTGGCTTACTGGGCTTGTCGGATCAGTAAGCAGTAAGCCAATGCGAATCTTTAGATTGTTCAAATAATAAGATATAACTGCAATATTTGATTGTTTCAACTACTTCAAATCTCTAATCAAAAATTAATGTTTTTTATGTTTTTTATTTATTTCCTTTTTGCAATTCAAGTATTAGATATCGACGGAAAGTCTGCCTTTACGTAAACCAATTGAGGTAATTGAAAAAGTAGGCACAGCTTGCAACATGCTTTCCACAGATGTTGGCTCTGTTATATACATATGTAAATTGGAAGATGTGCACATATGTTAAACAAAAAATCCCTTAATTGAGCTCATATTTTCAACTTTCAATTGCCATCAAATAATTTGGCTGGCACTTGTTGTTAATATTAATTATGGGCCAGCGAAAGCGCCGATTGTTTTTTATTTTTATTTTTTTGGTTATAAATTATGTTTTTATCTGGGAATTATGAGCCACACACAGAGGCGAACACGCAAGCTTTGCTGTAAGTGCCAGTAAAGTGCCGGAAAATTGCAGCGAGCTGCTACAGATGAGATTCAGTTGCTTTGGGCGTCGCCTGTGGCCGTTGTGTGGCGCTTGTGTCGCTTGTGTTGCGGCAGCCAGACACAAGTGGCATGCATCATAATCAAGTCGTGCTGCGAATTATCGCGTCTGTTTATCAAATCTAAACGTGTGGGCCGCCGCAATTTCATGCTTGTTTGCTAGCCTAACTAGTTGATTTGTCATTGCAGCCATTTATTTTACTGTCACATTAAAAACAGCTCCAAAATTGTACTCAAGCCATTCAAATTATTATTGGAGAGCACAGCTGTAGCTGGGCTTATTCAATTTCAAATACTTTAACTAAAATATTCAAAAGTGATTCATGTGTACTGATGTACTTGCACGTACAGTTATATATGTATGTAGCGATTAGACTAAATTGAGTATCATAAAGTTTAAGTGACGTCACCCAACGCAATCAGCATAATGTACGCCCATTTAACGCCCACTTAGACGCGCTCGCATTACTAATGCGACATGTTGCAACACGCAGAGCGAACAATGTGTTAATTACACGGCCGACGCCCACGCAGCCGGCGTTGCACACCGCTCGACCGCAAGCCGCACAGCTTGCCACAAAAGCCGAACAAAGCCAGATAATCAGCGAATTGTGATTTTGAATTGAAGAAGTGTCATGCTCAGATACAATGTGAAATCACCGACAACAAACGCAATGGGCAATTTTTTATATTCAATTTTTTATTTCTCATTCAAATACACATACATTTGCATGTATGTACATGTCATGGTGTCTGAACACACACAGAGGGAGATAGAGAGGGGGAGAGAGTGAGAGAGAGAGGGACGCACACTCTTCCCATTTGTTGTGGGCAATTTAACGCATACGCCCCATTATACCGCAAGTATCGTCATTTTCATCAGGGTCATCATGTTACGAGTGGCGTTTATGGCTCTTGCAACAACATACAAACATGCATGTATGTATGCATGTATGTATGTATGTATGTGTTTGTAAATATGTGTGTATTTGCCAGCTTTAATTATTTATCTTGCCTCACTTTAGCCTGTAGTCTTTCTGTAGTCTTTCTTTCGCCCTGCCTGCTTTTTCCACAGTGTCTGCCACCGTGCGCGGTAATCATTATGAAATATCTTTGCTTCGCTTGGCTTCTCATTTCTTCTTTCTGTCTGATTGTTTAACACTTTCATAATTCGGACAAACAACAGCAACAATTGCAGCCGTAATAATCACAACACTAACGTATTTATCACTTACGTTGCGGTTATTAATTACATTTGCAGCTTTGATATCTATATACTCTGTGAAACCATAGCCAGAAGAGTATGTTAGACTTATTTTACTGTGTATAAAAATGTATTTCTGTATGTTCGAAGAGAGATATCCTTTATGTAGAGTGTTATCCTTAATATTGATCACAAACAATGCAAAGTAAATAGAAAAAACTATTTAAATATTTTGTGTCTTTAGGCCAGGCTACGCGCATATTGTACAAGCTTTTGTCCAGCTTTCATATGCACACTTACAAGCTTGGAGAGCTTTTCATTGCTCAACACACAGAGACACACACACACACATGTCATAGTCACCGATGTGTGTCTGGGCTGCACTGCTTTAGGGCATCTGCTCCACCAATCCACACCACATTTTGGGCAAATGCCGTTCGATTTGTTTTTGTTCGCTGTTTCGTGACTTTCTGAAGTTGTCGAGTTGTGCTTTCGTTTTTTGTTTTTATTTGATTATTGCTGTTGTTGTTGTTGTCGTTGTTGTTTTGACTCAATGAATGAATGATTGATGAGCACACACTCACTTGATGAAAGTGTTACGCGATTTGTGTTCGTCTGCCTTCTCAGTTGTTTTCACCAGCATGCCAACTGGATGTCGGCGCCGAGTTCAGATTTGGATTCGGGTTCGTCTGTGGATTTACTTACATATTCATGTTGGTCGCCACTTTCAAACGCCACAAGCAGAAGCTTGACTTTTGTTTTCGCACACAACAGAGTGGCAAATGTAGCAAATCAAATCTTAAATTATTCTTTTTTGTTTTGCATTCGATGTTGTCGTTTCACAGCGGTTTCTATCATTAATTGTGAATATTGAACAATGGTGTTAAATTTCGATAATTAGTCATAACTATATACGCTCATATACATAATTATAAGCGTACATAATCAACATACATATCAGCATTAAGAATGAACTATAATATGCAACATGGGAAAACTTTAGACGCAGTTTCCCTAGATTTAACTAAATTATAGTTCAATTCCTATGAAATATATATTCCAATGAAATGAGATATAAAAAGACATTCAAATTTTAGCTAAAAAATAAAAGATAAGATTGGAATTAATTACGGCATAACAATAAAAATAAAAATAAAAAACTTTATGTTAATGGTAAAGTTAACAACATAATTAAAAAAAGTATATAAAATAAATGTGTACATTAATTTTGGCATAAGTAAATTCATTAGTTTGTAGAAAAAACTCAAACTTTTATTTGATTAAAGTTAATAGCATTACAAACTTATGGCTTAAAGTTTACATTAAAGCCCTAAACTACTTAGCTCAGCTTGGGAATTTTCCAAACTGGCCACAGGAAAATCAAGAGTTTGGCCATTGGCTGCTCAGCTCTCCTTCGAAACGGGGTGTTGGTGTTACTTATGTTTGCCGATTCCATCGATAATGTGCCCAGCTTACCGAGTTGCTATTGTTGTAGTTACTTTGTCTTTTTAGCCAGCAGTCATGCCAGCAATTTCGCAAATTAGACGAGCCGTCGATAGCAAAAACTGAAAAACGTGCAGTGCAGTGCAGGCCGCAAGCGGGGCGGCTGCAAAATGAGCCAGTGAAATGCCAGCGATCTGGTCAAATAAATAATAAAGTAATTTATACTTAATACACGACATATCGCTGCCAAAAACCGAAATGTGTTTGACCCATTTTCTGGCATCGCTATCGAAAATCATCAAGCGCCCGGGCAGCCCCCACACAAGTAATGCAAAACTTCGCAACCAAAGCCACAGCCAAAATCAAGACCCAAACCCGAACCCAAGCCCGAAACGTACCCAGGCAATGGCCAATTACACTTAACCAACTCATTATGTTCCGTTTTGCTTAGCCAAAAAAAAAAAGAAAAACAAGTGAGAACGTTGCAGTCGGACATAACCGACTTCCCAATCCTCTGATATGAGTGCAATTTCAAAGATAATCGAAATTTATCCATATTTTGAATGTTATGCGCAAGTAGACAAAGTTGAGAGTTCCTTACAGAAATATGTATGTGTATGAATGTATGTACATATACATTATGTATATGTATGTTGGCATACACTTGTCTGCTTGTTTGTATACACTTCATACCCATTTTCAGTGGATGCAGGGTAAACAGACAACCAACGGTTGTCAATATGCAATGTTCAGCAACAAAATGAAAAAGAAGGTAAAAATAATGTAGAAAAAAAATAAAGAAAAATACCGTTAGCATTGCATGCAGTGAAAATTTGAGTACATGTTGAAATAAAACCACAGACAAGCAGCCAACAGCAACAATAAAAAAATAAAAACAAAAACAAAACAAAACAAAACACCTACAACAACAACTACCCATATGAAAGGTGACTCGTGCTTGCGATGTGGCAGTTGAAAGGCCCAGGGGGTGGGGGGGTGGCTGCTGCTGTGGGCAGTGGGAGGGTCAGTTGATCGGTGGCCCGATTGGTCGGTTGCCCGGCTATCTGACAGGCAACATGGCTAGAACAAAATGTATGCCAGCTGCCAGCTGCTTACATTATTATCGACTTTTGCTGCTCAACGACAGCCAATAAAAACAAACAAGAAAAGAAAAACAAAGCAGCAACAACAACAACAATAGCTACGAATTTGAGTGTGGCCACCAGAAGCTGCATGTAATCGAGCCGAACAGCGAGTGGTGGCACGAGTGGTGCGGCACAAGAATTCAATGCAACGATGTGGCAGCTGATATGACAAAATATTTGCAGTTCAAAGTGTAAACGAATTGCTTTTGGAATTTTGCATTTGATGTGCTGCATGCAACGATTTTGTGGATGCGATTGCATCGCAGGTGGCATTACTAATGAACGACCAATAGATACTCTATTTTTAGTATTTATTATCGACTTTCTGTAACACTGCCACACAACTTTCTTTCTGTGTTGACTAAGTTATCCACATTCGATACTTTGGCAGAGTTGAACAAATACCTGTTCAATTTGATCCTTAACTATTTGTATATTTGTATATATAAATAATTTATAATATAAATAATATATATAATTTTAACAATTTCTTTTCACTTGTTGTGCTGATGACAGTCCGCTTGGCATTTGAAATGTGGAACTCGCTTTTCAAAACCAAGTTAATATTAAGTTGATCTTCGATCGATTACGTTTTTACAGACAGCTCTAGACTCAAAAAGTTGGTTTCAGCTGTGCTCCCACTTGGGATTTCCTGGATTTAGTGAGGCACTTGAGTGTCAGAAAATGTTGAGAGCATCATCCGTAAAAAAAAAGTTGCAACTTTCGCTTCCTTCTCGACACATTTGGCTGTGCCATTTGGCCACAGCTGCCCCATCATCGCCATTAACCCACACATTTCGCCACTCAACCATGACGGTGCAAACAAAGAAGCGCTCGCTGCCTGTTGAACCGTCGAGCCACTCGATACCGAAGTCAATCTTTGAGTGGTGGTGGCTCAAGTGGCCCATCGAAGAGCAGTCAAGACGATGTTATCCGCCTGCCGGAAAATGCATTGCCATTTTTTATTATTCTCTGATCCCGATGAAAAAAGAGTTTACCAATGTTGCTTAATATGTATATCTGAGTGTATATATGTATATATATAGGCTGAAGATTGATGGTAGCCCGATTCAAAGGTAGGCACATAATTTCCCATTCACTCTAATCTCATCTGTCCAAACCGTAAAAGCAACTAGTCAGTTATATTTGTGTGCAATGTTCTTAATTTTTATTAATTATACTTTTGTTTTATTTCGTTTTTGTTTTACTCATTTCTTATCGCTATCTCACTCTCTCTCTTTTGCAGCTGAGTTTCCAGAGGAGGACAGCGACATGCTGATGGAACCGAATGACTTTACGCCCATTACAGTGCTCCGTTCCCATGAGCAGCAGCACTATCATATGCCGCCCACAACGCAGCTGCAGCAGAATCAGCGGGCAGCTGTTCCCATTGCCACGCCCATACAGAGCCGCCACTTTCAGGCTTTGTTGCCGTTGCAGCAGGAACAGTTCCGTCCCATTGCCAATCCGAACACGCAGTTGATTTCGCGCTCAGATGTCACAGCCGGACCCGGTGCCGATTCGCACAGTCAGGCGGCGCAGAATTTCTATCCGCCGTTCTATCATGAGGCGCCACCATTAGGTCATTCGCGCCCCTATTTCGCTGGACCCGCTGGCCCCGTTGGCGATAGTTCGCCACTGCAGCTGCCCCTGCTGACACCGGCGCATCAGCAGCAGCCGCAACAGCAACAGCATCAGCAGCGTGGCTTTGATACAGCCATTCTGGGCAGCGGTGACTTTGGTGTGCTACGCGGAGGCACTTTTTATCCGGAGGAGGAGATGCCCTACCATCCGGAGGACAACAGCGACTACATCTATGGCGATGCCAACAATGGTCACGGTCGCCCCAATGAGGCGTTCATACAGAAGTACACATATCCGGAGGAGCAGTTCGCCAATTTCCGTGATTTTGCGGACATAAATACGCCAGCAGATTCGGCCTTCTCGCAGTTTGTGGTTGTGTATGCGGCGAAGAATGCGACCAAGCCGAGCTCCCATCCGCATCCGAAGAATATTTTCGAGCAGCTGGAGCTGCTGGATCGCGAGAAGGCGCTCGAGGAGGCGGCGCTCAAGAAGCAACAGCCCAGCAAATCCAAATCAAAGCTGTCCAAGACAAAGCTGCAAAAGAAATACAAGAAAAAGGCAATTGGCAAGGAACTGGAGCTGGAGCCGCTGCTGGCCCTCAGCTAAGCTACCACAGAGGGCAAACATTTTCCAGCTGTTTGTGAGCGCATATATAATTTGTAATTTTCATCTGAGAAACTTTGCATATTTTCCACTTGTTAGTTATGTTTTTGTATTTTATTTATTTTGAGCAAAGCAAAATACCAACTTCAGATTGTCTTCTGCGGCCTCATTTCATTTGCACACTTGCCCCCTCTGCCCCGTCTATGGATTGCAATAGTTCCGTTAGTTGTGTGTAACTAATTATTATTATTATAATTATTATTGTAACTATTATTATTGTAATTTGTTTTTTTTTTTGTGTATCTGTTTACTTGCCTCACATTTCGTGTTGCATAATTGTTAACTGTAATTGTAGCACGTAGCTTATTTGTATTTGTATTTGTATTCTTATGTGTTTAACCGTATTTTATGTTGCGTATCGATTACTTAATTATTTTTTGTTTAATTAAACATAATTATACTTGTATTTGTATTGTATGTACATAAAAAGAAAAACCCAGCTCTTAATTGTAATATAAATAATAAAGATTTAAAAAAAAAAAACATCCTCAACAGTATTTCATAACTGGACCAAATTTTGGTATTCTACTCGCTGTATGGTGTCGAAAATGATATCGCAATCAGATCTAAGTCAGGTCATATATACCCACATAAAGCCAGGGCTGCTGAGCCTTGCTGCGAATGGGTCAGCATCGGGACTAAGTCATAAGAAGTCAAAGCTAATATTCCAGCTGCCAGCTGCTTGATCGGCTAAGCATTCCAGCAACAGGAACTGCACTTGATATGTTGTACACACTCTACAATGTGAGTGGGTATAGCTAATGGTTTGATTGCTTATGTGTGGGTCCATTGCGGTAAGATATGGGAGTGTGGACTGTTAAAGAAACTATTAACTCAGTTGCTTAATTGGCCTTATAATGAAAAATGTAATTTGTCTGTCTTCATTAAAGAACCAGCCAATCAGGCACAGCCCCAGAAAACTTGGCTGAGTGAAACTTTATGGCAAATGATTTAATTATACGCCAGGGGTGCGGATCCAATTCCACACCTACCGCAAGACAGTCAGGCACCTGTTTGGCACAGTGGGCTCACGTCGATATCAGTGAACGCTGATTTTATAATAATCATTTGGAGACTAGCCAATATTAAATACATAATTTATTAATAATTAATAATTGGATTGAAGTTATTATTGAATACCATAAGTCAAAAAATTAAATTTACAAAAAGTACTTTGAAACTGATCGAGCATTTTAATACCCTGTACACAATAAATATGTTTAACTAAAAGCATTTTTTATATACGACTTAAAAGGTCTCATATTGTATTTAATAATTTATTTATATTTCTAATTAGCAACAATAGTTGAGTCGATATGCCCATGTGCGTTTGCCCATAAATTTATTGTTCTGGTACCACTGTTGACCATCGCGAGACTGGTCAGTTGCTCAGTTTAACGGTTTACTACAGCCTGTCCAAACGCAACTGCAACGGCAACTGCTGCTGCTGCTGCTGCTACTGCTTTTACTGCTGTCTCAGTCATGGTCATTGCCCGCTAGCGGTTCTTATTACATGTGGGCCTTTATTTGCAAATTTAGTATTTTTTTTTTCCTTTCGTTATCTATAGCGACAGCCGGAGATTTCCCGACTCGGTATATGCTGTGACATTTGGAGGCTGCCACTTAATTTATGGCCTCACCTTAATTTCAAAGCTATTTCAAAGCCTACTTCGCGCACCGACAAGAGTGACAGACCCAGACCCAGACCCAGACCCAGACCCAGGCCAAGACTAAGGCACAGCTGGGCAAGGGGGAAGCGTAGCGTGTTCGAGTGCGTAGCGTGTAAGTACAACTAGATATTGGTAGTATAGATTTTATTTGGGTGTGCCCAGGCAGCCGGTTTTGCTGCCCTGTGATTTTAATTAACCAACTGTCAGTTTAAAACTAATTAAAAGTCTTGCTCTGCTTACGTTGCACACAAATTCAATTTACTCGTTGTGCCGCCCAATTTCTTGTCGTGGGAAAACATGAAACTCGTTTCAAGTCGCCCAAATGGCGATCGAAATGAAACCGAACCCCAAACAAACTGCGCAAAGGTCAAAGCTGCGAATACTTAACTTTCGCATAGATATTACTCATACGACGCGTGTACAGTTTCCATTAAATGAGGAGACTGGAAACAATTGCTGTGTAAACACTCGTAACTGATTTATTCTAACTAGCCAGGTTATTAATGGAATATGTGTGCATTTGACAAACGGCCAATCTGCTTATGGACGACTTCTTAATGGGTTTTTCATCATTCTTAATTAATCATCAAAACACTTCCGTTTCAGTCGAACTCAGCTTAAATTCAGCTGGCTGTCGTTCTGCTTGTCTGTGTTTGTTATTTTAATCGCTTACTGATTGCCGGTTTTTTTTTTAATGTTTGTTTTGTTTTTTTGGCATTTGCTTCGGCGGCTCGTTTTGCGGCAATTTGTTGCAGCTCATTTTAAGCGATCTCGTTGGCAGCTTTTGTGTTGTATCATTTACAGTTTAAATACTTTGTTGATTTGGTATTTAACACAAAATTGTCGCAAGAATCAATGCTAAATTATTGACTCGTGCACAAACAGGCCATTCAAATCGATGGCAGTCTCCAAACTTCTTTAGAACCAGGCTGACGAACTAATTTCCTTGAAACTCGAGTTGCACTTCATTTTCGCATTGGACTTGCATTCACTGAGCTGAATACCCCGCTGCAATCCCCTTGCTGCAAGACGTGCCACCACAATTTGTAAGGCACTCCTCTGAAATGGCTGTTGTGTTGATTCTGTTTTTTGTTCGGGCAGCACTTGAAAATCGTTTTGTATGTTGTCTTGCGGCAAGCATTTGTCAACGCGCCTCGCTTAGCCAAAAATAGCAAATTCTTTGTGGCATTGCGTTGTCGGCCTGTGTGTTTTTTTGTGTGCGGTAACAACTCAACAGAACGCGCAACTCGAACACCCACACGGCAGTCAGCTGCATGGAAATTCGCGCTGTTGGCTAATAAACTTCAACAGCAAAACTTTTGGCCAAGCACAACAACTGAAATTCAATCACACACACACACACACACACTCAGGCGAGACAATGTAGTAAGGTACAGTTGCAATAACAACAAATACAGCAACTGAAAATCGTTTTCAGTAAACACCAAAAAAGGTTTACATACTTCACACACACACACAGTTACACACGCACACACACTTACACACACACACACAGTTGTTTTTCACAGCAATGGCTTTTGATTTTGGTTATTTGCCTTTCGTGCCGCTGAAAACTTTATTAATATCCAAATCGTGCGCTTAATTGAAATTTATTGTTAATGAAAACAAAATTATGGCTAGCAACTATGGCCACTTGACACGAAAGAACCAAGATCGGCCAAACAAAACAGTTGCCAGTTACCAGCCACAAGCAGCAAATCCAGTAACCCAGCGAAGACACATGCAAGTGGCACAAAAAAAAACCACACACACACACACACACACAAGAAATAAAAAAAAGTAAAAAAGAAACCCGCCAAAAGTGCAGATTTTGTCGCCTACACGAAAATCAAAAAGCAGCAACAAAAACTGAATCAGAAACTAAAAACTGTCGACCCCAGCAGCATTTGAGTCACGGTCCCCGGTGCGGCCAAGGGCCCCTTTTAGCCGGCTTAGCTGGCATTAATTTGGCATTTAAACGCTCATTAAGGTGACAGGCCTGACATCATGAGCGACAGAATCTGTGGGTGGATATCTACCTGGACACACTTACACACAAACACACACTCACTGGTTTATCTTACAAAAGCTTGACGCACACCAACATACAGTTGCACATACGTGTTGACAGCCAATTGCATTTGAATGTTCTCATTTACAAATATCTGTGGAGACTCGCTTTCAGTTTGTCTAATTATTTCTGTGCTTAGTGCTTTTAAGCATTACATCATTTACTAATCTATGACTGGTTTCTCGAGTCTATCTATATCTATATTCAGTATAAACATTTTAAGTTACTTTAACATTTTTTAATATTTTTATAAATGTGAAGCAAGCCAGGCGCCGGCTCTGCAAGAGATTGCGAATAGATTGCAAGAAACATTCTAGAGGAATGTCTGCCAGCAAACAGGCTTAGATTCTTTCAGCTGGGGGCTTAGTTCATTTACCGTGCCTAGTCACAATAAGCCAAACTGAACGCACAGATAATAATCATTATTAAAATAATGATCTTAAATTGATGGCTCACAAATCGGAAAAAGTGCCCATTGTAGATCTGAAAATACAGCTTGGAGACCTCACAGATCGCATTGCCGTGGCTATGATTCATCTAGCTTCTTAGAAGCATTAGACACACTGCGATCAACAATCTGAAATCTGAAATGTAAATGCGAGAGGCGCAACTAGTTTAAGTTAAATATTGAAATGGCTCAGCGAGCGAAGCTCAAGGCGACTTTGTTGGCAGCGGCTTCTGTTTGTTTAGGCGCCTCAAAGTTGTGCTTTTTTTTTTTAGGTTTTATTATTATTTAATTTTTTTTTTTTTTTGTTTTTTTTTGTGCAGTGTTAAACATTCGTTTTTGAGCCTTTCACAGTCGCAAGACATCGTGATGGCAGCCCTGCAAACATATTTAACGTCCCCAACAGTTTGTTGCCAACTAATGCAAATAAATTGTGAACAGTCACTTTCAACGAACAGTTGCAGCAAAACCCAGCGCCAAATTGTTGTCAGCGTGCTCATCATCCCGAGAAGTCGTAGTCAGACGGCGACGGAGACGACTTCGTCTTCGTCTAAGTCTAAGTCTATGGCTAAGACTAAGTCTAAGTCATCATCGTCAATCCACAATCGTCATCCCCATCATTGTCGTCGTGGGCTCAACAAATCGAGATTAATGCTGTGCATTTGAACAAATGAACAAATGATTGCTGTGACATTATTACCCAATAATAAATGCAGAAAAATATTGCACAAAACACGACGATTTGCGATATACTCTAACTAATATCAGTACTGACAGCAGAGTGTATATAATAAATTAATAATTTCAAAATATAGCAATAAATCTGGATTCATGTCTAATATATTCATCGATGCCATCGATTTTTGCAAATATATTTAATTTTGAATTTTGAATTTAATTTTTCGTGTTTGGCAATAAAAATAAATGTTTTATTTCCTGGAATAATTTATAACAATTTTGTGTTTTTACTGAACAAAATTCAAATGATTTAGACACTATTTCTGTACAAATTAAAAGTATTACAATATCTGTTAATATCTTGGCCAAAACGTTTATTATTTGTAGGGTATACAAAGCTGTTTTAAGTTTTGTTTTTGTTGTTGTTGGGCTACCGTTCGCTGTTTGTAGCTGCTGCTGCTGCTGCTGATGTTGCTGCTGCTGCTGCTGTTGCTGCTGCTGTTCTCGTTTAACTTGTGCTTGTTTCCTCTTTGGCAACTGTCAATGTTATGCTGGAAACTTGAAAATTTAAACAACAGCAGCGAGCAAATATCAAATACAAATGCTGCTGCTGTTGTTGCAGTTGCTGTTGCTGCTGCTGCTGTTGCTGCTGCTGCTGCTGCTGCTGCTGCTGCTGCTGTTTGCGTTTGTCGCTTTGGAATGATTTTAATGCCAAGCATAAACAATTATTTTGAATTGCAACACATTCTTATTGTTATTTTTACAAAGGCAATGGCCGCCATTTGTGCCTGTTGTTGTTGTTGTTGTCGCAGTTGCTGTTTGCTTTAGTTGCAATTGGAATTGTAAATTGTTGCCATCACTGTCTGCTGTCAATTGCAGATGCAACAGATGTTCACTCTCACTCGTAGTCTTGGCAATCGACAAGTTGGCAGCACGGCCGCTGCGCACAATTAGCGCAATGCCGCCGCAGTGGCAAGCATTCGTAATCAGAGCTAGTATTGATAAACTGTCAGTGAGTCAGTCACTCAATCACCAAGTTGGCGCGTGGCATGCCAAAAGTATGTGGCTAGAGTCTCTTGTTTTGAATTTTGAGTTTTGGTTTTGTTTTTCTTTACCTTGTTAATTATGCAACCGCTTGCCACATACAAACTGCGGCTATGACTGCGCTTCAAGTGCCACATGTCGCATCATTTTATGCAGTAACTTGAGCAGAATAATCTATGAAATACAGTTAACAAAACGGCCCACGGACAGCGGAAAGGCAACCTCCCTAATAGCAGCGACCGGACCAACAGCCGTCTATGAGCAGCACAAGGAATACCCTCACTGCCGCAGCATCTTCAACAACCGCGCTGACAGCAGGCGGCTCTTGCCTTGATTGAGCATGCTACAGATGACAGCAGACCAGAGTGTGTGTGTGTGTGCGTGTGTGTGTGTGTGTGTTTGTGTCTTGAGTCGAATTCTGCTTACACTCTATAATTATTCAGTCCTTTGCGCTGTCATTTTGTTTATACAATACTAGAGAGAGGAATGCATGAGCAGACAATACTTTAGTAACAAATTAAAAACAAAATAAAAATATTTTTTAAAAGAATTCTTGACACATTTTCAAACCGTATTATTTGCTTAAAATATTAAACATTATAAGTGTAGTTCGGCAAATATTTGGATGTGTAACCGCTTTTGATTATTCACATAGTTTGGCTACCTTGTTCTGAGTAACTGCAGCCAGCCTAAGAGAGAAATATTCAACAAAAAAATATCTTCATAGCGTTGTCTGCTTGAGTAAATTATGCAAACAAGATTGCTTAGCGTAATGTTTATTGTTTGCAATTACTGAAGGCGATAATGACGATGACGGCGATGATGTTGATTATGATGATTACTCATGTCAATTATTATATAAGATAGTTGCGCGGTCCATCGCTGTCGCTGTCCGCTGTTCGGCATGTCGGCACACAGCGAAAGCCTCAAAGAGATTGAACAACAAAAGCAACAAAAACAACAACAAAAAAAAAACAAAAACAAAAAAAAACCCCGCCGATGCAAAATGCAATTGATTTTGTTGTATAATTTCTACAGCTTTATCTGTCGGCAGCTGCATTCAATTTATTGAAGATGCGCCGTGTTTTATTGCTGCCGTTTCCAAGAGTGCTGAGTCCATCCAGACTGAAAGACGCGTCGAGCGTCAAGAGTCGAGTTGTTTAACAAGCTGACAGCAGCAATGCGACACAGTGGCACTAGCACTTACACACACACACACACACACCAACACACACATCAGTTTCTCATGGGTTTCACAAACGAAAGACTTAAGACACGATCTTTTTTTTTGAGACTATCAACGGCGTTGGCGAAATAAATTTATAGGGCGCGTTCGTGTCATAAAACTTATCAACCATGATCTAAATTACAATGTGAGCTTGCATATTTTTTGTTTACATTTTTTTATTGTTGCTTGCATTGTGCACATTGTTACAAATATTTATTTGCATAAAAGTTGGCATTTTTTTTCGCTTGTTGACTTGCAAAGGACCTGCCGTGAACAAAGCAAGCAATAAATATGTTTGCCAAGTCCGACAATGAATTGATGCAATCAATTGCCACTTCATGACCAGCATATGAGAGCAGCAGCAGCAGCAGCAGCAGCAGCAGCAGCTCTTTGCTTGATGACAGCTCATTCAGGGTCGACTCACATCCTGCTTCAGCTGCTGATCTGACTCCGACCTGGCAGTTTCTGGCTTTCTCTTCTTGAATTTATCTAGCAATTAGACACAGTTTTAATTGAACTATAACTTTATCAAGATATTTTACAGAATTTAAGAAATTTCAGTTTCTAAAGTAGAAATAGTTATTGACTCTCATTTTATTTGTCTGGCTGATCGGCTTTATATGTTTATGGTACTGTTCGTAGAGCAAATGAACATGGCAATCCACGTAAGCTGTCAATTTAAACTATAGGATTTGGGGCACAGTGAGAGTTTTCAGCTGCAGCGAAAGTGAAATTGTCTGGATGATGTTGTGGCGGCGTAGTACGAGTATGTGCCTCATGAGGTATGCAAATTGAAAGATACTCGTAAATGTTGACAATTTTGCATAGTGCCCAAAAATAAGCTAGCTGAGAGAAACAACAGTAACAAAAGCAACAACAGCAACAACAGCAACAACAAAAACAAAGCTGCAACATCAGAGCACGATTTGCTGCGGAGCAGGAAACATTTTTTTAGCGACTGCAAATGCAACTAGGAATGGAGCGGAGCTGAGCAGAGCCGATTGCAACGTTAACCGGCCATGAAAGAGGAAATCAATGTTGCTGAGGAAAGCGAAAAGCCGCACGACGCGTCGGCCAAAAAAGAAAAGTCGCACGCTTTTACTGGAAAGCGAAGCAAATTTCACTTACCGTCCACTCAATTGCGTTAGTTATGAGCAGCAGCAGCAGCAGCAGCAGCAGCAGCAGCAGCAGCAGCAGCAGCGGCTTGCCACAAACAACAGTGCAGCGACAACATAATCATGCCAATTGACAAAATGTGTCAACCCAAACAACAACCGTACAGTGAGGTGGCAAGGAAAGCGACGGCTGCATTCAACAGCATTGCAATGCCCCAAACTAATTTCCTGTTGGCCAAAAGCGCGTAAATTGCCCCCATATGTTGCCGCTGTCGCAGTTGCAGTTGTTGCCAATGCTGCTGTTGCCATTGCTGCCTGCCGGTTAGCAATTTTTCACAATTTGTAATTATTGAATTTCTTCGATAACATCAGCGAGACTTCCTGTCATTTGAATTCGTTTCGCTAATGTGCTATTAATTTGCATTTGCATTATGTGGCTGCAACAGTTGCTGTCGCTAATTAGTTATTGCTGATGTTACTGCTCTTGCAACATGATAATATTGCAGTTGCATTTACTATTTGCTGCTGTGCAATGGGAATAAGACATGTTTGATTTACACAACTATCGATGTTGAGTGTGAGTTGTTAACTCAGAAACACCAGAATAATTAAATTATTTTATTATTATTAGAATTTTACTTAAACTTATTTGTTGATATATCAGCTGATGCCAAGTTGTCTTACAGGGAACATAATCATTACAAGTTAAATCACAGGTTATAAATTGCTTATTAAATTACAGCTGTTTACTCAAACCCATGATTATTTTGAGTTTTACTAAACATTTCGGGCCATAATCATTAATTCATGAGTAAAAAATCAAGCTCAAAGTTAACGATTATTATGTGAATTACTTTTCACAATCTGAACATGATTATCAAATCAATCTGTCAGATGAATAGCTCTGAATTATGCACAGAATTTCATGCTCACTGGAGTCAACTTTAAGTTTGTAAAAAAATTTATTCTTTTTTTGTCGGAAATGATGGTCTGCTGTATCATTTGAAGTCGCATTGCAAAAATTCACAAAATATAATCATTTCAGCGATTGACGCAAGATGATGTTGCAAGCAGCGGCAGCAGCAGCAGCAGCACTCGCAACAACAACAGCAAGTGTCATTGACTAATGTTGCATGAAGCGCATAAGGCTGCTTACCACAATAACCAAAACCAATCTAAAAGGCATACAAAACAATAGAACGCAACTGAGACTTGCCAGCTGCAAGCTTCCAGTTGCCGCAACCGTTTTTTTTTTTGCGGTTTCTGCTGATGTGGCCCAGGCCCAGGCCCAGCCAAAACCCCAGCCACAACCCCAGCTCCACTCGCAGTTGCAGTCACAGCTCCCAAAAGACGATCCAGCTACTAAGTCAGACTGAGTGAGCCAGTGAGCGAGGGAGCCACCGAATGGCAATTTGGATGGCCTGCCTATAATTTAATGCGGCTTTGTGTGGCATGCACCCATACAAAGTCATCTTCGCTGCTGGCTTGCTGAAATGTGAATAGGTTGACAGGGTCAGCATTAGATCTAAGCAATGGGGGGTAAAAGCGGGGGTGGGGCACTTGCTGGCAATGCTTGCCGCTTGCTGCTTGCTGCTGGCTTAAGGCATGTGGCAATTAATTTGAGCAGCTGCCACGGCCTGACATTTGCGGCAAACGTGAAAGGGCGCAATTTTTACAATAGAAACATTTGTCGCAAGACACCTACCCGTCCCACAGCTCTCCTCCCCCCGCTGGAGCCGAATCACTCGTTACCGATCAATTCAACGCAGCCAATGTGGCAACATGGCAGCAACTTCGATGCGCTGCGGCGTGCCAAAATGTTAAATGGGACAAAGACGACAGTGGCAACACGAGGGAGAGCCGAGGGGGAAGCGTTGCAGCAACTGAGTTGGAGTTAAAGTTGGAGTTGGCGCTGGTGTTGTTGTGGGACACGCAGACCGACCACTTGCCACACCAGCAACAGCAGCAGCAGCAACAGCAAATGCAGAAACAATATATTCAGCTGCTGCCAGCGTCCGGGCCTGTCGTACACTATTTTTATTTATTTTTTGGTCGTTTTCTGTTTTTTTTTTCTATTTTTTTGCAAATGTCAGGAAAAAATATTTGGTAAGATCTTGGCAACGTCAACCCAGCCAGCAGCTGCATTCCTCAGCGGCAACATTTAATAGGCAAAATGGGTTATTAGGCAGAAGCCTCGCTCCCACTCCCACTTCCAGTTCCACGCCCACATCCACTCGTCCCATACTTGGTGTGCCCCCATTGGACAACCGCTCCTCGAAAGAAGATGCTGCAGAGTAGTGGCCCCGCAGCGGCTGCAAATGCTCTGTGCAATTATTATTGCGCAGAATTTATGTACCTTTTTTATTGATAGATTGATAGAGTATAATTTAATTTTTTCCATATACATTTTTTTTGTGTTTTGTTCAAGGTTTGCGTAAGCAATAAATGGTAATCCGCGATGGCTAGAGAAAATTTCATTCGCCACACTCAATGCCAGCACGACAACAACAGCGAGTTCCACGCCTCAAATCGAACAGCTTTGTTGTGTCTTCAACCATGGGAAATTTGATAGCTTTGCGAATCATTACTGTGATTTGTTACTCAAGAATTATATTTTAGCTAGTCGCCAATTTGGCTTGACGCTCATCGCGTACTCGAGTCTGTAGTTATGAATTCATGTGCGGCACCCAAGATTTGGCCACGAATTGAGCATGATTTTATGCCTGCTTAACTCCATATTAATGCAATCAAGAGCTTTGCAGAATACTGTGGTATTAGTGTATTACAATCTGAGAATAGTTCTGGCGAGGTCGTCATTTTCAATAAATTATTCATTTGTGCCTTCCCCAAAGAGATTCGATATTTGTTTGATTAACATTTTAACAGCTTAACAGCTTGGACCATAAGAAGTTAATCTTCGACCATTCGAAGCTAATCCGTTAATATTCTAATCAAACAAATATTGATATTGTCAATCTCTCTCTATCCCTCTCTCTCTCTCTCACTCTCTTTTCACTCGATCTGTCTATGTGTTTTGACATTTGACAGCCATTTAACGGCACAATTGCTGTTGTACATGAAAAGCGGCAATCGGATTGCGATTGGGGAATGTGGCCAACTGGCAAATGCATTACAATAAATGTCCTATGATTGTCACAGAGCTGTCAAATGTCAGCGAAATGTCAGTTACAAATGCCGCTTGGCATCGATTGCGCTTCTAGCAACTGAGCGGCCTGATCTGCGATCGCTGATCAGTGATCGATGAATGCGAGATGCCGAATGGACACTTGACTGGGCTTAAGCAATTGATCTTTTATGACGACCTTGACTTTCAAGCGACAGCTAGTGAAATGTCAGGCAGTGAGAGAGAGAGAGAGAGAGAGGAACATAGAGGGAATTAGAGCTTAAAAGATACAATTGAATGGCATGTAAACATTTGTATATACACAAGTACAAGTACACATGGAAGTAGCATGGAATTTGCTTATAGAAACAAAAGTCAACCAAATCAATGGGCTCAACAATGAGTGAGCGAGCGAGAGGCAAGTAAAGTCAAGTCAATCACTTGGACATGACGTACTAATTGTAGATTTTAGACGGATTTATCCGGTTCGACAGGGACACGGACACAGCAGCAGCAGATACTTACGTGGGTTCAATTAGAAATCAGACGACGCAACAACAATCGATGATTTCAAGGCTATGGCCCCCGCAAATGCGATTCTAATAGTGGATATGCCAAAAGAACTCCACACATACAAACACACAAACATACAAACATAGATACATACAAACATAGATACACATGATATGAAAAAATAATACTAATCAAACACGACAAGCGAACAGCAAACAAATTACCAACAATTGCCATTAAAATATGTTTTCATTAACGTATAATTGAGTCGAGTGCCAGCCAGCGATCCCATATGAGATATATATATTTTTTTTTGGCCCATGCCACAGGCCAATGGCCAATGATTGTCAGCGTCGTCGAGTGTGATTGATTGATGTACGATAAGCGGCAGGGCGAACAGCTTCAGACGAGATTTCGGGTCTCAGTTCATTGGAGTATAAGCCCCCCACACACAAAGATACACACACACACACACACTCAGAAATGGAGTAGTTGCCTATGGTCCATTGTTGGCTGTGGCGCACCCAAATTTGGCGATTCTAAGAGCAACAACAACAACAACAACATCTGAGACAACAACGGCCACTTAAGCGCCCGCCGCCGAGATCAATTTAAGGCGATAAGATTAGAGGGCGGCCAAGCAAATTGTGTATGGGGCCAATTGAACGCCCACAGCGATGCCAAAATACTTAGATACATAGAAGCATCGGACATTTCTCAATACAGCTATGCACACTGGAACCATTTGGTCCTTTTAAGAGGAGTCTTGTTTCAATTGAATATTTATTTAAATTTCGCTTAATAGAGAGTTGAGAAACTATTTTTTATTCATTCGGTTTCCATGAAAAAAGTCAACAACTACAAATTTATTTGTTTTTTTTGGTATCTCGATAAACATTCTTGCTAAGTTCTAATCTACTTCACAAATTATAGCCAGAATCTATTTTAAATCCGACATTTTATGACCAACTGAATAATATTTTGCTGTTTCCCCTTTTTTTGGTTCTAGTTAAAAACTCAATGATATTTCAATACATTTTCGTAGACTATTGCGTCAGTGTTGGGGATTTCGAGATCAGTTTAGCATAAGTACTTGTACTTGTACGTTTTCGTAGGTACATGTGTGTGAGCTGGTTGCTTGGTTGGGCACACACACACACACACAGCAAATGCTTTGTATTCGATAGCTGAGGTTAGGTACAATGTACATGCAAATAAGGAAGCAATTTGCCATGGCTCTGGGGCTGGTGTGAGTAGGAAACGAAACTCATGCCAAAGCTGCGGACAAATTATGCGCGACGCCAACGCCAAACGGCATGAAAAGACAAACAACAACAGCAACGACAAGCCGCAAACGTAAACACAATAATAAACGAAAGACTTAGGCAACGAACTGGCTGCTAAGAATTTTTGGCGCATTCGTTTATTATTATTCACCCTGGCAAATATCAATGCACCTTTGTTTGACATGGATACGTTAGGATTAACTGTATTTAAACACCCACGCAGGCTGTCGCAAAAGTTGTTGCCACATTGAGCTGCCTGCTTGCAACCGAAACTGCAACTAAAACTGAAACTGAACCCAAATGGAGCGACGCATGTCAAGGACATATTGCAGACGTTGTTAATGCCGATGGGTCGTCGTGGGCAAAGGTGAGGCAAAAAGCCAACTCGCTGCATTCATTTGCATAACAAGCGACACGAGCAACGGTCAAAATGCCTAAGCAAACAATTGCAAATCACTGAGATTGAGATTCGGGCTGCTTTGTGCATTGTCAATTGGCAACGCAGGGCGCGAGGGCAGGCCAAGAGGTGCGGCAAGCTGGGTCAGCCAGCATTCAGTTAGTCAGTTAGTTAGTCAGTGATTCAGTCAGTCACTCAGTCAGAGCCACACAAACAATAGCAGCTACATGTTGCATGCCACATCGCTGCTCTTCACATTTATATATCAACTGCAAACTGCTGTTTTTTGTTATACAATATACCCATTACAAATACACACAAGGGTATCATGATAGTCAACCAAATGTATGCCAGTCAAGCTGACTGTAACTACAAATATCGATATATATATATATATAGATTGTTCAGCATATCTAGAGCTGATCAAAAATATTACGTTTTTCAAGATTTTGTCCTGATTTTAGGCACGCTTTTAAATGTTATCCTTGTGCTCTGAAAACACAGTCATTGCTTAATATGCGCTGCTTCCAACGTGCACATTATATTTATATATATATTTTATTTAAATGATCTACATAACATTATATAGCTAAGTCATTTATATATGTATATAACCCAATTCATTATTAATTCAAACATTTCATGTATGTCTTGTGTATGACTACACAAACAAGTTCAAACTTTTTGGAGATGTAATTTTACTGCGTTTCATATATAGTAAAGAAAAACATATAGATAGTGAACAAGATACAATTATCAAAATGCTGCATGTATGAATTAATGCTGTTTGTACATAAATACATAAACACAACTAGAACAAGCTAATGCCTGTGTTACATACATAGCTAAGCATGCTCGAGAGGCTGAGCTGAGCACCTCTTGATCAAAGCGGCGCTGCTCAACAAGCATATATAGACAGACATAAAAAATCACTTATATATTTAATCACTTATATACTTATGCCAACTCTTGCTTCAGCTTTCATATTTTTTGTGCTTTCACACGCTATGCTATTAAATACAGTAAGAGCTCCTCATTGTATAATCGAGACACAATGCTTTCAGGCAAAAAGATATATTTTAATTGAAATTTAAATCAGACAACATAAAACAATTTGTCATATATATAATTTCGTATAGAAATATTTGAGAAAATGCGAGTACATTTCAGGGCTGTTTAAAGGGTATGCCCTAGTCGTGCACTCCCCACTGTTGTTGTGGGGCTCAGCTTGTTGCGATTGCAACTGCTGCTGCTTTAGCTGTTGCTTCTGACCGACTTTGCTTGAATTGGCGACTGCATCAAGTTTTGCGTAAATATTTTTCATTTTTATCGATGCACTATTGTTGAACTCAAAGAATGGAACGGAATGGCCTCTTGCCCAAGGGGCACAGAGCTTAATGTTTAGCTAGTTACATCAGAGAATCACATCGCATCGGATCGCATCGTGAGCCGAAACAAAGCCTAATGAACTTCCGTTTTGTCGATGATTTTCTGTGTCAATGTGCCAATTAAAGTTTTGCGACTGAGAAGAAAGACGCAACAATGACGAACATAAAAAACTATCCAAAGACAGGCCTCGCAGCAATTATAAGTTACGACGGCTTGAGGCAAAAGACAATGATTTGATGCTCACACAGAGCTGCTATAACAGAAAACCAAGAAAGAGTGCTCAAAGAGGTCCGGCTAGCAGATACTCTGTACACAGACTGAAAACAGCGTATACGATTACAATCTTAAAATTACAAGAGTATTTTGATTTCGTTTTATTTTAAGCATTACTTTTCTTTGCAAACTCAAAGAGTGCTTCAAGTGAGAAGTAAGAATCGAGTGTATAAGTTTGGGATTTAGCTAGAGCTAAAACTACCTTTGTTCTTCCAATATATAAAAGTATATTCAACTTATTCTACATAAACTGTCTGAAGTGGCCAATCCTCTTTGATTTACATTTCGATGGTAGAACGTACAAATTGATGTGCAAATTACTTGGCAGCACAGCATATTTAATAAAGTTCTTTGATCAACGAAATACAGCAAAATAAAACCAGATTGTTTTTAATCAATTAATTTGTGTGCATATCACATGTGTATCAACTACTGAAAAACCATGAATAATTCTTCAAGTACAACATTTGTATTAGAATCTGAAATAAATGCAACATTTGCATACATTAGGCAAGGCAAATGATGGCTATAAACATAATCCGCTAACGTTGGCAACTTAACTATGCAGTTTATAGCCGACTTAACCAGCATAAGAACTCACTCGCCACCTGAGATTGAACACCTACGCAGTTAGGAATACGCAAAATCTATCGCCCACGTTTTTGGTGCACGAAGATTGCTTTGGGAACAGTGTGCAACGAGATGCGTCTGCACGGCTGGATGGACGGACGGCCCGGTCTAAAATCAAATCAAAATCAAGTTCTTCTCAATTACAGTCGACGTCTTTTGCTTTTTTTGATTTGTTTTGTTTTTTTTTTTTTTGGTATTCGTTGCTCAAGTGCAGCACTTGACAACGCGATTAACTCGCTCGAGTGTTGCATGTGGCTTCGACTGAGGCTCCAGCCAACTGTGGCAATCTGCCCTCCTGGCAGCAGTCTGAGGCCCGTCCACATTGCAGTGATTGTGATTGTTGTTTTAATTAACGAGCTCGGTTGGAAAATCAATTGGTTCGTTCATTCCTCAGTTAGCAGTCGAGCAGCTGATCAGTTGATCTGTCGAGATATTTCTTAAGCCAAGTTGCTTCGATGCTGTCCCACTTGAGTGTTGGATTTCATCTTTGTGCTTAACTCTAGCATGTGGTGGAAGACATTGAGGCATTGAATTGCTGCTGCTCCAAATGTTTAATACACTTGCAATAAGTATTTGCTTTATGACTGCCGTTTGTTTTGGCTTCTTTATTAGCACAAATGAGCTAGCATATGCTATTCGTGTAGTTACTTCATAAAGCCGAGCATTCTCATAAACATGCCTGCTGGCAAGCGAGACAGTCGTCGTCGCCGCCCCCCTCCCCACCACCTCTGCCCCCGCCGCACCTGGCACACAAATGTACCAGTAGCAAGGTTAAACAACTTTGTACATATTCATTTGATTGAATGTAAACAGATCAAGAGATATGCGTACTTGAGCTTGGGATGAATACAAATTCACATGCCAAAGCATGCACATACATATCTATGTATTTGAGCATATGAAAACGTAATTCACCTCGCTTAAATATTCCAAATTCCTTATTTACATTCATCAAGCCATGCTATAGTTTCGGATGGATTCTACATTGTTTTGTCATATAATCATTTAAGCATTAAATTTTATACTATTTCACTGCATAAGCCAGTTTAATTGAAATCAAATAAAATAAAAGGAATTCTTTCTATATACATATATACATATATTATTTATATATCTTTTTTGGTTTTGAATTAAAATAAAGTATTGATCCGTCTCAAAAAAACATATATGGGGTAGCAAGCAGGTTTGCCTCTTTTCGTCCTCTTCTGGGTTTATTTAACGGACGTAGATTAAGCCATGTTTATTGTTGTATTTAAGGTCCATATATTCCAGGGTGTTATCACAATGGTGTCTTTCGCACAGCAAAGTCTGTAGAATGCTCAAGATGACCGAATGATACCCTTCTTATTTCTCTGCCTTGCTAATGACAGCGAATATATAGAAAAAGAATTTAAAGTAGGCCACAATTGACCGATTCTGTGATGAATAAGCCCCTCTTAATACAAACATTGATACAGACTTGAATTTCCTTCGAATCCCTTGGACTCTACTACCACAATTTCATTGGGTTCAGGGTATACTAATAATATGAATAGATGTTGAATTATATTTAGTAAAAACGTATAATTATATTTTGATCTGTCTATCTGCCTGTCTATCCAAGTAATAGAAAATGCCTTGCCAGCACATCTAACTGACTGTTGAAGTGTAATTTAGCTGCTTGTCAAACTGATAAATTACATATATATATATATATATATATATATATATATGGATAGTGCTCAGACACATGGATGTAAATGTAAATGAAGCAATTGCCGACAGAAGCGACCGAATAGCCAGACACGAAACGGCAACTAATTAAGCTGTGAGTCGGTCAGACACATTCTTGGGCAATCAAACGTGAAGCGCGATTGCAAAAGGATCTTCAAATCCAACAACAACATCAACAACAACAACAACAACAAGAACAACAACTGCAACAAGTGACATCGAAATACTGGCTTGACACCACGGCAATGGGCAAACGCAAAAGTGAATGGCTGCCAAAGCAATTACAGCCATGGAACCCTTGCGATAGAGCGAAACAAAAACCCCGAAATACAGCAAAACAATTAAAACTCGCATGCTGGCGGGAAGACTAACAAGAAAGAACAGCAATTATCTTACAGTAGTCGAACATCAAATACGCTTTCCAATTTCAAATTGTTTGTTTAGTTGGTTTTAGCTCTAAGCTATGTTTATCCTTATCTTTTAACAAAGTTTAATTCCCTTTTTAGTACAAGCGCAATTTTTTTTATTATTTTATTTATTAATTATTTATTTATTTTTTTATTTTTTTATTTTTTTTTAAACTCAAATCTGCTGCACTTGCCTTGACCAGCACTGGCAATTAGCGGATCTTTCTCTACTTGGCACTCTTCACCATCCACCATAGTCCAATTTTAGATTTAATGACAAAATGATATAGCCTTGCTTTAGAGTATATACACAAATTAAGAACCGGTTGTTTGGGCTTAGGCATTTATATAATTTAAAATATTGAACATTCAAATCTAAGCACATTGTCAAAAAATTATTTATTCAATTACTGATTTGCTGGACAACAACAACCTGATGTTGGACAGTGGGCAATTATAATGCAGTTAAAATGATGAAATTTGCTTTTTTGTAAACGAAAAACAAACGTTAATTAATTTTTGAGTGTATATTTCATTTATGATTTTAATTGTACATCACAGAAATGTATCTGGCAATATTTCATAAGATTCTAAGAGATATCATACAAATGCCACTTATAGCCAGAGATTGTAATATTTTTTTTGTTAATTTGCATCTTTAATCTTAATGGTAATTGCTAGACATAAATACTTCCGTTGTTTTTTCTATTGTTTAACTTTTGTCGAATTTTCTGTGCAAACTATGTTTTGCCCATCAAAATGATTCAGTTAACCATAGTTGAAGTATTCATTCATCCTCCCACTGTGCATCCGTATAACTCTGGATGTTTGTTTAGCCATAGCCATAGCCAATACCAATCAGAGTCCCAGTTGCATTCGCTGACTAAGCCCGATTAAGTGTATCCAACTGGGTCCACTAACTGTGTAGACGAATCGGCATCTGCCTGGGGCAGCTTCAGGCACTGGCGTCAATGCTTTTCTGACTGTCCAATTTGGTGTTGGTCATTACTTATGCACAATTTGCATCGTTAATTTGTTTGGCGAGCGGCAAGCGGCAAGCCGCGAGTGGCGACAGTTGGCCACAGCCGAACAGGAGTTCGCAGCAGGTTTGTGAATGAGCCGAAAAGACGGCGCATTTTGTTTGCCACCATGAAGGAGAGATCTACTTGACTCATTGGGAACTAGCCACCTTGCCGCAAAACAACTCGCATTACGGCATCGGGTTGCCATTTCATGAGCTTGCCTGCCACTTTGCAAGAGTGCGACAGCCACTGGAGTCATGGCGTCATGGAGTAACCGGCTGCCACAAAGGCACCCGCTTTTCGATGTGCCGCATCTTCTGCGTGCAACTGACACTGCAAAAGTCAGCTGAATGCCGCAACAGCTGCTATAACAATGCAGCTAACGCTTTGCTTCCGCAAGGGCCACCGACTCGGGCTCGAACTCGGGTTCGAGTTGGGTTCGGGTCGCGACTCAGATGGCTTGAGGTCATTCTTAAGCATCGCCGCCCACAACTTTAACTGAAAGTGTGAGCTGCGCAATTTTATTACTTCATCTTTAATAACAAGCCACCACAACCGCCTCGTTTGTGGCATGAGTCTGTGTTTTATTTGTGTTTTGCTGAAGATGCACTTGCATATGAGTAGGACTCCAAGTACAAAAATTGCACCGGCTAACCTCATTGTGTAAGCAGCCGCTGTTGCAGTTGCAGTTGCAGCGCTAATAATTGCTGCTGTTCCAGTCCCAGTCATTTCCAAGCATTTATCACAAGCATAAGATGGGAGCTAGTGTCATTAAAATTTGAAATGAATGTTTTGTAATTGTAGCAACATTATATTATTTTATTATGTATACATCTTCGATTTACTACATTTGTATATACCTGATTAGCATCAAAAACCCACTCGTTATAGCCATGTGCGTAGCTCTCTCTGTTACAATTCAGACTAGTTATTCAGCTTTAAGTCTAACTGACTGCGTTTTATTTATTCCGGCCAAATATGTCATTCGAAAGCTGAGTTTTGATATATTTAAGCAAGTACTTAAGGGCTTTGTCACTGCTTAACTTTTAGCCATTTAGCACACCTATTTAAGCTTTAAGCTCACTCGAAAGCTTTATCCCAGCATAATATGGTGCTGAATAAGTTTATGTAGAGCTTTTGCGCTCAATATTTGGAAGGGGAAATTGCAGTGGCATTGGGGAATTGTGTGTAAGCATGTACATGTACACACATATTTATACACATATGTGCATATGTACATATGTACATGTATGTCTTTATATTTGCCCAACAATTACCACATATACTGGCAAATTCCTTCCTTTTGACCAACACACTTATCCATTGTCCACTGTCGACAGGCGTCAGTTGAACTTCTCAAAATAGCTGCGATAAGAGCGTTCGCATTCGCATTCCTCGAATCAAGAACAATTGCTGATAATGATGATGATGATGATGTTGGTGATGATGGAAATATGCAGCAGGACGAGAGCACTTTACGGGCTGCCCAACCTCATCATTGCTACGGAATACTTGCAACAAAAAGTAGAGCAGCAGCCAGCGCCATGGAGTCTGTGCCACGCCAAAAATAAGTAAATAGAAACGGAGTCATTAGGTCAGGTCAACGCCAAACGAACGCAGCGAAGGACACAACTCATCTGCAAAATATATATATGTACATCTATATAGATATTTGTATATATGTATGGCAAACGCGGGCGCCAGCATTTATACTGCAAGCATTTTGAGGTATTCTGTTAGCTGGAAATATTCGAATGCTGCAGGTAAGAAAAATATATGAAACGCAAAACGCGTTTGAACGCAAATCAAACATCCGCTTTGCTGGGTCGATGAGTCGCTGGGCTTGGCCAGCCAAATGGGATGCCATATTAAAAAACTTTCGAGTGGATGGGCGATGAGCGATGGGCAACGGGCCAGGCCAGAATTGAAGGTAGCAAACAAAGCACGTCTCTTGCCATAAACATGCTTAATCCTAATCCCAACTCAGGCGGAGCGCCCACTAAATTGTATCTTTAAGTTCGCATCGCATCACATAGCTCGCTCTCATTTTGTACTCGTATTTGCGTTTGTATACGTATTTGTCTGTTGTTGTGCGCTTTTTTTTTGGGTTCGCCGTTTTACAAGTTTCCTGTTCAATGAAGTTGCACGTGGGCCGCCAAAGAATGGTTTGTTATCGTTACGCAGCATCAGCTCTACATACACAATGTAAGTCCTGCATTCTCCCTTGCCCTAGTATAGCGCACGCCCCAACCTGACCATAATCAACTCAGCCACCTCTGCCTCATCCAGTTCAAGCTGGCATAATAAGTGTGTATATGTATATGTTGAAAAGGGCATTCACCAAACTTAAGCTGGTACAGTCACAGCGCTTGGGGCACCCGGAGTCTCCATAAGAAAACCCCAAGTCCTTGGCCAGGTCAGCAAAATTTAACGACTGTCGTTCGGCTTTTTTTTTAGCTAGCAAATATCCTTAACCATGCTCAGCACATACATTTTTATATCGTTTCAGTTACAATGTTGTTGATGTTTTTTCAATTGATTTTCGGACTCGTTCAAGCAATTGCTTAAAATTCAAAAACTATTTTCGACAACTGCCAATCAGTAAATTCATATATATAACACCAACAGAGCAATTAATATTGCCAAGGATTGCGGACAAGCAATGGATTACCCCAATCAAGAGAGATAACTTATTGGATTGACAAGCATTTGTTCTCTGCCAAGTCTGCGGCGAGAACAAGAGTTTTTGTATGCCATCCATCCATTTAATAGACTTAAAGCTCAAATGGCAAACACATTTGCCAGGGTTGAAATTCAAATTGTATCCAAGCCACAGACAAATTGTATTGTGCTCAATTGTTTGACGTCAACTCGAGTTCGCTGCCTTCAACCAAATTTGGCAAATCGCTCAAACTGATGCGACAGCCACAAGAGCCGCACCGAGCAATAAACTACTTAAAGGCTTTGCCACAAAGCAACAAGCTAAATAAATATAACTCTCGAAAAATTGAAAAAAGCAAGTAAGCAACTCATGTGCTCGACTATCAGATGCCCTGTGTGTAAACATTACATTGTTGCCAATCAATTATTCCAATATTTTTTCAGTGTATTAACTGAGTTTTACAAAAGTTTGCTCAACACTTTAAAATGTACTTGCACTAAACAACAAGTCTTTTATTTCAAATAAGGTAAATACGCTATATACCCATTATTATTTAAATAGGGTATTTAATTCAAGCGAAGAAAAGTGCGCAGAGCAGAAGCCAGGAAAAGTATCTACATGTACAAATAAATGATAAAAGATGCCAAATTGCCACAATTTTGCCCTTAGATAGGGAGACACCATCGCCCAAATTCAAATTGCTCACAGTTGGCCACAGTTATAGGGCAGCTCGACTACAAAATACCCTAGCAAAGCATACTCATTGTTTTATAAAGATTAATTTAAATTCTCATACTCAAAGGCGAGTCATTTCCTTTCATCAAAAGAATTGCGGGTATTAAAAAATTCGACAAGAATTTAAATGAAATATGTTTGAAAATCGAAGAATTTTTTAAGCTACTTGCATATCAATATTGTAGGCCATCTATTATGGATTGGTTGTTGGGTATGTGTAGGGCATAAGAGATGATTGGAAAGTTGGCATCACTCCGCGATCTCTTTTCTTGCAATTTACCAATACGTTGTACGTATGTACACACCACATATGAAAGAATGTTTGGAGTCGCATGAGGTGTTATTTTAGGCGCAAATCGGCTGATGCGTAGAAATGCGCATAAGAAATATGCAAACAATTTTAACATACAAACAAATCACGAAAGAAATAACGAAACGAAAAGAAACGAAACGATATGAAATTCAAAGTAAAGCCAATGCGCGAACAAACATGACGAGCCAAGGGGGGTGGCAAGCTGAAGAGGCTGAAGAGTGTAAACATATCAGTGGTAATGCCGCTAAGGAACCCATATCATTGGGGCCCATCAGAATACTAAAGCAGGCTCAAAGTCACATGCTCTCCGCCCACGAACAGGTGCTGATGATAAAGCGATTTGCCAATGACGCTAAACTGCGTGGCTCAGCGTAAAAGCAAACGCCCTCCGAAGTGACCAGAATTCCTTACGTGGAGTACTTTCGCATTCTTTGCTGGACAGTGGACAGTGGATAGTGGACAGTGAAAGTGCGCCTTTGGCTGGGCGGCAACAGTCCAAATATACCAATGTAAGCAAAAAATGTTTATACACGACCCGGGGCAATCCCAGCAAAGGGGCAGAAGACAGCGCTCGGTGGTGCAGGTGAAAGCACAGACTAAGGCCAGAAGCTGAGAGTCATAAACGAAACAGTCGTCATCTCCCCAACCAAGTGGACAAATAAGACACACCTCAACAACCAACAGCTCCACTCCCCCCTCTGCATGTCTAGCCAAGCCGTGACATTCATTTTGCCAAAAATAATGCCCCCAAATCGAAACTGAAACTGAAACTGAAACTAAGCTAAACTGAAGGAGCAGACATCACCAAAAGGCTGTCAATAAAAAAATAAACGCACAGTAGTCAAATCTTGTGTTTTTGCAAATTGAGCATAAATAATTTCGAGTAAATATTATATTTTCAGTTAATACAGCTTATAATCCAAATTCCAATATTATTATATTATATTATAAAGAAATTCGTCTGGCTTATATCTTCTATATTGTTTTTAAATATGCTTGCAACAAGACAATCTGGGTACTTATATTGCCGGTATTCAACTGACAGCTGCCACAGCTGAATATTCACACAAATCTCATGCCTTACTTGAGAGCACTTATTTATTTTCAATTAGTAATCAACCAATATTTGACTATGCAGGAGTGGAAAATAAGATTGTTCCCAAAATTACATTTCAGGGACTTCAACGTCTCTGTGGAAAAATCAATCAATCAAGCAGCGAACGTGGATGGAACACGGAAAACAATTCTGTACAAGTTGAGAGCGACTTCAGATATATCCAATGGCATATCCAGTATACCCAGATGTCTGTACGAACTAGAAAATACTAAAGGAAGAGTAAGCTGCATTCAGGAGGCTGCGTGTGCATCGTGAAATGACCTTTAATTTCAACTTTGGCATATAAATATGTGACACAATGGCGTACAGTGTGCTGTAATGTGATTTCTATTGACATCGATGGGAGTTGGGACCACGGTGCGGCATGGATTTGCCAATTTCGAACGATGCGCCATGACTTTGGCAGCAGTTTCAATGTCATTTAGCATGGCAAATGTATCCAGCTAATGTGTAATTAGGCTGCCAGGCCCACAGCCACTCTAGCTGGCCGTAATGATATCCTGTGCCGCTTCCTGAACCGTAACAATGGCCTGCTCCCCGTGGTACAACAGGTATGTCAAAATTGCTGTATTGTGCGTAGGCAAGCAGGAAGCGTAATATACAGTTGACACCAGAATACAGTTGGCGCCAGCATTCATCGCATGGTATTAATGTCACGCATACGCCGAGTGCGCCAGTTTCCGTTTTTAGCTCTCAGCTTTCAGCTACAGCGTCAACTCATGCCTGGCTGGGCGACCTGATTGATGCAGACCATTTGGCAATGTCGCCACCCTTGGCTCCACGCTTGGCTACATCAGCCACTGCGCTTTTTGGCACGCATACACACACACACACACACACAGACAGGGAAAGGGCAGACGCCTTGCTAGCATCCGGTGCGCATTAATCATACGCCGCGTGTGTCGCCAGACAGTTGATAAATGGAATGCAATAGCGGCAAAGCAAAATGCAACCTACGGCTGCTGCTGCTAACACAAGCAGCATTTCCGCTGATGAGCAACACACTTTTCAAACAATAAACTCCAGAGAATTCTTTGGAAACAATTTACAAGATTGCAAGTATGCCCAAGACTTCAAACTAGCTAAACACTACTCTTCCTCGCGAACCACCAAATGCCATGCAACTGACAGCATCTGCAGCTTGGTGTGCTAACATATCGCATTCCTTACTTATAACATTCAAATTCAGAAGGAAAAAATACTTGCCTTACGCTCGAGGCGGGCTTGGAAAGCATTTATTTAAATTCTGTGTTGCCACCAGCTTGCAAAACTGCTTATACACTTTATACCACAGTCAGATGCTGAAGTGTATCGCAGCACATATGGCTACATCTGTGGCACACAGATAATACCATTGCTCGAGCTCTATTTAGAAACGACTTAGCTCATGATAATAGCACCATTTGGAATCTGGGCTCCCTTTGTGGCAGCTCCTTGATCCACACGCCCTGCGCCTCAACGCAATTATCGTATAATATTTATATAGTAAGTCCCTTTATATAATATGCATCGGAGTGTGGGGGAATCACTCACAGCGAGATTCAATTTAAATAATAAATAATAATAAATTGTTTAACATACTTGTGAGTTCTACTTCAACCATTGAGCTGTCCCAGCCTGAGTAAGACAACCAAATATCTTTATATAAAACAGTTGAGTCTGACTGAAGATTTAAAATAGCAATCAACAAAGGATCCAATACATAAAAATACAAGATGTGGGAAAGGTTGTCAGCAACATCCGATCGGATGTTCACAGATAAATATTAAAATTTAGGAACTCAAAAGCAATCTTAAAAGAGGTCTTGTGAAATGCCCACAGGCTCAAAGAAATATGTTGGCGCAGAGGTAAGCAGCAAACGCAATCATTTTCTATAAAGTACATATATGTATATATATATATATAGCAGAATAAGGAGTAGCATATAAAGCTGACATTTGATTGCGGTTATGAATGCGTGTAAGTATGCATACGAAGCATGAAGAGGAATTCAGGTACACTTCGAAAACTAATAGCCCTGAGCACGAGAATATATAATAAAACAAATATTCGAATAGAATATCTTAAAAGTAGAAAGACCTTTTCATGTTTTTCACAAATATTTTTATTGCTAAGAAATAAACCTCTAAATAGTAAGAATGATAACCCTTAGTATTTGTAGCAAACAAAATACTTTCAGAGCTAGTAATCTATTTATTATCAGTATGTATATGTATTTTTCCGATTTCATGTGAAGTTTCGTCTACAGATTTGATGTAAAATTGTTTGTGTTAACATTTTCGTTTATATTATCCGTGCTTCGCCGGTAAGACAAATAATGAAGATGTCCAACTCTGGCTCGATACCCATAAATTAATAGTGCGAAATTCTAAATATGGGCACGAGCCAGGACTTTTGACAAACACTCCGTACTTAAACTATATGTCGACAAGTGCGACGAAAAACGTTCGGGTTCAATGTGATGCAGATGTCGAAAGTGGCTTCTACAAAATGGTGTGCTTTAAGCGAACGTAAGAAACAACCATATCGCGAACAGCCGCGTTATATCCAAGATGCTGATCGACGAAATCAGATCAAGAACTTTATTATTTAAGTGTTTGATCTGATAACGTCGTTCAGATCAAGAACTTTATTATTAAAGTGTTTGATCTGATAACGTCGTTCAGATCAAGCACTTTATTATTAAAGTGTTTGATCTGATAACGTCGTTCAGATTCTGGGATGTAACGCAGCTGTTCGCGATATGGTTGCTTTTTATCTGCGCTCAAGGCACACCATTTTGTCGAAGCCAACCTCGACATCTGCACCACATTGATCCCGAACGCTTTTCGTCGGACTTGTCGACATACAGTTTAGGTACGGATTATTTGTCAACGGTCCTGGCTCGAGGCCATATTTAAAATATCGAGTCAGAACTGGACATCTTCTTCATTATCTACTGTAAAACAAACAGTTTCAACGGCAGTGAATGCGCTGCTTACGGACAACAGCTGCATAATCTCCCACTTCAGGTACTTCACATCATTGGGCAGATCAGCGTGACGGGACAGCAGAAACTCAATGGAGCCAGCGGTGTGCTGCACAGCCTGAATGCCCCACACGTATCCGCACAGCGTTTTAAGTAGACTCGAAGCGGCTAGTTGTAGATCCGGGAAGGGTGTTTTTAGCATCTCCATAATATGATTCACTTGCTGGCCACAAGCGAAGCTCTCGAACCACATCTTCAAAAGTGGAGCTGCAAGAAAGGCATTAATAACAAATGAAAGAGTGTAATCTTATTGAGTTGCGCACCTGATCTCAACGCTGGCTTGCGACTCCTGGGCATAGATCATATCCAGCGAGTTGAGCAGTCGAATCTTTAAGGGCGCCGATAGTTTCTTAATGAAGTCAGAATATTTTGACATAATTTTGTTGACAGTTGGCATATGATGGAGCTGTAGCTGCGTCTTCCCATGCGCACTGCTTGCCAGATTGGCCAGTGCATCCTTGGCTGTGGGTAAGCAATCCACATCTTCGGACAACAGCAGATCGAAGAGGCAGGTTACCATACGCGGATAACCGGTGATGATCATCTGTGGCTGCACTGCGGCAACTTTGCTAAAGAACTTCATAATGCTTGGTATAAGTAGGGAGAAGCGTGGAATACAGGTAAAGACCTATGTGGCCGAGGGCAATGGTTAGTGTTCGCCGGGACGTTAGTGTTCCGATACGGATCTTGAGCCGCTGCCTGCCTCACTGAGTCAGGACTGCGAGCCGACGCCGCTGCAGAGCCACAGCTCGACCAACCTCTACCTGCCCCAGGTGGCCGACACAGCGCCCGACTGCTCTCGATATATATATATATATATATATATATTATACGCGATGTTAACTGTTAATCAACAATGTACGCGGCTCTCCTTTACGCGCTTTTTGTCTTTTAATGCATCCAAAACGGATAACCGTTTGTGCATTATTATGTCAATACATCTTGATTTACTCACCCAGTTAGAAATCGGTATTTGTAGTATCATCGCATCAAAGATTCAAAGTCATCAAATCAAATACGTATCCAGCCACTTATTATTATAATTTGTCGAAGAGTTACTTAAGAAATCGCCATCAAAACGAAAACTTTTACATTTTTCGCGAATTACCACATTTTCAATTTTATAAACGCAAACGTTTTGTTTCCAAAAAAAAAACAAAAAAAATTCACAATTTAAAAATCCCGAAAAAAAAATTGTTTTTCCAAATAATTTGGAAAACTGGAGCTGTTGCCAGAGCGAGCGCACGAACTAGAATGAAAAAATATAGGCAGAGCTGAGGCTAGCCGTCTACTCAATTCCAATGCCTACTTTGATTTAGCATTTTGGAAGCAAACCAACGCGAATTACGACATTTTCAATTTTATAAACGCAAACGTTTTGTTTTCCAACAAAAAAAAAAAATGTACAATTTAAAAACCCGAAAAAAAAATCCGACAAAAAAAAATTGTTTTTCCAAATAATTTGGAAAACTGGAGCTGTTGCCAGAGCGAGCGCACGAACTAGAATGAAAAAATATAGGCAGAGCTGAGGCTAGCAGTCTACTCAACCCCAATGCCTACTTTGATTTAGCATTTTGGAAGCAAACAAATTTAAGAACCCCAAAATAATAGAAAAATCTAGATGGAAAAGTTCGACTGCCCGCTTGAATTGGGGGGGCACATTTTTCTTGTGCCACTCAGCATTTTGATCCAACAAAAATTTGTCATTTTTATTCTAGTTTTATTCATTTACATATGAACTTAAATAATGGCAACAAATTGCGAGTTGGCCCAAAAGAGTTGAAGCGCAATGCTTACGCGGTTTTTATTTTTTGTACTTTTATTATGTCAATACTATAAATATTTAATTAACTTACAGCTCTCGGCACGCCCACAATCGAGCAAAAGTATATCAAATATATATATAGTGACATATTCAGATCACGCAGATCTCTCATGTCCACACTCACTGCAACCGCAACAGCAGCGCACAAGAATTAAAACGCCGTCTCAGCATAAACACATTACATTCCGTCAACGCATTTTATACTCGTAAAAGCAAACAAAATCCAAGAACTGAAGACGCAGCCACAAAGCTACAGCGACTCAAGACGCAGCGACAAGGCTACAGCGACTCAGCTACAACACCGCAGAAGAAGCGAGCTTTCTTTACAAATAAACCACTAGCATAAGATTAGATTTATGTTGTACCTCAAACGAATAAGACGTGCTTTTGAATAAATAATTTTATTGTTTACTAATCGAAACCGTTGTTGAATTTTCAATTCTCTAATATTCAATTAGTGCATTTACTTCTCAAAAATATAATTGGAGCATTTTCAACCCCCAATAAACTAGGGTTTCCCCTCCTGCTAGGTAGGATTATAAAAATGTAGCATACTTTTAGGTATAGTTTTCATTTGGAACAGGTACATTGTGGACACCTGGGTGCCATAAATCCCGGATTTTTTACCTAAAGTTGAGTATTTTCGGTATAAATAGACCAATCCTTCGTAGTCAGTTTAGTTTTATCCTGCATCTCGGGTGCAATAAGCCAACAAGGACTATGGACAAACAGACTACCATTGCACAACGGAAACTCATCCTGGAACACTTACAAAACGGATACACACATCGCCAAATAGCTGAAGTGGTCAGTCCGAGCAACTCAACTGTGTATAACATCATTCGGCGCTTCGTCGACGGAAATCGGATTGAGGACAAGGGCAGAATGGCACCAAACAAGATTTTCACCGAAGAGGAGGAGCGAAGGATCACCAGGAAAATAAGGGGATCTCCCAAGCCGATAGGCTCCAAAACTGACTCAACAGGTGCAGGATGAAATTGGGAAAAAGTGCTGTGTGGAAACTGTGCGCAGGTTTCTGCGC